>QLNU02015270.1:120121174-120144302 GCA_006491805.2 Dysdera silvatica
ATTTTTTTTTTTTTTTTGTTTCTGTACGGCTAGTGAGGATGATGCATGTGGCTGCCAGGCTTATTTTCTGTAACGTGCTTTTCACGCATTAAGTATTTGCCAATTTTCAGAAATTTTTATATATAGCAATAAATGTTTCCATATTTTAGTATTGTTGTTGCTGGGCCCGCTCGAGCGCAATATGAAGTATAGAGCCCTTCACGTCTCTAGTGGGTACAAGATATCTGGGCTTTTTTTTGGGGTGGGGGGTAACATATTACTAACTTACTAGAATCATGTGGATTAATTAATAAAGTAATTGGACCAACTAGAACAACATTGGCAAGTTCATCTACAATTGATCCAATTTTCACAAATGTAATTAATAGTTCAACGTCATTACTGGGTGATATAATAAGCGGTCATCGAGTAATCCTATTAAAAATAAAAACCAATATTCAACGATCAAAAAAATAATAAAGATTAGAAATTTTATTCATAATAATATTGAAAAATTTCACGAAGCTTTATTAAATATTAATTGGCCTGACTTCTTAAATTCCGATAATTCTCAACTAAAAAAAAAAAAATACGAAAAATTTGCAAAAACAGTTCGGCACAGGCGTGTGATCACCGATATATATATATATATATGTGTGTGTGTGTGTGTGTATTATCATATTTTGCTGATTGAAGCGAGTTTTTTCACTATTTTTTTAATTGAATTTACGATATAGTTTTAGCTAGTTTTTTTTTTTAATAAGTTAGTGCTTTTACTATTTAGGCACGCTCTCTGTTATCGTTAGTAAATAAGGAAAAAAGCCGCGAGGGTGGGTAAGTTTCATTCTGGGATTATCGAAGTTTTGACTAGGGATAAAAAAAATATTTACAAACTGATATAACAATTTGTAATAACGTATAACTACCTTTTCCTGTGGTCTCGGCGAGTATAGAATATATATTCAACCTTGTCTATAAAAATGATAAATAAATAATATCGAATATTTTTTCCCGGTCCCTTAGGTATCGTTGGAGACAGATCTCACTGTATTGGGTTTTGAATATTCCAATACGGCGCTGGTCGTTCGTATCGCACTTATGACTAGCAAAACGCCAGCGGTCAGGCTTTGTTATCCCGGTGGTAACGCTATAGGCCCATTTCAATATTGCCAGTTATTTCTAAAATATTCAAGAAATTATTATATAACAAACTTAATGATTTCCTAGAAAAAAAAAAGACTAAGTCCAAACGAATTTGGCTTCAGGAAGGAAAGGGCAACGGGAAGTGTGCTAATTAGAACAATTAACAAAATCCAACAGAAAATAGTGATGAGTCATATAGACTCATCACTATTTTCTGTTGGATTTTGACCTAACTAAAGCATTTAACGTAATAGATAGAAATATTTTATTAAAAAAATGTAATTGTATGGCATACAGGGTAGAATATTAGAACTATTTGAAAGTTAGTTAATAGAAAGAGCACAAATTGTGACAATAAACAAAACTAAACCATTAATAAGAACAAACAACAGCGGAGTCCGACACGGCTCCATCCTGGGGCCACTGTTGTTTTTGCAATACATAAACAATCTACCAGATCGTTTGATCGGGGCACTAATTTGTTTGCTGATAATATTGGATTAATGCTTGGAGACTAACACCAATAAACTATTTGAAAAACGAAAAAAAAAAATATATATATATATTTTTATCTATGTGGTTTTAAAAAAAAAAAAAAATTTATAGTTAATGCTAATAAAACTAAGTATGATATTCCATAACGTTAACAAAAAACTAGATGAATTATAAATATTAAGTATAAATAATATAGAAATTAAGAGAACTAGAGATATTAGATTTTTGGGAACAGAAGAGAACTAGGGATATTCGATTTTTCACCTTAAATGAATGATTGAATTGGAGCAAACAAATAAACGAAATCTGAAAAAAAAAATACGTGAGTAGCGGCAGGTACCATAATTAGACTTAACAACTTAATACCATTACATAGCAAAATACAATTGAATTGGTCATTTTCAAAAGAGATCATGTTTCATTGTTTTCCTACGGAGTTGACCCCTTTTCAAAATGATCGATTCAATTATACTATTTACTAGTATATAGTCATCTCAATTATGGGAACAGCTTATGTGTATATACTAGTAAAAATAATTTGGATCACATACAAAAAATAATAGACTATTTAAAAATCATAAGAAATAAATCCAACAAATCTTTATCTACACTGAAATATGAGAACGATATGCTAAAAAAAAATAAAATACTAAACATTATACTTCTCAGGATAACTGAGGGAATATATGCTGCCATTAATATCATAGTAAGACCCAATTACAAAAATATAAGGTCAGGTGATTTATATAAATTAACAAATATTCGAATCGAAACAGGGACTAAAAATATAAATTATTATGGCATTAAAGTGTGGAATGAACTACCTGCTAATATAAAGAACATACAAAGTAAAGGAGAATGTAAAATAAGACTTAAAACACTGATAATACATAGGCAAGTAATAGATCTTGAATTGGGGTGTGGAGACATTTAATCTACTGATTTTACTCTGCTTCATCCATGCTCTGTGTGACATGAAATAAAATTTTGATTGACAGTTTATCGTTTGACAATGATTTTACAAATCATTTAAAAAATGTAATTGAATAAAACATGAGTAACATGCAGGTCACAATAAATGAGGGGGGGGGGGTCACCCTTTTGCCATCACTGCTCTTGCTTTCCTTTATAGTTCTTTGTAACTGGCTATAAAAGTTCTCAAATCACTTTGAAATCTTGCCAGTTTGTTTAATGTTGGAATCATTTACAATGAAAAAACAATTATATATATATTGGTCCTTATATTATTACTTATGAACCAGCTATATTCCTTCTCTAATTAAACTTGTAAAAAATAAAATTTTTTCATCATCATGAATATTTTGTTCACAATCAGAAGTTCCTAAAGCTACTTCAATCAACTCTTCATCCTCAAATACAATATCATTTATTAATGCCTCAAGACTCTGAAATTCCAAGTCTTCAAAACCTTCTCAGTCAACTGCATTTGCTAAACTCATAATATTCTATTTCACATGCTGGCTTAATTAAGTTCAAGAATGTCTCATGAAAACTAAAGCTTACCATTTGTAAAACAACAAGACCTGTACTTTTGTAAGGAGCAAAGATATTGACATCTAGGGACAAAGAATTGCCGAGAATATGGTAAAGGAAAGTACTTAGGGGCAGTTAATGAGAATGGCATATGAAGAATTAGGAAAACAGGGAAATATACCATTATATGAAGACCATGAGCTTGTGATAGAAATAAGGAAAAGACTTACATGACTCGGACATGTAGAAATAATGGGAGAATTTTGGATGACTAGGAAAATCATAAGAAACGATCCAGTAGGAAGAAGAAAAATGGGGTTTTCAAGGAAAAGGCGGCTTCTTGGAGTGGAAGACCTGAAGAGAATGGCGAAGGAAGGTTTTGGATAAAAGAGAATGGATGATGATCGTTAAGGAGGCCCAGGTTCTTCGGGGACTGAAGTGCCAAAGAAAATATGTTATTTTTAATGCAGTCTGACAAGACTATTTTCCAACATGACTTCATAATTCAGGATTTTAATTCAAATATCACCAAATCAATACATTTCAGAAAATCCCTTATGAAATATTGTTACCAAACTTCTATAACTGTGAGAGTCTTATCCTTACCTAATTTATTTGAAATGGTATGTGAGTAAACAGTGCATAAAAAAGGGGGAAAAAAAAAGATTGTTAATTTAACATGTAAAGAAGTACACTGGTGTGCAAAAATTAAGGACGAGATGGAAAAAGTAACGTAACAGCAGAACGAATAAGCAGAACTGACATAAAGACCAATCGGGATGGTCTAGGGTCCGATACGGTAGGGCATTTGCATATACGCATCATGACGTAATGTAGGAGGCATGCGTCTAGGGTATAAAGGTTGAGGGCAGTGTATGAGCAGAATTTCAGTGAAAGCTATCACTCAGTGTACATAGGTTTGAACGATGGCGAGTTGCTGTAGAAGTGTGAGATTTCCAACAGATAGTTCCGTAGACAACATCTGGATGAATTTACTCGAGGTCGAATCATTGGAAAGTTGGAATAAGATCGAAGTGTGACGAGTGAGGCCGAGGAGTTCGTAATCACACACAGCATCGTGTCACGAGCATGGACGGCATTTCGAACGACAGGAACAGCTGTCCGAAGGTTTAGTGGTGGTTGTCCACAAGCAAAGGAGGAGCGGTATCTTGTTCTATAGGTGAGAAGAGATCGATAGCTGACAACAGGTGAAACCATGTCAACCGGATGGTTCATATTGCGTTTTACCGTGGCTAAGAAACTGCACACAAATGGTTTGTTCGCTCGGCATTCAATATGGTGTGTGCCATTGATGCCTATGCATCAGGGACGGCATATTGTGTGGTACCAGGAACACAAGAAATGGGAAGCTCAGCAATTGGATCGAGTGCTGTTTACGGATGATAGTCGATTTAGTCTCATTAGCGATTCTGGATGTCTATACATCTGGAGAGAGTGGGGAGCATGTCACCCCTCTAACATCGCACAAAGGGACCGGTTTGGAGGTGGCAGAGTTCTCGTTGAGGGAGGTACTCTTGGTGGCCGTTCGGAGCTCCACATCTTCCAAGGAGGTTCAGTCACTGATGACTGCTAATGTACCGAAGTTCTCCTTCTATATGTCCATCTTTTCTGGGATGCTATGGGCCCGGAAGTCCTCTTCACGGATGACAACGCTACACCTCATCGTACAGCAGCGGTCACTGAGCTCTTACAGAGTGAAGATATTCATCGCATGGAGTGGTTTGCACAGTCTCTGGATCGGCTTTTAGATATTACATGCTTTACAACAGACTTAAAAACAAAAAGTGTGGTTCATTCACTGTAATACAACTTATTCGATTAGTCATAAACCATTGAGGCTTTTTTTTACAGCCAGTCTGTTAGTGTTTTTGCTTTTTATTTTATAGCCAAAGGTCTAATGAGGTAGACAAGATAAGACAAAGTAAACCTAATATGTTAAATAATAAGGCCTTCAAAAGATCATTTTTGTAACAAACCTTTGATTTACTCAAGTGCTTTTTAATCATTTTAAAACATTTTAATTATTGAAACAATTACTATAAAGCTTTACGATATATTAAATTATTGTAATAAACATATATTTTGTAATCTTTCATTTACTAAATGATACAACACTATTTTAAGTACCTTTATTAGTTTCTCCCACTTTCTGCCGGTTATAATCAGTTTTTGCCACTGGCATGGCAAAAACCAGTTCTGCAAGAAGAAAGCCAACCCTGTTTAAAGCATCATTGTAGTTTTTGATGTCAGACTTTTCATCCGCCACCTCTTCCATCTTAACTGCATCAACCAGTCCTTACTAAATCTGTTTAATCCTATTAAACACAAGTCACTGTTCCCTCATCACAAGGTTATCCTTTGTTTATCGAAACATTACTAACAAAAAAAATGTATCCCCTTTTTTTCTTATTTTTTGGATACTTTCTCCAGTGTCCCTTTTCAAAGGGACTGGAACCAGAGGAATAGTCCCTTATTCGGAGGTGTCCCTTGCAAAGGTTTCAATGTATGTATTTAGTGCAACTATAAATATAATTTAATACAGTAATTAAATTCATTATAATCAAAAGTGTTTTTATTTAATTTATAACCAACACAAGTTTAATGCTTTTTACTTCCAAAACCATTTATAAAACCCTAAGTGTATTATATTATGATTTAAAAATATATATTGTTCATAGCAATCAAATTTGCAGGGTCTTTTGGAAGTCATTGTAACAAATTTTCCCTGTATTATAAAAAAAATTAAATAATTTTTACGTATAACACTTTAATGACATACTCAATTAAGATTCAAATTTAGTATTGAAGATAACCCCCCCAAGGCAGAATGTGCTAAAAAGTGTGACGCGTGTCGCAGAGTAATAAACAGCTTCGCTGCAGAACAATTGCAGGATAAATCAATTTTTTTTAATAAATAAAGAAGTAAAAAAAAAAGCAGTCCCATAAATGTTTTCTACATTTCTATTAAAAAAGGAATTTACATTTTATAGAATTTAAAAATGTATATAATAAATATATACATGATTACATCTCCTGCAGAACATTTTTAATCAGCTGAAGACTTGTTGAAGAACATTTTTGATCAGCTGAAGGCTTGTTGCAGAACATTGCAAAATATTCTGCTTTGGGGCATAAAACTATCTTTTAAACATACACACATAAAAAATGCACCTTTTTTCCCCCAGCTATGTACATTGCAAAAATCAAAGGAGTGCAACAAAAAAAAATTGCTTAAGAAATAACAAACCCATTTTTACGTTAAAAGTACAATTTCAAAATATTTAATGATAAGCACACCATAACCGGAAAAGTAATAAGAAAAAATTATGTTTCACATATTATTTCTAAAAAATTTCAACTCTGTCTATAATCTTTAGAATAAAATAGAATTCACTTCTATCATGAAGCCTTCAAAAGGGAGAATACCTCTTTTCTTACTCGCACCTCATTAAAACCACCGTTATTTTTTCTATTTGAATACAAAATCGGTATAATAGATTTTAAATATTTACGGCATGTTGAACAAAATCATAATCTGTTAAATTACATGATATCGCATTACATTTAAAAGCGAAAAATTTTACACGAAAAGAGCTAAGAAATTATATACAGTAGGACTGCTACCGAAAATATTAAATGGAAAACAAAGAGAACTAACACCACAATTTTAAATTCAGAAATACATATAAAAATAGACTGGCTTACATTTTAAGTGTAAAATCTATTTAAACTGTATATTTGAATGTAAAAATGTTCACTGGGTCAGGATTAAACAGGGTTCCCATTCATTCATGAAAGTGGGAGCACAAACATAATAATGCGTAACCACAATTATTTTATTACTTAATAATAGTAATATCTTACGATGCATAATTTATCGAATTAATGTTATGTATGTAGTAGAAAAATTTGCCGTTACTAGTAAAATTTTGTCAATGATGAATGTCGAAAAAAAAAAGAAAAAGAAAGAACAGCACAAAAACAGAAGGAAACGGAAAGACGTAAATAGAAAAATAAGAATACAAAAAACAAATACATAAAAATGAAATTTAGAATAGTATAGTTAATGAAAAGGAGGGAAATGGTTAAATTTGAAAAAAAAAATTCATCATATGTTCATGTGTGTGTGTGTGCGTACATACATACAGTAAAACCTCATTATAATGATATCCAATATAACGATAAATCCCTCTACAACAATAATTTTCTTGGTCTGTATAAAAGCATTGTAAAAAGATGTTGCTGTATAATGAAGCCTCCCTACAGCAATAACTCTCTCTACAACAACAATTTTTCTCGGTCGGTCCGTATAATGTTGTTATAGAGAGGTTTTACTGTGTATAAATATATATATACACACAAAGTAAAGTAAAAAGGTAATAGAAAAGGATTAAAAATAAGTAAAATTACCAACATGACAAAACATTTAGTAATCGGGAAAGCTCAATAGCTAAAAAAACAGTCTACAGCGGGGTTGGCAAGTTTCTGCCAAGGTAGTAAAACCACTGGTTATGACTGGTTAAAACCAGCAAGTTTCTGCCACAAAGTGGCAATAATCGGCAGAAATCAATAAAATAATTATTTTGTGCATTAAAAATTTATAAAAACATCACGAATTGCAAAAAAGAATGCATTTTAAAGTAAAATAGCTTTAGTAACAACGTTTAAAGTGTGTTATAAAAAAACGTTTATAGTATTTACTCAAAGATTACATCATAGCAACTTCACGCTCATTTTTCCAATGAAGTAATCTATAGCAAAAGATTAGTTTTGCTGCTATTTCCTAATTCAAACAATTTCTTAATTTATTAGGAATAGACCAATAGCTTAAGAAAAATATTCTTCCAAGCCCACCAGTACTGCAGGCAATATTATCATCAGTGCATAAACAAACAGGTACAAAATCTTCATTTATAGTTTTCTTTAAACTATATCACCACATAGAAGTCTGGACATTTTTTAAGATTTTATTGGAGTAGTATATTTCAGGAAAAGGAGCTGATTTTGCTCAAGAAGCTATAATGTGAAGTACAAATTTGGGTTAATGATATTAGGAAATTTTCTACTATTTTCATCCTGCTCATGTGACAATTTTGTACTTTGGGTGAAGCATATATGATTTTGAGATATTGCCTGATTAAGTCTACTTTTTACCCTTTTTTAATTCATTTCCCTAAGATTATCATTATCACTTAGGATTAATTTCACATGCATCTGTAATAGAAAAGTTACCTTTCGAATCTCAAACAAGGCAACAGCAATAGGTTTTAAGAGTTGCAATACGTATTTTTACATCTTTATTAATCTGGTTATTTATAACTTGAACAGCTCCTTTATCATCCATATAATTTTCATGATCTGCGAGTAATACGGATGATTCTTTATGAATGATTCTAAGCAATTTACTGGAAACTTCCACCTTACATTGCTAGGTACATGTGGCTTCACAGTGTTTATGTATTCCTTTAGCCAAGCACCTTGTCTGTAATGATTTCTAAAATATTTCTAAACAGATACCACATGCTTTACAACAGACTTAAAAACAAAAAGTGTGGTTCATTCACTGTAATACAACTTATTCGATTAGTCATAAACCATTGAGGCTTTTTTTTACAGCCAGTCTGTTAGTGTTTTTGCTTTTTATTTTATAGCTAAAGGTTTAATAAGGTGAAGAAGACAAAATAAGCATAATTTACATGATATGGACTTCAAAATTTTGTTTTCATAATAAATCTTTGATTTACTCTATTTTTTAATTATTTTAAAACATTTTAATTATTGAAACAATTAATATAAAGCTTTATAATATATTAAATTATTGTAATAAACATATATTTTGTAATCTTTCATTTACTAAATGACATAATACTGTTTTAAGTGCTTTTATTAATTTCTGCCACTGGCATGGCAAAAACTAGTTTCTGCCGACACAAATAAAAAGGCCTAAAGAAAGCCAACGCTGGTCTACAGCGTCCAACAGTAGCATTTTTACTTAGAACTTTGGCAGCATTCCTATCAAGAGTATGTCTTTTCTCTCTTCTAAGAATGTTTGGCCAACAGATATTGTACATACCACCCTTCCCAACAACATGATGATTTTTCTGGTTCATTTTGTCTCGCTAGTGTGAAGCCCCAAAGCAGAATATGCTAAAATATGTAACACAAGTCAAAAAACAATCGCAGGATCTTTTTTTTTTTTTGCCTTAAAATAAATAAATCAGTCTGACATGCATTTTCCACATTTCTATTAAAAAAGAAATTTATGCTTTATATTACACACATACACACACACAGACAGAGAGGCTAATTAGGAAACAAGTAAGTAAGAGGGTGGATCTAATGAAACTGAAAGTAAATACCGAGGCATTCAAGTTGGAATTAAAAAATCGCTTTTCTGCACTGGAAGGACTTATTGATGAAAGTGATATCTCAGAAGCAAATGAAAACATTGTTAAGACAATAATTGAAACTGCTGGGGAAATTGGTGGTGTAACCTGTAAAAAGCACAATAGCAAATTATCTGAGAAGACGAAACAGCTCATGAAAAGGCGAAGAGATATGAAGGTGGACAATCGAAATACCAGTTCCAGGATTGAGTACATAGAACTTTGTAAAACTCTGCGCAAAAGCATGAAAGAAGACATAAGAAAATTCAATTGTGAGTTAGTAAGGAAGGCCATTGAAAGCAACAAGAGCCTTAGGGTTGTTAAAGGGAGTTTGTCTATTGGGAAGAAACACATCATTGCATTAAAAGGAGAGGATGGCACTGTAACAAGAAATAGGGAAGAAATACTTAGAAGAGTTGAAGAATTCTACAGAAAGCTGTATGAGGGAAACAGTGGATTAAACGAAGACTCTGAGATAGTCGAAGGAACAGCTCCTAAAATCTTAAAAGAAGAAGTAGCATTTGCAATAAAAAGTATGAAGAAAGGAAGATCCCCTGGCGATGATGGCATTACATTAGATATCTTAAAAGAAGCTGGAGAACATGTAGAAGACATACTCGCAAAATTCTTTACCAAATGCCTTAACAGTGGTAACATACCAAACCAATGGGATTCTGCAACAGTAATTCTTTTGCATAAAAAAGGTGATAAAGAGGATTTGAAAAATTACCGACCAATTAGCTTGTTACCTGCTATTTATAAAATCTTCACAAAAGTTCTAACACATCGCCTGCAGAAAAAATTAGATGCAGCTCAACCAAGAGAACAAGATGGATTTCGAAATGGATTCAGTACAGTGGACCATATTCAAGTATTAAGAGAATTAATTGAAAGAACACATGAATATGAACTTCCATTGTGTGTGGCATTTATTGACTATGAGAAGGCCTTTGACTCTATTAAAACATCAGCAGTCATCAACTCTTTAAGATCAACAGACATTGAGGATGTGTACATTGACATGGTGAAACGTGTGTATAAAAATGCAAGTGCAAAATTTCGGTTACATAAAGATACCAAAACTATCAAACTTGGCAAAGGGGTGAGGCAGGGAGATACCATTTCTCCAAAACTTTTTACTTCAGCTTTACAGATGATTTTTCAGCTGATAAATTGGAATAACAAGGGAATAAAAATAAATGGTGAATATTTAAATCATTTGCGGTTTGCTGATGACATTGTTATTTTTTCAACGAACCCATTAGAACTCCAAGACATGGTACAGGAGCTCTCAACTAGAAGTAAAGAAGTTGGACTCAAGATGAACCTACAAAAAACTAAGATCATGTTCAATAATTTCGTAGAGGAAACAAAAATACAAGTTGACAACATTGAGCTAGAAATTGCTGATTCATATATTTACCTTGGCCAGCTGATTTCAATGGATGGCAACATTATGAAAGAACTCAACAGACGTATTAAACTTGGCTGGAGTGCATTTGGAAGAAACAGTTTTATCCTGAAGGGGAAATTGCCTTTGTGTCTAAAAAGAAAGGTCTTCAACCAGTGTGTATTGCCAGTCCTCTCTTATGGATCAGAGACATGGAGTCTAACAGTTGGAGCAATACGAAAGTTACAGACAACGCAAAGGAGCATGGAGAGGTGCATGCTTGGAATAACTAGGAGAGATCGAAAAAGGAACACTTGGGTGAGAGAGCAAACTAGAGTAGAGGACATCATTGTTAAAGTAAAAGGGCTGAAATGGCGATGGGCTGGGCATATCGCAAGAAGAACTGATCAACGATGGACAACAGAAATTCTGAACTGGATTCCAAGAGACCACCGAAGACCTAGAAAACGTCCTCAAACTAGATGGGTGGATGAAATAAGAAAAGAGGTTGGGGTGACGTGGAAACGAATGGCCCAGGATAGACTTGTGTGGAAAGCATTTGGAGAGACCTTCATCCAGCAGTGGATAGATAATGGTTGAATATGATGATGATATATATATATATATATTTATTTATTTTATTTCAAAACATTCAGCTTTAGGGGTGTAAAGGATGACTAATATATAGAGTTGGCTTCTATGATGACTAATATATAGAGTTGGCTTCTATGTATAACTATTAATATTTGCGGTAAATCATAGAATGTATTAGCTACTAGTACAGGGCAATCTTGTATATATCTTTTCAAAAACTGTTTTTTAATAGACACTTTATATTCAAAAATAACTTCATTTCCATTAAATGCTTTTTAAAGGCAGGGTCAATGGTTTAATGTATCAATGAAAAGCCATTTTCCTCTGAATAATTAGCCTACATAATAATTTTAGACGTAAAATACAAACTTGAACTCATGTTTGCCCAATTTGTCATTTTAAGAAAGGAGTTAATATAAATATATTATAACTTGGTGTTTATTAAATGCACAAAAATCTTATTTAAGAAGCAAAGTGGGGAACAGCCCAGTATATAATACAAAAATGACAAATAATACAAGGGTTAATCAGAAAAAAAAGTTTTACAACGATTAAGAATAATTTATGAAGATGTTAGTTGTTGCTAAAGAACTTGAGAGTAGACAACACATTTTAATGATACAATGTTGTTGTGAGGTGATTTTTTTTTTGGCACATTGTTCGAAGCATGCAATGGCAATCCATTAATATTGAAGTCCACTCAATTATACACTTTCTTCAGGCATGGAGAAAACGTTGGCAGTTGGGATTCACCAAAAGCTCATTTATATGGAGATAATGTGACGTAAAGGCCACGAGTTGTGAAATGATATTGAGCATTCACAGAGAGTAAAGACAGTGTGGAAACCTATTCCATGGGATTGAAGTAGCACTATTCATGCTCTTTAACATCAGAAGTCAATACTGTGCACGTGATTTGGAATTTATAGAATTGTGCATAATGAGTTACAATACGCAAAAGTCTGTATATGATGGGTTACCTTACACAAAAATCTATGCATGATGGATGTCCAGTTTTAAAATAAGACTTCTTTCGGTTTACTGGAATGATATATGTGGCAGATAGTTGGATTTCTTTTAACTTAATTAGTACTCGCGATGAGACTTGACTCCGTCACTTCACTCCAATGGAGTACAAATCAACAAAAGATTGAAGTTCAACCTACTGCTGGAAAAAATAATGGCAACCATCTTCTGAGATGCATAGGGTGTGTTATTAGTTGATGTCACGGAACATGGAAGCATGATTAATGTCAAGTATTGTGAAACCTTACACAGACTGCACAACATCATGAAAAAATTCTCTTCTGAATAAAAGTGATTTTTCCTTCATGACAATACTCATCTACACACTGCATGGAAAGCATGGGACTTTTTGCACAATTTCCATTGAGAAATTACAGATGATTCTCTATACAATCAGGATTTAGCAAACCATGATTCTCAGCTTTTTCCTGCTTTGGAAAAGCATGTCAGGTAAACACTTTGTGTGCAATGAACATGTATAACATGATGAAAGAAAAAAGACGGGTGGAACAGCTGGGTCCAAATTTTCGTACAGCCGAGATAGTCAAATGGATAAAACGCTGTGACAAATGGCTCTATTATCAAGGTTACTATATCAAAAAATAGTTTAGCTATTCTACTTTAAAGGCACAGTATCATTGTATTAAAATACGTTCTCACTTTTCATGTAAAAAGCTCTGTGAACTTTTTTCCTAATCAGTCTAGATACAGTAAAACCTCCCTACAACGATGTCCGATATAACGATAAATCCCTCTACAGCGATAATTTTTCTTGATCCGTATAATAGTGTGGCGGAGAAGTTTTACTGTATAATGAACCCTCCCTATAACAATAACTCCCTCTACAACGATAATATTTCTCGGCCCATATAACATTATTGTAGGGAGGTTTTACTGTATATCTAATTTACTTTACTTTCTGGAGCATTTTTATAGAAATGGAACAACTTTAATCATCAGGAAACAGACATAGTATAACTGATTTGCAACATCAACATATTTTAAGGACAACATTTCCTAGAACAAATTGCATTAACGTTCAGGTCAATAATTACAAAACATCAATGACATAATTTGTACCATAAACAAAATCACATATTCAACGTAAGTTAAGAATAACACTACTTAGAATAATTTGCACTGAATAGGAATCATACAGAATATAACAATAACTGATGATTAGAGTAATGAGATCTTTTTAAAGAAGCATTTTCTGAATTCTCTCCAAACCCATTCATAGTACAAAAAGGGAAACTTGAATCCTGATTTGCTAAAATTTACACATTTTAATTCTTAAAGCAACCAACCAAGTTTGGGAACTGGAGGGGGGGGGGCAAATCATCCACTAGTTACACCAATGACTTTAACTGCATAATCACATCTCGTGAAAAATGCAATTACAATATAATGAAATCTGTCTAACGATACTCAAGGGACCAGGAAAAAACATCATTATAGGCATTTTATCGTTATAGGGCAACCAACCAAGTTTGGGAACTGGAGGGGGGGGGGCAAATCATCCACTAGTTACACCAATGACTTTAACTGCATAATCACATCTCGTGAAAAATGCAATTACAATATAATGAAATCTGTCTAACGATACTCAAGGGACCAACATCATTATAGGCATTTTATCGTTATACTGATACACTCTATATTTGACAGGACTGAGAGAAAATATCGTTACAGTCAGATCCAACTGTATTTTTGAAGAAAAAAAATCTTTCCATTTGTTTAATTACATTACTTATCTTCCTAACAACAAAATAAATCTTTTTTTTTAAACGGTATGGAGAAAAGAAGGTACAATTCAGAAAAGGTATCTTGACCGATGCAAATAAGACTATAAAATACATGCAGATGATCATTATATACAACTACCTAATGACTAGTCAATAATTCATGCCGTATTTTTAAAGCACTAGGTAAAAACTTGACCAAACAACAAATAATTTATGCTCAGTTACAATGGGTACTAAGCAAGTTTTTTATTATATCCATCACCATACTAAAGTGCCTTCAGATTTGTTAAGCTTATCAAAAGCTGACGAGAGCAATCGAACTCTGAATGAACTGTTCGTTACAATTCAAACCATTTACCGTGGACGTATACATAGTACATACTTTTACACACATACAGTAGGGCTCACTTATAGTAAGCCTATATTAACAGGGTTCGTATGCATTTCCTAACATGAATTTTAAGGACCAGAAAAAAAAAAATAAGGACCTATTTAGCAAACAGGAATCGAATGAATCAAAGATACGCTATGCAACTAGTATGTAAAATACCATTTTAAGAATAAAATAGAAGTTAGGATGTATTATATAGTTAAACATAATCTCAAAATTAATAATTATGAAACAAGAGTCAAGAATCAAAAGCAATTCCCTGAAAGTGATCAAGAAGTTGGCTTTAAAAAAAATAATATAAATCAAATAAGATAAAAGTTAATAGGCTTCATATTTACAGTAAATTCTAAATCAACATATAATGTTTATAATTAAAATTTCCTTCGATCAATGAAATTAAACATTGAAGACTGTACAATCCTAGCTGCAAATTTTGAAGTGGTCCAGTTTTTTAAAAAAAAAAAAAAATTGGCGAGAAATTTTTCAAAGAGGTGCTGCATACATAGGCATAGCCAGGGGGTGGTTTTGGGGGTTGTAACCCTCCCATTGCAATGAAATTTTGTATATTTAATATAGGAATATATGAGTTGTAGCTCTGCTATGCCTTCCATTATGTCTATACGCTCCCCTTATGAACTTTCTGCATATGCCTATAGCTGCATATGCTTTTTTTGTTCTTACCATTCAAGATACAACGGTCGATGTATAACCATGTAAAAACAAAAAGTTCCTAAACTACCATTAAGGGGAAGCACTGCCACCAAATTCAATAATTTTTGATCAGTGGAAAAAATTGCTGCCATAAATGGTATGGGTCCCAGTTTCAGGAAATAGGCTGATTTTTTTTTTGTTTTTTTAAAGTCGCTAGAAAATGTTATCACCTCTTTTCTTTCCTCTCCTCCTTTTCGAGAGTTCTGCCTCTAGCAGAACACCATATCAATCATTGACGTATGTTTTTTTGCGAGATTTATGGTGCAAAGACAACAAGGGTCATGCTGCGGCGGGACCTATAGTTTTCCAAAGATTCCAAACCTAAGGCCTAGAAAAACAACCAT
The DNA here is from genome assembly GCA_006491805.2 of Dysdera silvatica. Taxonomy (NCBI): domain Eukaryota; kingdom Metazoa; phylum Arthropoda; class Arachnida; order Araneae; family Dysderidae; genus Dysdera; species Dysdera silvatica. The sequence continues at coordinate 120,136,894 of QLNU02015270.1, forward strand.
GGACAGCAATGCATAGTTTGAAGGTCATTTATTTTTTTGGGGGGGGAGCGTTGGCATCATTGAGAGTAAAACTCGGGATAATGGCATGTTAGGCAAGAGTGTTACCACTGCACCTCAGAAAGACCCATCATTGACACAATGAGAAATTTTACAAAGAATTTATTCACTAACACTAAATTTTAAGTCTGCTTAAATATTATTAAATTAGCCTGATTACTTTTATTAAATATACTGATAAAATACATTGAAACATTAACATATTGTGTCCCCACTGTACAGAGACACAAAATTTGAAAGGGCTGCATTTTTTTTTTTAACTGTAGTCAATCTCTACTGCAGAATTCAGTCAATCCATCCTCTAAGAAAGTATCCCCCACACACACACACTTTGTCTTACCCTACTTAAAGTTATGAAAAATTCAGTGAAACATAGCTGCCTTCCTCAAATAGTGGAAAAATAAAATAGATACATTCAGAAAATACCAAATATCATTATTTTGTAATAATGTATTATTATTTTATAATAATGCATAAAAGGTAATCATGAATGGTCTCCCACACCCCAGGCTCCTCTTCCTTCATGGCTTTCTATCACGAAATTATTATTCTTCATCTAAAAACGGCTGGGATGAACACTGTATATACACATACAAACACAGTACAGAATAAAATTTCTCATAATGGAAATATCTAATTACTAAATATACAGTGGGGGGGGGTTGCAAAAGACCGCCGCTGTGCCTAAAGCATGGTTTGAAATTAGCAGATGCACAGGTACATTGTGCACATTAGATTTTATTCATGCATGTAAATTTTTAATTTGGGTGCATGCAGTGCACCTAACTATTCAAAACCATGGCTACTTGCGTTTATTTTTCAAGAACAGTGAACTACGGAATAATTTTATATAATTTTCTCAATGTATCTGCATTTGCTTTGAATTTTTTTTTATTACATACGAATGTTCAATTATTTTGAAAAGTTGCATTTTGTTGTAGTTTACATGCTTAAATATAGTTGCTACACTTACATTTTACCCGTTTTTAAGGTTGAGGTTTACTTTCTATTCCGTTCGTTACTTGTACACTTAACTAGTATTTAATGCACGTAAGTCGTAAGACTTGAGTGCATTTGTGCACCTGATTTAAAAAGTTAATTTCGACCCTGGGCCTAAGGAACCTCACGCTTTAAATCTAGGTTTTGGTGAAGACTGAGATGCACTGGTCAGGGGGGGAATGTAAACTGTGTTTAAAAAATAGTTTTTTAAACAAAATGCAGAACATTTGAAAATTAAAAAATACCAGTGATCATAGATGTCTTTTTAACTGAGGCAAACATGACAAAATAAATTTTCGCCTAAAATTTAAATAAATAAAAATAATAATAATATAAGAAAATAATTTAACGTCTATGATTACATATATATACTGAAGTGCCAGAAAAACTGGTACAGGCGTGCGTATGCAAATAACGGAGCTTTGCAACCAATCAGCGTAACGCGATGCGGTCGGCAGCGCCTATGTAAGACAAGAGATGTCTGGCAAAGCTGTTAGATCGGTTCTTGCCGCTACAATGGCAGCTTATCAAGATTTAAGTGATTTTGAACGTGGCGTTATAGTCGGCACAAGAGAGATGGGACATAGCATCTCCGAGATAGCGACAAAATTTGGATTTTCGCGTACGACCATTTCACGGATATACCGTGAATATCAGGAATCCGGTAAAACATCAAATCTCCGACGGCGGTGCGGCCGGAAAAAGACCTTGAAAGAACGGGACCTTCGACGACTGACGAGAATCGTTAAACGAGATAGACGTGCAACACTTCCTCAAATTGCCGCGGATTTCAATGCTGGGGCATCAACAAGTGTCAGCGTGCGAACTGTTCAACGAACCATCATTGATATGGGCTTTCGGAGCCGAAGGCCCACTCGTGTACCATTGTTGACTGCACGGCACAAAGCTTTACGCCTCGTCTGGGTCCGCCAACACCGCCATTGGACTGTTGATGACTGGAAACACGTTGCCTGGTCTGACGAGTCTCGTTTCCAATTGCATCAGGCGGATGGACGTGTACGGGTATGGAGACAACCTCATGAATCCATGGACCCTACATGTCAACAGGGGACTGTTCAAGCTGGTGGAGCTTCTGTGATGGTATGGGGCGTGTGCAGTTGGCGTGATATGGGACCCCTGATACGTCTAGAGACAACTCTGACAGGTGACAGGTACGTAAGCATCATGTCCGATCACCTACACCCATTCATGTCCATTGTGCATTCCGACGGACTTGGACAATTTCAGCATGATAATGCGACACCCCACACATCGAGAGTTGCTACCGAGTGGCTCCAGGAACACTCTTCTGACTTTAGACACTTCCATTGGCCACCTAAATCGCCAGACATGAACATTATCGAGCATATCTGGGATGCCTTGCAACGTGCTGTTCAGAAGAGATCTCTACCACCTTGCACTCCTATGGATTTGTGGACTGCCCTGCAGGATTCCTGGTGTGAATTGTCTCCAGGATACCTTCAGACATTAGTCGAGTCCATGCCACGTCGTGTTGTGGCACTTCTGTGTGCATGCGTGGGGTTGGGGGCTACACAATATTACGTAGGTGTACCAGTTTTTCTGGCACTTCAGTGTATATATATATATATATATAGAGAGAGAGAGAGAGAGAGAAGTCGGAAGTGGACTCAAGATGAACCTACAAAAAACTAAGATCATGTTCAATAATTTTGTAGAGGAAACAAAAATACAAGTTGACAACATTGAGCTAGAAATTGCTGATTCATATATTTACCTTGGCCAGCTGATTTCAATGGATGGCAACATTATGAAAGAACTCAACAGACGTATTAAACTTGGCTGGAGTGCATTTGGAAGAAACAGTTTTATCCTGAAGGGGAAATTGCCTTTGTGTCTAAAAAGAAAGGTCTTCAACCAGTGTGTATTGCCAGTCCTCTCTTATGGATCAGAGACATGGAGTCTAACAGTTGGAGCAATACGAAAGTTACAGACAACGCAAAGGAGCATGGAGAGGTGCATGCTTGGAATAACTAGGAGAGATCGAAAAAGAAACACTTGGGTGAGAGAGCAAACTAGAGTAGAGGACATCATTGTTAAAGTAAAAGGGCTGAAATGGCGATGGGCTGGGCATATTGCAAGAAGAACTGATCAACGATGGACAACAGAAATTCTGAACTGGATTCCAAGAGACCACCGAAGACCTAGAAAACGTCCTCAAACTAGATGGGTGGATGAAATAAGAAAACAGGTTGGGGTGACGTGGAAGCGAATTGCTCAGGATAGACTTGTGTGGAAAGCATTTGGAGAGACCTTCATCCAGCAGTGGATAAATAATGGTTGATGATACACAGACACAGTAATTTGATTGAGTATGATAAAATAATGAATGAAGAACTTAATAAACAATGCCTTGTACAATAGTTGCCTTGATCGTTTAGTGACCCTGTTCGTTTTGTTATTTTAGAAAGCATAAGCTTTTAATAGATATATAATTTAATATGGTCTTCTTCAACAAATGAGAGGAAGCACAGCACTGGAAATGCCTTTCACCTTCATTTACCTGGCTAGGACTTGAACTTTGGAACACTGGTGAGTACTATTTACTTTGTTCTTGTGCATGCGTCCAGGGTGTAAATCCTAGAAATAACTAGGAATATCAGGAACTCCCGGCATCCAGCTAACTCTCAGCGGTTTTGAAAAATCATATTACTTGAAGTTACACACCCATTCGAATGTTTTCTTAGACAACACTGGAGGGGGGGGCCATATCATCTTAATCATTTTTGAGAGCCTTTTTTGCACTACCTTCCAAATTCAAATCTAGTAAAAAAAATAATAAACTTTGCCCATCTGAACTCAGATCCCACTTATTAAGACAGCACTACTTAAACACTTTAAATGCCCTACCAGCACTGTAAACTTCAAGCTATTTTCCGGACATTATAGATTAAGTACTATGTGTTAAAAACACATGCAGATAACATATATACATGAAACATGCATATAACATATATACATGCATACAATAATATTCACTCACAGCTTTATATAAATGTGCTTAAAATTTAATGAACAACCTATTATATTACTACTTGAATTTCAGTGTAACAAGCAAACTAAAAAACACGATATAATGAAATTTAACATTAATAACCATTCCCGAAAGAAGCTTTACTTGGAGATGAACATAAAATAGAGTGATAAATGGAGAATACAGTGACTTGCTTCACATATGCACAGTGACTAAATTTTTGTCATAAAATATGTAGCAGATGAATTATATAATCCATGATCTTAAAAAGCATGTATTATAAATTGATTTCTATGAATTTTTATTTAAAGAGATAGTTCTCAGAAATTCCCTGGTTTCAACTGTTGTAAAGTTCGTTTTATCATATTCGCCTCAGAAAGACATCCTTTATCACTTTTTTTTTTTGCAAGAATTTTGTTTGGTTTTAAGGATTTTCTACATTTTACTTAAAAACCTCCCCATTTTTTATACATTAAATTCAGTTCCCTAAAAATTATTATATGGTATATATATATTGAACCTATACCAAATAAAATCCATGGTTTCCTCATTGCATCTGGGAACTCCATTAATGCAGGCTTATTATTAATGGTATATAGATAACACTGAGTATAAAATTTAAGATGTTCACGTAAATTCACTTATGGAGAAATTTTGTTAGGGCAGACTTCCAGTTCAACGTATTTCTCACTTTCATATACATACAAATGTTTATTTTAAATATCCTTATCAAGAGAACTTTTTACGACACGTTTCACCCTCGAACAATTTCTCACTTGTATGAACACGCAGATGTTTATTTAAATATTCTTGTCGAGAGAAACTTTTGTGGCATGTATCGCACTCATACCGTTTCTTATCAGTATGATGTTGCAAGTGCCTTTTTAATTCTCCCTTTTCACGGAAGATTTCATGACACACTTTGCATTTGAAAGTTTTATCACAAATGTGTACGAGAGTGTGCTTAGTTAAACCTTCTTTTGTAGAAAACACTTCGTGGCATATTTCACAAACGAAGCATTCTTCACCCGTGTGAATACATAAGTGCATACGTAACTGAACTTTTCCATAAAACACAACACGGCACACTTCACATGTGAAAGGCTCTTTATCAGTATGAGTTCTCACATGCTCAATTAAATATTCTCGTCGACAAAACAATTCGTAACATACTTCACATTTGAAAGCTCGATCACCAGTATGGACTATCATATGTTCTTCTAAGCGGTTGGGGTGAGAAAAGATTTTATGGCACTTTTCGCACTCCACGGGTTGGCAATTGATATAGAGGCTTAGGTGTCTTATCAAATGTTCTTTTTCAGAAAAATATTTATGACACAATTCACATCCAAAACGTTTTTCATCAACATGTTCTAGCAAGTGAACTTTCAAATTTTCTTCTCGAGAAAACAACTTATGACACATGTCACACTGCAAAAGTGTCACACCGGCATGAACTTTTACATGCTTATTAAAATGCTTTACTTGAGAAAACGTTTCATGGCAAATTTGACAAGCATAACGCTTGTCAGCACCATAAATTGCCAAGTATTTTTTCAAATCTGCTTTCTCGAGTACCACTGGGCTAGCCATTTCACACTTAACAGGTTTTTCATCTATAGGAATAAAACCACCTGCTGCCATTTTCTTCTTAAGGAAAGTTTTCACACAATGATGAGCACTCAACAAGTATCTTACCAATGTGAATTATCATGTTAAACTGAACAAATTCAGCTTAAATCGACACCTTTTGGAGGGTGGGGGGGATGCTCACATACTTGGGTTAACTCTCTTCAAATGCAGCAATAACAAATAACACTGATATCTGATGTTAGAGAAAACCGATTATTTTCCACAGAAGCTAGTTTTCATGGAATAAAAATAAAAACATCATAGAACTGGATGCAAACGATGTGAAATATTTTTTGTACTACAAATCGTGAATACACTTCCTTCTCATACTATGAACTACTATGTAAACTTAACACACCTTTATAACTGAATATCTTCGCAACAAATCATATGTTTTCAACCTCTTGGGTATATCCAAACTTGTGTTTTCAATGAGAAGACTAGGCTCTTCCGAACTGAACAAAAATATTCTTCACGCAAACTTTCTATTCATGTGAAGATAGCAGTGATCTCCATAACAAGAAATCGGTGAAGATAAACAATATTTGGTTTTGACAATTAGCCTAAAGAAGAAAAGGAATGAATTATAATATGTAATAAATGTACAAAGAGAGAGCAAAATGCAGTAATGTTATAAATCACACATCATCAAAACACTTTGTTTCCATGAACAGTGGTTTTTTGTTTTTTGTTGTTGTTGTTGTTTTTGCAAGATGCTGATCGGCAGAATATGCAGAGAATTTATAAATGGGAGGAGGGATGCATGACTACAATTTTTAAAATATAAAATCTAGATATATATATTATACATATCAGGGGTGTATACTCAGTATATATCAGTTAGTAGGGTACTGCGGCAGCATGCTTTTCAAATAATTCCAGATTAATCATTTGAATTCACTATTTTGCTATTAAAGAAATATAAAAAAAAAAAAATAGATAATTTCTGGAAGTAAAAGTTTCATAAATTTTCTGAATTTAAATGAAATACATTTATTTTTATTATAATAAATAAAGCACATACTTAATTCTTCCGTCAAAGCGTAAAAACTGAGCCAAAATGGTGGGTTAGCTTTCTCAAATACAGTAACCACAAAGCCACTGATACATACAGTAAAACCTGCCTAAACCCTGCGGTGGCGCAGTGTGGTAACGCGTTCTCCTAGTGCGCCGCTAATCCGGGTTCGACTCCCAGCAGTGCAAAACTGACTTACTCAAGTCTGCGAGATGGCACTGCTCACTACAGTCGGGGGTTTGGTTCCTTAGGTCTTAAGAGGCTGGATTCCTCAGAAACAGTAAGGGTCCGAAGCGGCATTACTGTAAGTCTTTATGGAAACTCTAAAACAAAACAAAAAAAAAAAAAAAAAACTGCCTAAAATGACCACCTTTGGGACTGGTTGCAATGGTCGCCATAGAGAAGCGGTCACTATACGTGACAGAATTTGGAATACGCATGACCAAGTCCCTACCAGTTCTCTCTTATAAAAGAGTGTCATATACAGGTGGTCAATTTAACAAGTGGCCACTTTACAAGGTTCTACTGTACACATATCCCAGTGGTGCATGGTGAACTTTAAATATATATGTGCTGACCAAAATAAAAAAGTAATATGCAGGAAATCAATAATAGTGACAATCTTTTTTTTTTGGGGGGGGGGTCATTACATAGAATTTCAACAAAAGAGGGTTGCTTGACCATTTTTGATTT
>QLNU02015270.1:120144402-120190066 GCA_006491805.2 Dysdera silvatica
TGTGCCAAGCATACAATATCATTAGTTTATATTTGGGCGATTATATTTGGTTATAAACCAAACTATGAATTTTAATAATTGTATTTCTGCTTTTAACGTATGGGAAATTCCAGCATTACGGATGTAACGTATTGCACACTTTAAATCTCTATATCTAGACTCAGGATAATTAAAAAAAGCTGGGTTTTTTTTTGTTTTTTTTAGAAATAGACTGTGATGGTATTTGTGTTATCCCCATTTTATGTCAAGTTTCATCTATTACGGAAACTGGTAATAAAAAAATAACCTATTATGGACGTACCTCAGAAAACAGTGTAAATTACACATTGCCATACTAATTCATATAATTCTGTGAATTATGCGTGATTTTTTTAAAATTTACTTTTCTATGTCGGTTCAAAAGAGTTTAAGCTTTTAAGAATAGTAAAGCTTTAGAAGACGTGTTTTCAACGAGAAAGTTTGAAGGGGTTCTTCCCCTAAACAACCATGTTGTGGTTTAGTCTCCGTGACCTCATGGCGTTAAAGTCTCCTAGCTAACTAAACATTGACGAGGTTTCAAATTATAAATAGTTCTGCATTGTACATCTCAGCTGCATATAAATTTTCCGTCCTAAATATTCTTTCTCAAAATCACATATTTCCTCCCCAGACCACATGACAAGGGGTAACAGAAATTAACGCATTGAAATAGTCATAAGCCTAAGCCCCTTTCGGAGATTCCAGAGAATTGTGGGGTGGTGAGTAGGAACACACAGAAGAAAACTGGTGATGTCACAATGTGTACAAATTATGGGAGTTGGGCTTTATGGTTTTTACATGCAATCAGTTAGTCCTGGAGACTTGGAAGTCCCACTTCTTTTTTTAAACTTCCGCATCATTATCGAAACAAGAAAGATGTAAAAACATGCCAGTTACCATTTATATTTCACAAGTAAGTAATATTTCAGACAACAATATCAATCAACGTTTATTGGCGTAGTGATACCAGCGCCGATGGTATGGCATGATTAGATGGTGAAACGTTCGAAAGAAAATAAATATTTCTGCGTTCGGTGGGACCTGAACCCACGACCTTCCACTTGCCGGGCGGAGGCTCTACCTACTGAGCTACGAACGACAATATCTAATCTCTTTACGAACGTATATAAAGACTATTTACTGTTGCCGGTTATTTCGCAGAATGGTGTAGTACAAGAGATTAAATATTGTCCTTCGTAGCTCAGTGGGTAGAGCCTCCGCCCGGCAAGTGGAAGGTCGTGGGTTCAGGTCCCACCGAAGGCAGAAATATTTATTTTCTTTCGAACGTTTCACCATCTAATCACGCCATACCATCGGCGTTGGTATCACTACGCCAATAAACGTTGATTGATATTGTTGTTTAATTTAATCTGCGTAGTGTTCGATTTATATAAATAAGTAATATTTATTTAAACTCTAAGACTACATAATATTTAAAATTCATTTATAAGCGTATACTCTTAAAATTTAAATAAAAATAATTTATGAAATTGATCACTGAGCTTGCCTTCCTCTGGAAAAAGTGCTAGGAAGTTTTATTTCACTTTTATAATTTATGACACACGTATTTTAGTGTAATTAAATAAATATCATTATCCATGCGAATATTCTAAGCTATATATTATGAATCTATATTATATCTTATTGGTTTTAAATTTTTGATGTTCGTATATCAAGAACAGTGGCGAATTTAAGCAAAAAAAAAAAAAATGGGGACACAAATTCCTGTCTATATGCATGGGCACATCCAGTGGCAGTTGTGCACATATGCAGAATAATTAAATCCGGTTATATTGGGGGGTTATAACCCCCGTCTCTACCCTAGAACCACCATTGAAGTTTTGGAGAAATGGTATCTCCCTGCCTCACACCTTTACCAATTTTAATAGTTTTGGTATCTTTATGTAACCGAAATTTTGCACTTGCATTTTTATACACACGTTTCACCATGTCAATGTACACATCCTCAATGTCTGTTGATCTTAAAGAGTTGATGACTGCTGATGTTTTAATAGAGTCAAAGGCCTTCTCATAGTCAATAAATGCAACACACAATGGAAGTTCATATTCATGTGTTCTTTCAATTAATTCTCTTAATACTTGAATATGGTCCACTGTACTGAATCCACTTCGAAATCCAGCTTGTTCTCTTGGTTGAGCTGCATCTAATTTTTTCTGCAGGCGATGTGTTAGCACTTTTGTGAAGATTTTATAAATAGCAGGTAACAAGCTAATTGGTCGGTAATTTTTCAAATCCTCTTTATCACCTTTTTTATGCAAAAGAATTACTGTTGCAGAATCCCATTGGTTTGGTATGTTACCGCTGTTAAGACATTTGGTAAAGAATTTTGCAAGTATGTCTTCTACATATTCTCCAGCTTCTTTTAGGATATCTAATGTAATACCATCATCACCAGGGGCTCTTCCTTTCTTCATATTTTTTATTGCAAATGAAACTTCTTCTTTTAAGATTTTAGGAGCTGTTCCTTCGACTATTTCAATGTCTTCGTTTAATCCACTGTTACTTTCATATAGTTTTTTGTAGAATTCTTCAACTCTTCTAAGTATTTCTTCCCTATTTCTTGTTACGGTGCCATCCTCTCCTTTTAATGCAATGATGTGTTTCTTCCCAACAGATAAACTTCCTTTAACAACCCTAAGGCTCTTGTTATTTTCAATGGCCTTCCTTACTAACTCACAGTTGAATTTTCTTATGTCTTCTTTCATGCTTTTGCGCAGAGTTTTACAAAGTTCTATGTACTCAATCCTGGAACTGGTATTTTGATTGTCCACCTTCATATCTCTTCGCCTTTTCATGAGCTGTTTCGTCTTCTCAGATAATTTGCTATTGTGCTTTTTACAGGTTACACCACCAATTTCCCCAGCAGTTTCAACTATTGTCTTAACAATGTTTTCATTTGCTTCTGAGATATCACTTTCATCAATAAGTCCTTCCAGTGCAGAAAAGCGATTTTTTAATTCCAACTTGAATGCCTCGGTATTTTCTTTTAATTTCTTTAAATCCACCCTCTTACTTACTTGTTTCCTAATGAGCTTCTGTCGTTCTAATTTAGTATTTAAGTGCACTTTACATCTCACCATTCGATGATCACTTCCAGTATTAAATCTGTTCAGTACACTGCAATCTTCAATAATTGATTTCTTGTTTGCCAGGATATAGTCAATTTCACTAGTTCCCCCATTTGGGTGTTTCCATGTCCATTTTCTTTGCGGTTTCTTCTTAAAAAATGAATTCATGATGCTAAGGTTTTCAGCTTCTGCAAATTCGATGAGTTGATCGCCACGTTCATTCCTTTCCCCATATCCGTATTTACCAACCGATGTCTCTCCTTGTTCCTGTTGTCCAATTCTTGCATTGAAATCCCCCATGATGAGCTTGATATGTTGTTTCCCTTTGGTGTGTAACTCTTTGATTTCTTCATAAAATTCTTCAACCTCATCAACGGTTTAAAAGCGTGAACTGCAATTTTATCGTACTGCATATAATCTGAAATTAAAGCATATGAATATGTTTTCGCGGATATATATATGCAATTCCTATATATATAGAGAAATTTGGTCATTTGTCCAGTGGATGCTTTGCACTTCATCTTTCTGCGTAACAGTGAAGTTCTCGTTAAAGTCAACTTGAAGTACGCATTTTCTCTGACACTTCATTTTTACAATCTTAAATATAAAGGCTTTGTCTATGCTTTATGAAACAATGCTCTAAAAATGTAGAACCTTTTCTTCTAGCTTAATTAAGTCATCATTAAGAGTTCCTTCCTTCACCATTATTCTTTCTGAATTAACATCCCAAATATATCAGGATATTAATTCAGATCTATTTTGAATGCTCCTTTTTGAGTTTTCATCCTGACCTTTGCACGTGACACATTTGCCTAATTGCCTTGCATTCTTCATTTTATTTTTCACATACCAAGTTCTCTGCCACTTCCTTTGATTTACTGGGAAAGATAGATAACATTTTGTTTATGCTACAAGCAAGGAACTCAAAATTGGCATGGTATATACATATACACATATTAGGTGGTGTTTCAGGTGAAAGGAGAAGTGGTCTAATCGAAGCAAAATATGAGAATCCAATCTCAATGTTTTGATTTTTACTTTTGAAAAGTTGAAATATCTCAGTCAAAACCATGTCTTTTTTGGCATTTGATTTTCTTTCCACGTATTCGAGTGACGATCGTATCTTTCTTTCTTGGATTGATTATGAGTAATTATATTGTCAAATTGAAGAAATAAATAATATTTTCAAATACTGTTGCCAATTATTTTTGTGTAAGTAATTATTGCTCCCGGAATTAAGAAATTTAGTTCACTATTTATAAACAAAAAAAAACTATTTAGAAGCATAGATATATGTATTTGAATATATTTAATATACAAAAATATTTTTATTAAATTAAATTACTTTGTTTTAATTGATTCATATCAAGAATTTTAAGAAGCAAAATATCAAATTATGGTTACTCTTAGTATCACATAGTAATTATGGTTATTTCCACATTTGTTTGCTTAAATGAAGTTCTATAGGTATTTATTACGACGTAACATTAATCAAGATGTTACGTCCATAACACAAAATGTTACATCTGTAAATTTTTTTTTTAAATGAAGGATCCCAGAATAATTTAATTTATGGCATATCATTTACTTACAGAAAAGCTAAGAACACCAGAAAATGTTTTAATATTCATTGATTTTTTCAGAGATTGTGGTAACTTTTGCTCTATTTTTGTTATGGACGTAACGTAAAGATTCTAGTAATATAAATTTTAAAACTATTGAAATTTCTTTTTGTCAAAAAATATAATTTTTCCACAGAACTGTAAGATTATATGAGCTATACAAAATTTAGTATCAGTTGATTTCTGTTGTTTGTTTTTCTATTAAAAATGGGCAGGAGAAAAATTAGTTTTGTAAAAACAAATTTTTGAATGTTTCATACAGTCACACTTCTAAGCGAAATTTTTTTTCACTTGAGATATATTAAAAAATGGATAGCGTGTATAGAAAATAGAGAGTTCAAGCTTTAAAATGATATATGATATAGCAATATTGATACTGTTTGAAATTTTGACCTCTTGGTTTCACTTTTGGTGGAATTGCCCAAGTACAGTAGGTCACTAAAGTATCGGCCATCTAATGTTTCTCATAATTTTACATGTTTAAAAGTACCAATCTAGTCAATAACCAAAAAATCTTTTTATGTGACATTTCATGTTCGTTCTGTAACATTATATGCAAAAATAAAAGTAAAAAAACAAAAAATACTCGAAAATAGTGACTTCAAACAACATAATGCACTAAATGAGTCACACACAAACGTATTCGGTCACCTGCTGTATACCTTTGCTATACTTTTTCCATATACTACTGTATATGCAAATTGCAGTCATAAGTTTGGCATTTAGACAAAACCAATAAAAGAATCTCGTCCAGATTAAAAAAAGAATCATAAAAAAGAGATTTAAAATGGTGAAAATGCGAGAGCTTAGTTTAGGGTAAAAAAAAAACAAAAAATCATGATTAAATTAGAAAAATGGAATTTTTCTCAAGCAGATATTAAGAAAGTGACTAGAATTCCACGTTCAACAATGAAAAGCGTATTAAAAATTAAAAAATTGCCAGCAGGGATAGTTAATAGACACCGAACTGGACGGTTAAAAATTCTAACTGATCGTGAAGATAGGAAACTTACCCGATGTGCCAAAATAAATCTTGCTAAACCAGCACAAGGAAACTTATTCTACAGTTAAATCATTTTCTGAAAAAAAATATAAGCTTTAAAACAGTTTGTGGAACACTGCGAAATAATGGCTATCATGAATGATTTGTCAGAAGAAGCTCTGTATTAGTAAGGCAAATCGGAAAAAAAAACTAGATTTCACAAACAAATTTGACAATAATGATCAAGGTTTCTTAAACATTGTTAATTTTAGTGATAGATCAATATTTATGATGCTCAACACAGGCAAGAGCAAAATTGTGAGGAGGCAGCCCAAATCAGAGTTCAATCGATGTAATCTCTGTGCTATTGTCAAATACGGAGAAAACTGCATAATGGTCTGGGGATGCACGTCGGCGAATGGGGAAGGTATATTTGAATTTATTGACAGATAAATCAACATGTATACATTTGTATTTAAAAAACAATTGAAAAAGACTGCCGATAAATTGGGAATCAAAGACAGGTTCGTGTTCCAACAAGGCAATGACCCTAAGCATGCCACTTTTAATACAAAGCTGTCGTTAGTTACTGTATTATATACTCAGACGTTTTGAAACCCCACCTCAGTCACCTGATTTGAACCGTATAGAATATTTATGCAGGGAACTGAAATAATCACTTAATAAAATTGCCATAAAAAATAAAAATGAACTGAAATTGCATCTTCAAAGAGAGTGGGACAAAATTGACTCCGATTTGACCCAGAAACTGATCAATTAAACACATTTGACCTGGAAGGCAATAATACTTATGAAGAGAAACTGAACTAAATATTAGAGAAGTTGTTGGTGACACGTACCCCTAGTGCTTTTTTCCTCTTGAAAAGAGTCAAAAGTATTTGGAAATGGGTTTGTGACGTCATGGACTGTGTGATATAATACATACAGGCATCTGGACCTGCAAGGGAATTTTCACATGTCTCGTCGTTGTTTTGGCTGTGTTCGTTGGAGGAAATTGTATGTGTGAGCGGTTGATGTATTTTTGTGTGGAATTTCGGTTGAAAGAGAAAAGAAATGTGCTGGAGTGGGTTACAAAAAAAGGATTATTTTTGTCCGGATATGTGTGAGAAGAGATCCTGGACTAGGCCTCGTTTGAATGACGCTTTCCAGTGCTGATCCCAGAAAGCATGATAGGTGAGGAGGGAGGTGGAAAGGGTCGAGGAGGCATGGAGGCAAGGCAATGGGAGGGTGAAGGTAAGATTGTAGTGGCCGTGAAGAAGGCGGCCAGAAAGGGGGTGTAGGTAGGGATGTAATGGCGGAGAAGCAAACAAGAAGACGAGATAGGGGTGATGGGGGAGGAAGGAGGGGAAAGAAGGAAGTAGGGAGAAATCACAGTGGTGAAAGAGGAACTGTTCAACGCCTACTTTGTGGAATTTGTATGGCGACGCCGGCACCCAAATAAATCAGAAAATTTATTTCCCGCATTTATAAATTCAATAAAACTACACACATCCGACGAAGAAGCGCAATAAAGGTAAGTACCTTTTTTATGAACTACGTTGAATCGAGACGTCCATGCAGTTAAGGTGATGTAAACAACATGGCGGCAAGTGAGTCACTGTTGCCATGCATGTTGGAAACACTTCACATTAAAAAGCACTAGGGTATGTGCTTTGTACTATGACCAAATTGTTTTTCATGTTTTTATTTTATATTTTTACTTTATATTTACCACCACTTTCTGGTAAGTGGCCGAATACATTTGTATGACTCATTTAATGCACTGTGTTGTTTAAAGTCACTGTATATGAGTATATTTTATCTGTTTATCTTTATTTTTGCATATAATGTTAGAGAATGAATATCAAATGCCTCATAAAAAAACTTTGGCTATCGACTATATTTAATACTTTTAAGCATATAAAGTTATACGAAATGTAAGGTGGCTGAATACTTTTGAGACCAACTGTATATACAATAAATCTACAGCAATTCGATTTGTGATTTCCTTTACAAATACTTTACACTGAATGCCGCAATATAAATTTCTTGCCAAAAGGTCACCAACTTGTCATATTTAAGTGGTCATAATTGCTCGAAAAATTAGTTTTGCAAAAAATTAAAGACATATTCTGAATTATCGTTAAAAACTGTACAAAATAAGGTAGTAGTACAGATACCGTCCCACAAGATCAATTTTCCCCTAGAAATGAGAAGGAAAATCGCTGTAATCGGAGTTTTGACATCAGCGATTTTAATATGTGATGCGTGATGTCACACAGGGTGGAGCATCATACAGTGTTTCTCTGTGGCGGTGGTAAGACTTATGGAAGTATTGAAGTGATTGGGAAGACGTCGGAACATTTCAATATGGATTTTTTTGTTCAATTGCGGTTGAAAGGGAAGAGGAATGTTGTTGGATTGGTTTGTGGGAGAAGGTTTATTTGGTTTGGAGTAGAAGGACCCGATTTGCAAGGTGCGCTGGTATGCTAGGCCTAACGTGGATGACGGAATAGTTGAAGAGGTGAAGTTATCCGACAGATAAAAGGAATAAAAGTTAGTATGCCGTTTTTATTTTGTTCGCTGCACTGAGAAAAAGGAGCAGGGGGAGGGGAAGAGATGGAGGAAAAGAGAGGAAAGCCAACAGCGGGAAAGGTTAAGAGGTGAAGGGGGTGGAGGTTGGGAGTGGAAAGGGAACAGGAGAAAGGGATTAGAGGGTTAGGGGGGAGTAGGCAGAGACGGCCAAAAAAACAGGGGTTGGGAGGGGGAGGATAAAGAATATGAGGTTAGAGGGGTATGGGTGAAGGAGTTAAAGAGAGCAAAAAGAGCGGTAGGAGTGAAGAAGAGGGAGAGGGTAGGGGTGAAGGCTGGGTGTAGGATGGAGGAAGGAAAGGGGCGGAGCCTGTATTGAGACGTAAGCAACATGGCGGCAAGCCAAGACAAAGTTGCCAAGTGTATTGGAAACACTTCTCACTAAAAACGAAATGGAACAGTATGTGTACTAGCGCCCAAAATAATTCTAGTGTGGACTCCGGGTGCGACGAACATGATAAAAGGTTCCCTCGTTAATACCAAGACTGCTTTATATAAAGTCTATCTCTCAAGTTCTTGAACAGTTCACTTTTTGTCCCTTATAGTTTACCTTATTCATGTTTCATTCTCCTTATTTTAGTGTCTTTTTGAAAAAAAAAGTGCAGAAATTGCATCACTCAACGGTTACGCCGGAAGGCTGTGACCCCATCAAGTTCTTCCTCCGCATACATTCACGGCGAACAGTGCAAAATAAAGGCTTGTCGCCAAAACTCCTCGTATACTCTAAAAATGAGGTGAAGGAAACTTCTTGGCTGAGAAATTGTCATAGCGTTATCAGAGCAGAGGGCTTATTACAAATCGGAACAAGCCCAGTTTTCCCCAAACGCCATGTTTATAACCACCATTGCCATTGCGCGTTAATAAAATTAGTCTTCAGTGTAAATTTAATAGAAATTTTAAAATTCAATTAGAACTCTCGAACTCACCTTAATTCTTTCTCAAGTCAAAAAAATCGCAAATCAAGAGAATGCTACACACAGGTTTACCCCATTGCTGGCTGGCATAGGGAATTATCCATTGTTTATCAACTTTCTAAATACCGCATGTCCGACGCCAACATTGGACTTCAAGACTACTAATTTTTTTTTTCCAACTTAAATTTAACAAATCAATGTGATCAAGAAAATAAAAAAATGAGAGTAGGATAGGATTAGACATTTTCCCTCAGGAACGCGATCCTTAACTTTAAGTAATAGATCACGTAGCGTGTAGACTTGTGTCGTAGGTCTTAACATTCACATTCTAACGTAATATTCAATTTACGTTATAGGAAGAAGATAGAGGTTCATTACCCTTCTTAGATGTTCGGATAAATAGAGATGTGGATGGGCGACTGTTGACTACGGTGTTTAGGAAACCAACACATACTGATAGGTATCTTGACTTTCGTTCTCATCACCCGGCATCACACAAAGCATCTGTCATTAGAGCCTTGCACCGACGAGCCTTTACACATTGTTGTAATGATGACCTTCGCAATGTTGAATTACGACGCAACAAAAGCGTGTTGAAAAAGAAAGGTTACCCGAGTAACTATATGAGCAATTATTATAAAATATATATATTATAAATTATTGTTTTATTATTGTAATTGTTACCCGACTAAATTTATCGCTCGTAACTAATGTGGTGTTAGTGGTGGAAACAGGAATGTAGAGGATGAGACTAGGAAGACATCAGTGGTTTTGCCATATGTGGCGGGTGTCTCAGAAAAGCTGTCTCGAATTCTCAGTTGTGTGAATGTTAAGACCTACTACAAACCTGTCTACACCCTGCGTGATTTATTACTTAAAGTTAAGGATCGCGTCCCTGAGGAGGAAAAATCTGGTGCTATTTACCAAACCTCGAGTTGGGGAAGATGACGTCATTAGTGCGAGGTTTCCTCGGGTGGAACTTCTGCCAGCCGGAATCGTCCCGCACCAGATGACGTCAGATGGGGATTCCCAACATGCGGGTATATAAGCTTAGGACTTTCACGAACTCTTCATTCTGCCTTCACTTGACAAAGGGAGCAGTTGGCTCCCGAAACGTCGTGTTTTTAAACCTTACGCCAGTGTCGAAATAACTGTTTGTTATGGAATCTCCTGGTGAAATTATCTGTTGTTTGTAGGATTTTTCTAAAGACTAAGAAACATAAAAGTCTGCAGAAATTTTGAAGTTGGTTATTTATTTGTTCTGGTTATTTGTGCAAAGGCGACAGTTTTTAAAAAGGTGGCAACTCTCAGCTCCTGGACAAGGAGTTTTAGTAAAAAGTACCATTGGTCAAAAGGTTTGAAAACTTCTTGCCTAAACCCATAAGGCGAAGGTCATATGAGCCCCTCCCAATAACTTATAAAAACTCTACATTGTTGTCTACTCATTAGCATACGCAGATAGCTCATAAAGTGGTCAGGTTACAGAGGGGTCCCGTACTTTTTCCAGACAAATCATTTGAACAATAAGTTACCTGCCCACTTATACCTGTCTGGAGCTCGGTTATGACGAGCATCATAGGCGTACGCAGAAAGTTCATAAGGGGGTGTTATAGAGCTACAACTCATATATTCCTATGTTAAATATACAAAATTTCATTGCAATGGGGGAGTTACAACCCCCATCAATACCCCCTGCGTACGCCAATGATGAGCATGATGCATATGAAGTCGGTTTTAACGAGAATGCTGTATATGAACTCTGTTATAACGAGAATGATGTATATGAGTTCGGTTGTAACAAGCGTGATGGATATGAACTGGAATAATTAATAATATTTGGAAGTGAACTACAACTCGCCAATTTTCAACTCGTAAAATTCCAATTCGCCAACTTATTCATATCTATCATGCTCCTTATAACCGAGTTCCGGACAGGTGACTTGCCGAGCAAACGACTAGCGCCTGTTACAGAGCTAGTCTAATATGATCGGTGGTATTTCAGAAGGATTTAAGTGCAATGGGTTGGAGGAAGCTTGGCCAGAGTGTTGATGTTGCGCTGTTTGTCCATTTTTTTAGGGTTACGATTTAAACAAGCGCTTTGTCTTGTCTTTTTTTTTTTTTCTGTAAATATATTATACTGATTCAACCCTTTTAATAATCAGGCAGCTTCTCGAAAATCTAATAATATTATGTCAAGTGCGGTGGGGATCGAACCCTATAAGGCATCCTCTGATTCAAGTATTATCTAACGCGTACTAAACTACTTGCATGACGTTAAACACAGCCGATCTATATAGAGGCCTGCTAGTTAATTCAAAATGCCGGCAGCTGAAGGCGGTTGTTCACCCAATCCTTGTGAATGCTTTCGTTAATGCAGACGTTTTTTCCTCATTTAGCAATGCTTTTTCTAATTGTGTTTACAAATTAGCTTAAAAATGTTTATTACTTAACTATTTATCCTTTATTTTTATGTTTGAATATGCCGATTCTGGATAATTTTAATACAGTGAATCCGTGTTAAGTCGAAGTCCGATAAGTTAAATATTCGCGTGTGTCGAATTTTTTACGCAGTTCCGGTCCCGTCTATTAAAATTCAACGTAAATTTTTTCCTTTAGTCGAAGTTCAGCTACGTAAGACCCACCGCAAGAGTTTTTAACCAATCAGAATCTTTCCAGCTCCCTGCTTGCATTTAAAACCCCAATTTTCAGATAATTAAATCTTTGTGGACGTTTATTAGAGAGGTTTGTAAATACTACGAGGTGTTTTGCTGCTTAAGCACAATGTTTTAAGGTATGTAAACGAAAATATTTTCAATTTGAAAAAAAAAAAGTGGATTTATCACAAGAGATTTTGAGAAGAATCTGAACTTAAGGAAAAAGGATCTAACAGAGAAATACGGCATTCCAGCCTGGAGCTCCTGATGTTGAATCCACTTTTTGAAGTGTTTTAAATCGTACAGGAGCCAGAACAGTAAAATTCCTCTTTAGTGGTACGATGCTACATGTAAGAGTTATGGACTTTGAAAGTCTGTTGAAAGTGGAGGGATTCAACGCAAGTGCAGGATGGCTTGAGAAATTCAAGACAAAACACAATATTGCGTTTGGGACTTTACACGGTGAAAGAACAGATATGTCCAATGAAACTGTGAAGAGTGAAACGGTAAAACTTCGCGATGCGGTAGCTTGAAAGTACAGATAACGTAAATTTGTAAGATATTATTACCCTTCACAGGGATAACACAATTGCCAAATAATGGTCAACACAGAAAAGCCTCCGGGGCGAGATTTTTGTGAGTTTTTCGTGGGGGAATTTATTATACAATAATTTTTGCCACCCACGTATATTTAGCTCAAACTAGAGCTTTTTCGTTTTTGGAGAAAAAGAGACGCTTTCCCCATCTTGGATTCGAACCAGGGTCCCTCCGTGCTGCGTCTCTTTTTCTCCAAAAATGAATAAAGCTCTAGTTTGAGCTATAACCTGTACGTGGGTGGCAGAAATTATTGTATAATAAATTCCCCCACGAAAACTCACAAAAATCTCGCCCCGGAGGCTTTTCTGTGTTGACCATATTTGGCAATTGTGTTATCCCTGCGGAGGGTAATAATACCTTAACATCTTTACATACGGAGAAAGAGAGCGTTGTTTCCTGTCCTCATTCGTCTAGCGGTCCAAGACACTCCGGGCTAAACGGAGGGACCCTGGTTCGAATCCAGGATGGGGAAAGCGTCTCTTTTTCTCCAAAAACGAATAAAGCTCTAGTTTGAGCTATAATATATACGTAGGTGGCAGAAATTATTGTATAATAACGTAAATTTGTTCGTGTTTTTACAAAAGGTTAATAATTTCATAGAAGAATTGTGGCAGAAACAATTAAAAATAATCCGATTTTTTTAGAAAATATAATTAATATAAGTATCGTTTCGTGCATTTAAAATATGGCTAGGTAATGCAAAAGTTGCATTGAGCAATAAATAGTACAATAGATAAAATGAATAATTTTTGATTATTAACGTAATGTTCGGCTTTTTGCAAACGAAGTTACTGTATAAAACGATAAGTAATTTACGTTTTATACAAGTCCAATCAACGACAAACGATAAATCGAAATTCCAATAACCCTACATTTTTCGTCGATCCCTAGGAATTCGACTTATCACGAATTCACAATATTTGAATGTCACTTTTTTTGGTGCTATTTTAAATTTATTATACAATTTTTCTTTCCTTTTCAGATTAAACAGAAAAATTGCAATTAAATAATAATAAAAAAATAAATAAATAATGAAGGTGCTAATTTTACTTACTTGAACTAAAGTGACACATTTTAAAAAAAGTATTGTAAACAAGCTGGAACATGCAAGCTTTTATTTAGTATGTACGGGTAAGCTGTTTCTTGCCAGAATTTCTTTTTTTCCCTTCTTTTTATAACAATTAGGATTAAAAAAAAAAGGTAATGTACAAACAACGAAAAAATACATTTTATCACTCCCTTTCATGAGACACTTTTGCTAAACAATATTTCGAAAACTTTTAAAATCGCGTAATAATTACCCAAGGTTTCTGTTCAATCAATAATAATTATAGTACCTGACAAATCATGAAACAAAAAATGCATTAATCGGAACATTCAATAAGAGATAAATAAAATTAAAATGAAATAAAGATACTCTTTAATCCGACACGTTCGGAACCACGGCCTTGCCGGATTATCGAACGTTAATATGGTTTTAACGGGAATACCAAAGAAAAATTAATACGGTGCAATGATATTTAAAACAAGTTGTAATAAGTTGCTGTATAGCAAGAAAAAAATACATATAAGCTTTACTGTTTAAAAAAGTCTCTGATAACATGTTGCCTTTGTGATTCGGATCTTTCCTTCAAATAAATTTTAGATTATATACAAATTTATGGGTTCCGCAGAGTTGTAGCTTTTGTTGGATTCGGCAAATTTTATAAATGTATTTTAGGCATCAGAAGACTGTTTCCACGAGACTTTAGCTTCATCTTCCACGTCTCCTCCTTCATCCGACTTGGCGGACAAGGTCAACGAACGCCCGAATAAAACCGAACGCGAGTAGCTCGATCGATGCCGTATTATGGAATGTGCTGAACCAAAGAATGCCGGATTAAAGAGCTTCTGCATCTATACATACTGTATCAATCTCTCGCTAAGGTCGTATACTTACGCAAAAAGACTGTGCGCGTGAAAAATACTTTCTAAAAAATATAGTGATAAGAAAATGGACATTTATGGAATATTTCAATAAATTTCTCTTTCTCTAGGAAAGTGTACTCATACTTCTTTCACACTGTTGCCGAAATAGGTGACTAGAGAAAAACGCAGCCATGAATGCGTACCCAGAAAAACGTAGAAAGAAAAGGGATCGCAATTATTTTCGTTTTGTTTGTCTATCCAGCGGCGTAACGTGGGGCGCTAGTTAAGTATTACGACCGCTAAAACCCGTTAGCACTCCCTTCCAACAATCCAATATTGAAAGTTTGTTAGAGTTTTGTAAGGTTTCGAGTACCTCCCACCAAACGCTACACCATTACGTTTATCCGTAATAAAAAGAGCAAAGTCAGAGCCAAACTGAGGCTATAGGGGATGAGCCCACCCCACATAAAGTATTTTAGAATTTCAGTCACTTCAAAGCGAAAAGAATTTATAAATTTTAGTATATTCCTCTACAAGTTTTTAATGCAATATTTATGTTAAAAAATTTATTATTAATATTCATTGTCTAATGCAGGGATGTATATACACCTCTCCAGATTTTTTTTTGATACATCCCCTTAATGAAATCTAAGCACACGATGTGTTTAATGAAAATAAATTAATGAAATCTAATTCCCCCAGTTTATGAATACCAGATAAACTCCTAGTCTAATGGATCAGTTTGGTTTTATCGAAAAAAATCGACTTGCTCTCGAACAATCATTTTGGATATTATATAATCCATATGTATTGTTTCATATATCAAGTTTTGTTGAAATTAAGAATTTTCTTTATATATAATTAACTTCATTAAAATATTTTGTATGTACACTACAGATATTTAGTACATATTTTTCAAAAATACTTAGAATTCTTTAATGTTTTGACCTATTTTAAGTCATCCCCTTCACAAAAAGCTTCAAAATTATGACCGGTGATTAGAAAATTAAACACTGGTAAAACAACGAATGAAAAAGATCGCACAAATTTCGGGATGCGTCAGCTGCGGTCCTTCATCAGGAGTCATTATTCCTGATAGACGTTTGCTACTTTACTGGTGTTTAACCTTTTGTATATAAATTCCCTTCATGGTACTCAGTATCTTATTTCTATTAGATAATTAGTGAATAATCAATTAATGATTTGAGGTTAACTAATTCCGATTATGGGAACCACTGGCATAGCTAGACTCAAAGGTCTAGATGGAAAGATCATTTGGTTTTAAGAATTTTTTTTCCACAATTACACCCATATTTGGCAATCATTGCTCGCTAAATTTCATGTTTCTAACACATAATTTATTCAATAGAAGATCTTAGCAAATCAATTAAGTCTTTTCTCTATAACTCTCCTAAATCCTCCATAATTGTGAAAGAAGAAACTATATTTCTTGTTTAAAACGCTACCACCCTTCTCAAGATTAATGCAATTGCCAAACAGTCAATACATGAAGCCACAGGGGCATGGTTGTTTTTTTTTTTTCTCTGTGGGGAATTGAGATAATACTTTTGACAC
Organism: Dysdera silvatica; assembly: GCA_006491805.2. Taxonomy (NCBI): domain Eukaryota; kingdom Metazoa; phylum Arthropoda; class Arachnida; order Araneae; family Dysderidae; genus Dysdera; species Dysdera silvatica. The sequence continues at coordinate 120,160,355 of QLNU02015270.1, forward strand.
TCATGTTCATTAGCTTAAACTAGACTTTTTCTCTCGTAAGGAATTGATATAGCATTTTTTACATCAATGTTCATTAGTTCAAATTAGAGCCATTTTATGTATAGAAGGAAAAGGAACACCACCCTGGCCCAAAGTCAAACACTGAACCATAGGCGTAAGCAGGAAGTTCGTAGTGGGAGGGGGTTATAGGCTCAATAGGTGGGTTACAGCTAAAACTCTATACATTCACATACAAAATTTCTTTAAAATGGATAGTTACAACCCCATCAATACCCCTTATATATGCCAATGCATGGAACTCTCCATATGAGCACGAGTGCTTTAACATGTTAGACCACCAAGGTATATAAGCGATGCTCTCTTTCTTTGTATATAAGGTTTGTAAGATGTTAATACTCTTTTCAGAGTTAACACAATTGCCAAATGTTTTTTTTTCATTATAAATCATTTATTTACGCTCAAATTAGCATAAATTGCAAATTTTCTTAGATGCATTTACAGTAGAGATTATAATATAGTTATGCTGATAAATAACAGAGAAACAAAATGATTCTTCTACTTTTATGGGGTTTTTCATTTCATTTTTTCTCTCTCCATAAAAAGATCTCTAATGTATGGTCAAGTAAAGTTTCGGCAATGAAGAAATTGTACCATTTTCTGTGTTAACTGGCATACTGAATAATTTGAGTAATGTTAAATCTTAGAGTTTGAACTGGTCATATCCAGTTTTCATATTTATGGCATTTTGTATAATACAGGGGCCATTTCACACCTAGTGGCCCAATTACTTTTCACTTACTATCGCTTTCAGTATACTAAAACTAGTATAAGAGGATCTTGTATTCTTTTCTTTTTTTTTAATCTCATCCCGTTTTTAAGTTACGATCGTTTGAAACCGCTAAAAATGAAGGAGTTTGGCCTTACATGACTGCATTTAAATCTGAAACTCTCATCCTAGAATTAAGGTATTTTAAAAATAAAAATACCATTCTTCACAATTTCACAGACTTTAATATGATACACCACATAATGGGTTACTTTTAAATTTTCAAATTAATTTAAAAATTTACATGATTTACTCCATATTTCTAAAAGTTCTCTGCAAAATTTAAGTTTGAGATCTCAATGGGTCCACATTTTTTTAAAAATATTTTATAGGTGCATCCATACCCTGCTGTACTATGTTTGGAGTAAAATGTTTAAATTTAAGGATAATATATCAAATAATTCCATGTGAAAAGGATTTTTCTCACCTACATTTTTTAAATGTGGGAAAAATCTCTTTTATAAGGATTTAATTGGGATATTATACCTAAATGCAAGGTTTTTATCCCAAACATATAATATGGCATGAATGCACCTATATAATATTTTTTAAAAACTATAATCCCACCAAGATCCAAAGCTGAAATTTTCCAGAAATATGTAGTAAGTCATGCAATTTTTTTCGTATTATTTTTCTAATCACTTTTAAAATTCTAAATTTTTTAAATTAATTTGAAAATTGAAAAGTAACGCATCATGTGGCATATCACATTAAAATCTATGAAATTCTGAAGAGAATGGTATTTTTGCTTTTGAAATATCTCAATCAGGGTGTCTACCCAAATTCTATTTCAAACTTCCCTGACGTTTCCAGACCAAATCTTAATCGGTTTCCAGTTGCTATTTAAAGTAAACAACATACAATGCTTTAAAATTTGTATAATAAGAACACGTTTCAAGACCATAAAATCCATTAACATAAATCCCAAAGCCATTTATAACTCAATTACAGTGAATTTACAAATACAAAAACTGTAGTAAAAAAAACACATTTCTTTGCACTGAAGACCTGCATTAAATAAATATTTATACCATTTTCTTTTGGCTCTTTTTTGAGTTCATTATAAAAGAGTTTAACTATATAATCGCAAAGCTGATGCTTCATCTTCTATTTCATTTAAAATGTGTATGACCTATAAGTAGTGGTGGGAGTAATGAAAGTTTTCAAAATTTTGAATTGAACCACCCCATCCTGACTCCTTTTTCTTCCCATTTCCAAAAATGCTATTCGTTTTTTTAGTATCTTTAAAAATGAGTAAACAATAGCAATATTCAATAATAGATATTTCTATATATTTATAGGATATGGGGTGTTATATCCTTATGATTGAATCTACTTATTTTATTTGAGTTTCCTTACACTGTAAATTGAATACTAATTCTTTGTTCTATTTTATTATGTCAGTGAAAGTGCATAATAATTATGGATGAAGGTGAAAGTGAATACAATTTTAATAAATCACAATTACCAATTAATGAGGGCATTATTCAATGAGCGATATCCACAACTAACAGTGGGAAATCGTCTAAGTATTATGAAAGGTAGTTTAGCAAAGGAAATTACAGACATTTAGAATTCAAGTGACTACTGTCTGGCTTCTCCTCTCACCATTAAAAGGAAATATGACAACTTATACAAAATATAGATGACTTACATATAATATACGCAAATGATGGACAAAAAAGAAAAACGAATGGCAAATTCTTGACAAACAGCTTTTGATCTGGTGTGCTTACGTCGGTACAAAACTGGAAAGACATTTGATGAAGAATTTTATAATGGCCAGAAATCGAGCAGAAATCTTAGAATTTGTACAAAATTGACTACTGAATATATTGTGTGGCAAAAAGGAGAGGAACAGAAAAAACTATGTGAGATAGGAAGAATTTCAAGACAAACTGGAAGCAATTCAAGAACTGTACGATCAGAAGAAATGGAGGATACTTCAACTGATATAAATACTCAGAAACAACAAGATGATATCAACACTGTTGGGAACAATACTCGTTATGAGTATTTATTAACCATCATGTGACTCTTTCTCGCTTCAATGAACAGTTACAAGAAGATGAGTTGATACTATGTTCTGGCAAATCTAATACAAGTCATGTGGAAACACCAAAGCTCTCGAGGTCTGCAAAAAAGTGAAAATTAATTGAAATTACCCCTACTATGGTTGATGACAGCACACAAACACAGTAGTATTCAAAATATTATTGGCACATCCATAGTGTTAAGAAAGTATCAACTTGGAAATTCGCTGGTTGTTCCAAAGAAATTGATGAAAATATTTTAACTATTTATTGCACAGTTAATGGCTGAAACTCATTTGAGTACAAGGCAAGCCATTAAGGCTGTTCAAATCATAACAAGCTGTTTGGACATAAATTTACACTGACAAATGATAGGGAGCACTATTCTGAATGATTAAAACAAAAAACAGTATGATGCCCACTTAATAATGATCCACACCAGCTTCCAACAAGGCATTCCGTTACTGAAGCACAATCTCTAATTGCATTGAGAGCTGAACAGCAAATAGGCATGACTGTCCTGTCTACAGATAATGCAATGCAGATGCTTGATGGAACATCTCGTGCATGTATTGGGAAAATAATAGCATTGCCGTTGCATATTGAAAAAACAGTTAAAAAAAAGGGGGAGGATTTTACCACTAAAAAAAAAAAGAAAGAACAATCTTGTAAAGTTACTGGATTATCAATTTGAAAGGCTTTCAAATTGATACAGACAGAAAATCATAGAAAGCAGGTTTATGGCAACAATGTCTGATTTGGCAAGTGAAAATGAAGGGTTAGCTAAGGCAGTATCAGAACATTTGGGGCTTACTTATGTTCTAGGTCAATTATTTTATATTGTACATACTGTTCTTGCTTGGGATGAATCAATGAAGTCTAATTTGTTCTATAGAAAAAAAAAAGTTGGATATGAGAAGGTTCTGGGAAACACAACTTACACAGCCTATCATTAGATGGTGCATAGTATGCAGCTGTGAAAGAAAGAATTAATGCACTTCTGAAACTTATTGGATCGGAACATTCACAAAAACCTTAGAATAGGTATTTCCAGTTCACAGAATTTGTTGAAAAGAAAGAAAAAAAAAACTTAGCTTTGTGAAGTGACAGCTACAATTGATTTTAGAGCAGTCATAAGTGATCCAGAAGTGCTGGACAGCATAGAAATATTCGTACAAGAAACTTCATTATCATTAGAAAGTATGCAAGAAAATGAACTAGTTGCAATAGTATGGGCTGAGGGGTGGCGTTTAGGACAAATTATTAGCAAAGTCAATGAAGATACATATAAAATCAAGTACATGAAACGAGCTAATAAAGATTCAAATGTGTATTGGCTGTGGCCTGTAGAAGACGAAGGGTATAACACAAAAGGAGAGCAAATTGTGGTTCTACGTCCAATAATAGATACTTCTTCCTCAAGGACTGTTACATTTAAGTTAGATAATCATGCTTTACTTAATAATTTAGCTGATGATTATTAAGAAACAGCTGCAAATTATATTTACCAAAAATAAAAATGCTGTATTACGCATTATTTTTAATGTTAAAATATCTGTAGTTTGGACAATTTTTGGAATATTTTGATGAAATTTGTGTCCAATGACTTAGTTTTCCATCTAGTTTGTAAGAAAGGGGTTCAAATTAAAAAATGACATATTTTGACCATTACGATGCCCCACTATAAAGGGGAAAAAGATTGTTTTGATAAAAATCCCTTACAGAATAAATAATTCAGCTAAAAACACCCCATGTTTTAGTTACATATTTGGCAAACATTTTCTCCTGAGAAATATATGGGCTTAATAATTTTATATAAATTATATTAGTTTTGGTGCAAAAGGGTAATTTTTGGAAGAGGTTTAGTCAAAAGTGCAAGTTTCAGTTCAGGAAAATTATTTTAATAAGCTATTTATTATAACAATGAATTTCAAATTTCCCTGACTTTCCACGTTTTTCAGACCCGTAGACACCCTGAAATTCAGGGATGAGATTTTTATCATTTAAATGCAGTTGGGTAAGATCAAAATTCCCATTTTTGGCAATTTTAAACCACCATAACTGAAAAACGGGATGAAATAAAAATAAATTGAAATTCCAAGTTTAAACTTAGTTCAGGCCATTCAGCAAATGCATAACATTTTAAGAAAATTGAAAAACATGAGGTAAATTTATTCAAAATTGGATGACTTCAGATGAAATAACCTACATGGTATCCCAGCACTTCTAACTAAACCAGTGGTTCTCAACTGGTGGTCCGCAGAGTCCTAACTGGTCCGTGAGACAGGTTATTATTTATAAAAAAAATCATAAAAATTATCATCATTAAATATAAAAATGAAATTGATGGTATATTTGTAGTATTTTACAATCTGACGGAACTTCAGAAAACGGATCGTATTAAAAGTAATTCGTCTTAACGACGTTCAAATGTATTATCATTAGATGTTTTTTTCTGTTTATTATTGCTTTTATTTTACCTAAAGAACGATTTTAAACACATTTCCCCAAGAAAAGGTCCGTCTCCACTTTTTTATTAATGTCTTACAGTCAACTCATGAGAATTTTTCAAAGTGGTCCGCGAGTACAGTTGAAGTGGAAAAGTGGTCCGCGGCTTAAATTGAGTTGAGAACTATTGAACTAAAACTAATTTTTATTCAGCATGCTAGCTAATATAGTAAAAAATGCCTCTTGATGGACACACCTTGGATATGCTTTCCCAATTATGATCAGATAAAAAATTTCCTAACAGAAACTCATACACATTAATATATTTCAACCCCCTCCCCCTGCTTAGTGATCACCCTCAGATATGGACGTGAACGCCGTCTTCGTAATCCATTCCGTTAAACTAAAACCTCTGTATAGACAAGATATGGTTGAAATTCTGACATTCACTAGAGATGCTGCTAAACTAGTAACTAAAAAAGGAAGATGAGAGCTAAGCAGAGTTTTCCCCTCCAGCATTAACAAAGAGAGACAAAAATTACTCAGATTTGCTGATTCAAAAGAATAATGCTATACAAAGATTGATAACTTGGAGAAAAAAATGGAAAAATACCACACAGGCGGTGTATGCTAGTGTAGACAGCTATTAAAAGCATACAGTTAAAAGTTTATGTATAGGTTCTGAGAATTTGATGTTACATCGATGTTTGCTACAATTGAGATCATGGAATTCATATGGTCACTCTTCTTTTAAACATAGCCAGCATTTAGAGTAAAACCTACTAAACATCAATCGATCAATCAATTATTTTCCAAGGTAAATAAATTTTAATATTTAACATTGTTGTAAATTTACTTATTATATTCAACAAATGCTTATGTCCATTACCCTAAACTTGTCTCACATGTTCAAATATATATATGTTTTGAAATAAAATACTTCAGTTACTTCAGAACGTTTTCTCCAGTTGCCTCCCTTTTATGAACAAATTTTTTCTGTCCAATGAATGTCCGCTAATGCAGGGTTTTACTGTACATGGGAAAATACATAATAAGCAATGCTTGAAAGGTTTCATGCATATATTGACTTTAATGTTGACACAATGCTGAGTATGGCTAAATTCTAACCATCAGTTTACTGAAATTCTGCTACTCTTTAGTGTACAACAAGAGTTAAAAATCCGTTCATGTGAGCAAGATCTACAGGTGCTTCAACATTTTCACAAAGTAATATCTTTAAGACATTGTACAAATTAAGATGTCACAAGGTAAGTAAACTTTTAAGGACACATGCCACAATCAAAAGTTTTTCGCGAATATAAAATATAAGCTCATAAATGGTTGTCCAATGCTTGTGGGGGGAAAAAAAATATATATAACAGGTTTTCAAACTGTCACAGTTCCTTGTAGTGTAATAAAAGTCTGCCAGAATTTTATTACATTTACAAAATAAGTACCATTTTACTAGCTGTCAATTTCAGCCAGTGGCGTAGGCAGAAAGTTCACAAGGGGGAGGGGAGTTACAACTCACATATTCCTATGTTAAATATACAAAATTTCATTGCAATGGGGGTTTCTTTCTTTTTTATAACGAAAGAATAAGTAAGGTCATGGTATAGTAGGGCGGCCTACAGTTCTCCGAGGGATCTGAACGTTCGTTGTCTTGCTTCTCAACCTTCATGAAGTCACAGACTGGTAAATTCTTCTTTTATAAGATGAGGGACCAGTAAATTTACTCGTAACATTCAATTTTTTTAAAAGTTCATATATTAAACTACCATGAGGATAAACAATTAATCATGGCATGATCATAAAGAGCATCAATAAAATCCTACTATTAATACGCACTTTTCTGATACACGTCCTTGCTAACTGGTCACTGGCATGTGCAAGAAAGATGCTATTTGGTTCAGTTCTAAGGATAGAGGATGCACCGCACATTATTATAATCGGCTTGCAGTCACTTTTTATGACAGATCATAAAGAGCAGTATACCCTTTCTTGAATGCTAAACTATTTTGAGGTCTGGAAATTCTCCATCATTCACGAATACTCACATATTTAAAAATACATGGCTTGATCATTGGAAGTTGCTACACAAATGTTATTTAGGCATTCTAGGTCCGAGCTTTCCGACTCATTCACAATTATTATTTTCCTTAAATATTTCCATGTTAAAATATTTATTCATAAAAAAGGCTTAGAAAACTAAGACGACAAATTCCAGGAGAATCTTTCGCAGCCTGGTATAATAGCAGCCAAGGTCCAGAGGCTGAAAGACACTAGTTTAGGGAACCCAGTGATGTAGCATATTTGGGGGTAGCATTGAGACAAAAACTCTGGGTGCCAAATTTCAATATCAGACTGATAGAAGGGAATACTAATGGGTTTTAGCAAACGAAATACTTAACTTGCTCCGGGTGCTGACAGCTCACTCTATGCTGCTGAGGGAGTCAAACCTCAAACTATGATGGGCTGGAAAAAGGCTTGTATTCCCAGATGCCACTTAGGGTGAATGTGGATTACACAACAATAGGTGAACATTATGACATTGTAGGGTCTGGAACAGCAGCTAGGAAATCATGTTACTACTGTGGAGCCTGTTTTTAATATAGAAGAGGCATAGTTGATCAGTTTTTTATGGTGCAAAGGCAGTAAAAGTCATTCTGTGCCAAGCAAGGTGAAGACATGTATACAATTAGAATAGGAATCAATCAGTAAACTTCAAAGCAAGGTAAAATGTGTAATAAGTATACTAAAATGAATGATCTAATAAACATAGATGACAGTGTGAAAAACCCATTTCAAATATAAATTAAGCATTGTCATAATTAAAAGAATTGCTTAAGACGGGGGTCTTCAACATGTTTTATGCAGCCAACCGGTTCATGAAAAAATACAAATTGTTTCACACAAAAATGACGTCACCTGCTCCCTCTGAGTCTTAAATCCATGTATTTTATTGTTCACATTTCATAATAAATAATTTAAAATGCTACAGAACTAAAGTAATACACAGTCTTCCCTCAATCGTATTTTACTTTAGTTTTCTAACATATATGGGCATTAGGCATTAGTTTTATTGATTTGCAGTGCAACAGTGATTTTAAAAAAAATTCAACTTAGGACTCATTGAAACCAATTATAGATACGTTGATAAGAACATCAACCAACTACCTGACTGCACGCTTTACAACTACTGTCACTATTTGGGAGCACTTACATATAACGCGCATAGACATATGCAAACGGTTCATAAGGGGCTTTCAGGCTTAAAAGGAGATTACAGCTATAACTCCATATGGTCATATGTAAATATGTACAAAATTCCATAGCAATGGAGGCTACACCACTTCCTGCGTAAGTCAGTGCATCTGCAAACAGCTTTTTTTCACAAATAAAGTTGGTAAAATCAAAAGTTAGGACCAAAAAAATTCACATACAGCTTGAAAACATTCCTAAGGTTTCACCACTAAAAAATGAGACCTGATATTGATTGGACTGTTAAAAATAAGCAGTGACAAAAATCTCACTAAAAGGTTTGATTTCGCTTTACATATTCATAACTAAACGAATTGTAAATGTATTTTGCTTCCATACGTATTTTATGCTGCAATACAAAGTACATATTCAGTCGCAGAGATGGATGCAGAAAATATTTTCGAGTGGGGGCACAAAGAAACAATACAGACACCTAAGAAAAAAAACAAGGGTGGTTACAGGGGGCACTCTCCGGATCCACCCCCCCTTCCCCCCATTGATCTGCCTACGTTCAGTCCTAATATTGTTACAGTAGTGCAGCCCGCAAGCCAACAAGGATAAACAAAATTGGTTCTTGGAATGAAAAAGGTTGAAGACCCTTGGTTTAAGATGTCACTGAGATAAAAATCCTTTTGGTTAAAAGCTGATGACAACCCACGTTGTAGGTTAAAATTCTCACAAACAGATAAAACATGTAAAACACTTAAGGTTTGATAACACATGGAAGATAGATATAGGAACTCTCACTCTCTTCAATGGGTGTTGGTGAAAGAAACACACATGTCAGATGGGTAGTCTAGAAAGGAAAATATTTTTGCATTTATTCTTGTTGCTAGTCTTATACATTTCAGTTTTTGGCTCAATAAGATGAAATTTAAAATCTGTTCTTCCTACTCCATCATATTGCGTATAAAAAGATGAGGTGTAATTTCTAAAATCTTGGAATGGAAACATCGTTAGTTTTCATAATTGCTGCTGTTATAGCATTGTCTGCTGTTCATTTCCAACTATGCCTGCCCATATATCCCAGAATCCAATAGGATTTCGCAACATTGCACTTTCTTATATTTATAGGTTATCTGCAAATGCTGTGGATTCTAGATTGACATGATATTGAAAGAATTCAGACTCAGGAGTACACTGAACGAATCGGTACAGGTGGCAGTTGGTGTTAGTGAGTTGTGAGGCATGCATTCCAGTGCTAGGCTAAAAGAATCATGAAAATTTATTTGGAAGTCAAGAGAAGTCACGAGTCCAAAACGTCTGAATATTACTGTTTTACTAGATACTTTACATATCCAAGGTTTCTTGTAAATATGAACCTTCAATTGCTTGCTTAAATGCTTTCATAGAGTAAAGGGCATATTACCAATTCAAACTATCACATGTGCTAAGACTGCCTCGTTAAGAAAATGTTTTACAACAGTACATTCATAAGGCTTTTCACCAGTATAAATTTTCAATATCGGTGTATTTGAAGTTTTTCAATTAGCAAATGTTTGAAGAGGCCTCTCACTCTAAAGCTCACCGGCCAGCATGAACTTTCAAGTGCAAATTTAAATGTGCTTTTCGAGCAAATGTTTTAGGGCATATTTTGCACTTAAATGGTTTTTCAATAGCATGAATAAACGAGTGTACCTGCAAATCTCTTGCCCGGGAAAAACTTTTTTGACATATTTCACACATATAAGGTTTCTCAGCGGTATGGGTTCTCAGATGCACTTTCAAATCTCCCCTTCGGGGAAAACTCTTACGACATATTTCACATTCAAATGGTTTTTCACCAGTGTGAACTTTCAAGTGTGAAATTAAGTTTTCTTTGAAGGAGTACCTATGATTACATACTTCACACTCAAAAGGTTTCTCACCAGTATGCACTGCTCTCAAGTGTCTCTGGACGTGTGCTTTCTGTGAAAACTTTTTATGACATATTTCGCACTCAAAAGTCTTTTCGCCAGTGTGAGTTCTTAAGTGCTTGCTTAAGTGCACATCTAGGTCAAATTTTTTTGGACATATTTTACATCCAAAGGGCTTCTTGACAGTGTGAACATTTACGTGTCGGCTCAATGAGTACTGTTGAGAGAAACTTTTATCACACATTTTACATTTAAAGGGCTTCTCCCCTGTATGAATTCTCAAGTGTCTAACCAAGGATGTATCTTGAGAAAACCTTTTACAGCACATCTTACACTCGAACGGTTTTTCACCAGTATGAACTCTCAAATGTATGATTAATTCTCTTTCTCGAGCAAAATTTTTGTGGCACATTTCACACTTAAAGGGCTTTTTGTCAGTGTGAGTTTTTGACCGTTTGTTTAAGTTCGCTTGTTGGGAAAACATATTGTGACACTTCACACTCAGATAATTTCTCAATAGTGTAAACGTTCAGATATCCACTCAAATTATCCTGTGGTATTTCCTTTTTTAGAATAGCTTCATACTTCGAAAGCTATTTATTAATATATACTTATATGTTTATGTGGACTTGCAAACTTCTTTTGAGAGTTTTAAAACTCATCCTGTATCTAAAATTTTCCTCAGCATTATTATTGCATGCACTATAATAATTCAATTGTTCATTAAAACTATACCACTTTTCATAAATTAACATACAAACGTATTTAATTTTCATCATCACAGGTCAACTGCTTTTCATCCAAATAAATGCCATTACATACATGTTCATATTCTAAAACCAAGTTCCGAAAAACTATCAGATCATATACTGTTAGTAAAATAAACTTTGCACCAAAAAAAAGGTTGTATGCCCTAACACAAAACAGAAATACGGCATAAATTCTTCAGCCATGTAAAATTTAAAATACTATTCCATTAATAGAAATTGATTGTAGGTAAATTCCTTTTCGTACAAACCTAAAGGGAAAAAATAAATTAGAGTAGATAATGTACATATTCACACATGATCGATGTTGTATATTATTTTCATTATAGTATATGTAGTTATTATACATAAATATTAATCAAAGTAAAAGAATGAATGAAGCAGTAGGGAAACCCAGAGAACTTAAACCTAAGTAAAAAGAGACAATATGTGGAACAATTGAAAAAACGAAAGTTTATATTCAACTCTTCCAATTCCGAAACTTCTACTTTTCACCTACGATACACAGAATTTTCACAGTAACTCTATACATTACAATTTGTTTGTTGTTTGTTTTCAACCTTCTATGCTTTCTTTTATTATAATTAATGAGTTATTTGTCCCAAATGGATCTCTTAACCTTTTCGCTGCTGTTGACATACTGGCACGTTCGGTCAAAAGTATTAAATCTTTTTTATTATGATGAGCAAAATCGTTATTTTTGTGAACGATTCTTTTAAGACCAGAATACTTTTTAGATTCATTCTTTTGAACTAGTTTCCCTATGATAATAATATGTGTAGGAGTGATGCTATATTGCACTTTCTATTTATGTTAATTCATGAAATTTATGCCCCTACTATATTGCATTATGTAATAAAATATTTTACAGAATAATTATATTTCATTTACAGAACATGTGTAACTTCATCCAGAAGCACGTAAATTTAAATAGCAGTTTTTATATTCAGAACTAAACACACTACAAATACAATAGATTCCCTCCTACATGGTGTCTGGTCAAATTCAATTTTAAACTCGCCAGATGTTCCAGACCAAATTTTATAATCAATTTTCAGTCATTAATTATAGTAAACACATTACAGTGCATTAAAATTTGCATATTCAAAGCAAGTTTCAACATCATGAAAACCATTAACGAGTCCATTAATAGTGTATCAGACCTGTCTTTCAGTCCACCAACAAACACAATGATATTTAAAAAAAAAATACAAAACAAACCAGAGATCCCCTTAAAACACCCGGCGTTTGTAAAACTCCCTGTCAGTGTGGTAAAAGTTGCATAGGACAAACTGGTCATTCAATTTGTACTTAAGGAACATGAATGCCATGTTCACTTGCAATAACTCAATAAGTCAGCGGTCGCTCAACACGCCATTGATTATAAACATCAAATTCTTTTTCACGACATCTCGGTTACGGCAAAAACTAGTGCATTGTGGACACGCTTATACATGGAACCTTGGCCATTAAAAACTGTCCTAATAATTCCAATAGAGAAGACTCTGTTAATGTTCCATCAATTTGGAATTCCTGCCTAAAAATTCAGAGCCTCTTTCAGTCAATCTAAACTCGCCATCCTCTGGGTCAATGAGAGACAACCTTCATCCAACAACCAATGAATCAGACAATCAGGGGATAGCCAGAAAAATAGTACTACAAATACGTCTCATATTTTTTACTCACTCATTTTCTGCCAAGCAACCAAGCGAAAGTCTTGCATTTTGCAGAGGGAAACTTGGCCGGCAATTACTTCTGAGAATGCTTAGCATAGCACGGAGAGAAACGTTAAGTGTTTTTAATAAACCACCGCAACAGAATATTCCACGAAGCTCTATTATGCATATTAACAGAAATTCCATTTACACAGTGAAACCCCTCATTGGCGGTCACTTGTCAGACACAAAAATTTGGCCGTAAAAGAGGTGACCATAATGGGAGGGCACTCTGAAGTAGATGAACTATTATATTTAAATACTTCATTTTGAAACTAACATTTTTAAGCACATAAGACAAGTTTAAGATAAGGAAGGTAAGTATTCGTTAAACATAACGAGTAAATTTACAATAAGACGTCATTGGATACTGGCTAATCCTCTTCTAGAAACACAGTGCCGCTTATTCGGCCAACATTTCCAATCGTTACATTACACATAAAACAACAAAACGTTAAATATTAAAATTTGCCTAAGAAAAATATTGATCAATAGCTGTTTGATGCTTTTTTACTCACCAGCCCTTCTCCTTAGAAATGTATTTTTAATTGATAGATTAAATTCACCGTTTTTCCATCGTTATACTTACAGGATCTATGTGCTAGTTGAGTAAACGATAATAAATTTGAACTGCGGTAGTTTCATGTTGAAGATCGTTTATGTGCAGTGATACAGTATATCACTATACATATATAGCCTATCACTACATGATTTATTATCAAAGTCCCTATTAAGCATTAGTCATTTAAATCGGCAAATTTGAGTCAACTGGTCGTTCGAATCAGCCAGGGTTTAAGCTGCAGTCGCATTTTTCGCAAAATGCGACGAGTTGCTCGAAAATGCGAAGAAAAAATTTTTGCCCATCGCGAAAATGCGACAGGCATTTTTAACCACAGTTTATTCTCTGAAAACAGGATTCCTCGATTCCAGAATATCCGTTTTGCACTTCAGCGATCTTTTCTTGTTCCTTTTTGTTTCCTCTTCAAAATTCTTAACAGCACCTGTTAAGCATCGTTGATGTAAATAATTTCATGGATAGGATTTTTCGAGCAACGAAAGCAACTAATATTTTTTAGCATTTTGCTACAACTTTTTTCCCATTTTAGCATTTTTGCGACAGCATGTTTTGAGCCAGCTTAAACCCTGGAATCAGCGAACCTGAGCCAATTATCGATCTTTGTTAATGAGAGAGAAAATTTTCCAATTTTCCTTAGTAATTATCCTGTTTATCCTTAGTTTCTTGTTGTGAGAAATGCCGTGAAGGTTGAAGTTCACTTGTCATTCATACAGAGCTATTGGTATAATGGAATGAATCACGAAAACAGTGTCTGCGTCCGTATTTGAAGATGACCACTAAGCAGGGGTTTGAAATGCATTAATGTAAATTAGCTTCTGCCAGGGAATTTTTATCGGACCATAAAAGCAGGGTAACTGTATCTGAGGGCTGTATGTTAAGAGGGGTTTCACTGTGATTCGATTAGTGAATTCACAAATACAATGATTGTATTTTAAAAGAAAAATGTAATTAAACATTTACAACATTTTCACGTAGAATTTAATTTCTATCTGGACGTAAAAACAATTAGATTTTGTAGGGAAACTCACCCTATGTATTTCTACCTGTCTAGCTTGAATTTTTTTGTTATCGCAAAAACAGTGTTCTTCAAGTATGAACTTTCAGCTGAGTTATAAATTCTGGGAGAGAAAAGATGCTATGACAACTTTCATAGCTAAAAATTCTTATCAGTATCAACCCTTTGAACTCCAGTGGCCCATTGGGGGGGGGACATTCAATATACGGCTTTAATTCTATTAGTTAAATAGCCTGGAGTGGAAAGGGTTAATACTCAAAAATCTACTTAAATTTCCTTATCAAATAAATGTGTTATGGAAGTTATTTCTTGCACCGTTTACATAATTTTACGAAGACCATATAATTTCCTCTAATGACTTATAATTGAATATAAATTCCCAGAATGAATAAAAATTGGTTAAGAAACTACCAAAACTTTTAAAATAATGTCATCAATGCAATTTAATTCATTAACATTTCTTAAATATGCGGGATAAATGAGAAGCAATGCCCTCGTGTTCTTTTAATGTGTAACACTCATGAACTCCTCAATGCCATCATCCATTGTACGTAAGTAGACCCCTTAACAGCAAGAAAGGTGGTGTATGATCCGTAACGAATTGAAATGGATGTAAATAGCAACAGATAGTCTACAGGGCAAAGTCAGAAAAAGTGACAAAAAAAGGTCACAGGTAAAAGGATCCAGAAAAAAATAAAGACTATTTTTTTAATAAAAACATTAATGTATTGTTCCTCATAAAACCTATAATAGTGCTAAATAAAATTTTTCTCTCCTAATAATTATATAAATTCTATAAAGCAATGCAATATTGATAAGTTTAAGTTCAATTGTCATACAGGTGATTATGGCTTCGTTCTATATGTTCTTTACAAGCGTGAACTTTAAGCTGTGTGCTTAAAAATTCTGGCAAAGGAAAGATTTTATGACAAATTTCATAACTAACATTTCTTATCTGTATTAACCTTTTGCACTTTAGTGGCCCTGGTGGAGAATATTCAATATACAGCTTTAATTCCACTTGTTAAATAGCCTGGAGTGCAAAGGGTTAATACTCAAAAATCTATTTAAATTTCTTTACCAAACACACGTGCTATGAAACACTTTTGAGGAGACTGCTATGACTTTTCAAATGTTTACTTAAATGTCCTCGCTGAGAAAACGTTTTATGACACGTTTGACATTCAAATGGCCGTTCTCCAGTGTGGATTCTCGTGTGTATGTTTAAACTCGTTGGGTTAGGCATATTTTTATGACACACCTCGCATACATAAGGCTTTTCGCCAGTATGAATTCTCAAATGGATCTTTAATTCAGCGTGCCAGGTGAACCTTTCACAGCATACTTGACATTCATAAGGCTTCTCGCCAGTATGAACTCTCATGTGCGCAGTTAATTGTCCTCGTCGAGAAAATGCTTTATTACAAATTTCACACTCAAATGGTCTTTCTCCAGTATGAACTGTCAAGTGCATACGTAAATGTCCCTGCTGAGCAAACTTTTTATGACATACATCACATGCATAAGGTTTCTCGCCCGTGTGAATTCTCAAGTGTCTATTTAATTCTTCAGGTCGAAAAAACATTTTATTACACGTTTCACATTTAAAACGTTTCTTCCTTTCTTTCTTTGCAATCTTGCGTTTCAAGCCTACATGGTGAGCTACTTTTGGTGGGACAGGTGACTTTACATGATCGCTGAGCCACAACAATTTCACACACAACAAAGGTTTACTGGGATTTGAACTCTGCACAAAAGGCTTAATCGTCATTGGGTCTCCAGAGTCAAAATGTTCCACACCAGCGTGATCCTTTAAGTGCGTGTTCAATTCATTTTGACAAGTAAACTTCATGCAACACGCCATACATTCAAATTTTTTTTCACTAGTAAAATTTTCCATATCTCTAAAATGGAAATATGACGTAATTTTCTGACTTTAAAACTTGTAGCTTATCTCACTAAAGTAGTCACAAACATGTGTGCTTAACCTTGAAATATGAGAAAAACGATGTCTTATTCAAAAGGCTTTTCATAAAAACTTGTTTATAAACATAAGAATGCATAGAAGATCATGGTTAGGAGTTCGTTGCTTTCTTTCCATTATGCACATTTCAGTATGAATACTCTATACTTGAAATGAAATATTAACGTTCATAATTTAACACAGAAAAAGCTGCTTGACACCAAAAGACTACTTTTTTTTATAGAATAGAAATAATCGTGGCTATATAAATGTTACTTGGATGCAGATGTAATGATTTAATTCCAATATCAAAAATTGATTGTAGAAAAACTCATTTTCAGGCCACTGCCCTAAGGGAGAAAATATATAAAATTAACATATGTAATACCTATACATATATACGATGAAATCTGCGATATTTTACCACAGTCCTATAACAGATAGAGTGTATCAGGATCAGTGGCGTAGGCAGAAAGTTCATAAAGGGGGTTATAGGCTTAATGGGAGGGGTTACAGAGCTACAACTCATACATTCCTATGTTAAATATACAAAATTTCATTGCAATGGGGGCGTTACAACCCCCAAAACTCCCCCCCGGCTACGCCTCTGATCAGGATTAACCTTATCTATAACGATAACTTTTCCTGGTTCCTAAAACACTGTTATAGACAGATTTCACTGTGTACAGACAGTGAAACCCCTCTTGCTGGACATCCCGTTTTTGGAGGAGTCAGATAAAAATTCCCCAGCAGAAACTGATTTACAATAATTCACATCAAACCCCTGCTTAGCTTTCACGATAGGTATGGACGTGGACACTGTTTTTATGATTCATTCCATTAGACTAAAGCTCATGCATGAACAGGACAAAATATATTTGAACTTCGGCCTTCACTAAAGGAGTTTCTAACAACAGGAAACTGAGGATAAACAGGACGAGAAAGAGCTAGGGTAAATTTCCATTCCCGTTAACAAAGAATGGCAAATAACTCAGATTTGCCAATTCAATTGACTAATGCTTAATAAAGACTTTGATAATAAATAAATCATATAGTAATATACTGCACAAAACTAATAAACAACTATCAACACAAAACTAAAGCACATCAAATACTATTATCGTTTACTCGACTACCGAACAAGCTGTGGATTTAATCTTGCAATTAAAAATGTACTACCAAACAGCTATTGATCATTTTTTTTTCAAGGTCAATAAATTTTAATATTTAATGTTTATCAATTTGCTAACTATATTCAACAAATGTTTATATTCCTTATCTTAAACTTGTCTTACATGCTCAAAAATACCAAAGTTTCAAAATGAAATAGTTAAATAATTGAAATGACATATTTCAGCTAATTCAGAAAGCACCCCCCCCCACCTCTCCTTTACAATCATCCCTCTTTCACAAACAAATTTTTCAGTACAGTTACAGTTTTTCCACACAGCGAGTGTGCTAATGAAGGGTTTCAATGTATGTATATATACCAAAAGACCAATGAACTTTTAAAATTCTATCTTATTAATAAGTTCGAACTAACACACGTTATAATCACCACAAAACCTACTAATAATTGCAGGTATGACACAAGGTCACTTACTCTCTTGAATATAGTTAATCAATCATTACAAGATAAAAGATATTTGCCGAACAGGACACTACCCAACTACATAAACTTAAAGCACAAATATATTAGGGAGCGCCATTCCACGGTTACTTACATTACATTTAGACAACATTTTTGCTGTTTAACATGCAATGTGCTGATTATGTGTCAATCCATATGAAGTGGTCCAATGAAGGTTGCTCGACCATTTTTAAACTTTTTTAATTTTTTGTCAGCTATTACCCCTATATACCAATAGTTCAAAACCATTAATGTTTTTTCTTTACTCACTTCCGTTTTAAAATAGCGGCCATCTTTAAACCAAAACTGACAGTGATTTCCATGTTAATAGGTATTTACGCAATTCTAAATATCTTCGGATCGGGAGGCAGTAGAGCTCTGAAACAAAAAGGACTTTTCTGAACAAAATTCGGGCTACGATTTTTATAATATACATAGATTACCTTATTTAATTTTTTATGGCGAGAAAAAGGGGTCTCAACTAGAGCAAAATACTTGAAAATTTCGATATCTCAGCTTGGAAAGAAAATTGAGATTTCCGTTTTTTGCATACAAGATCCAACTACCAGTAAAAAAATAACTTTGCAGAAACGTTTACTTATGTACAATTTAAAAGAGACACATGAGCTTTTTAAGGCAGATAATCTTGCCATTTCCATTGGTATTTCCAAATTTTGTGAACGTAGGCCAATGGAAGTGGCTATAATTCCATCTAAAGATCATGAAGTCTGTTTCTGCACCTATTGTGAAAACATTGGGTTTCTTATCCAAGCATACAAATGGAAAGTTTCTAATATTAAAAGCATAAGTGATTTGATATCACTAATTGTTTGTGACATATATCCTTCTAATTGCATAAAACATAAATGTGAGAAATGTTTATCAATGTTCGATAAAGTAATTTTTCAAGAAGCAACAGCTAAGTCTGAGCCAATTAATGTGAAACTGAGGAAAAGTTGAAACCAAAAATTTTTAATAAATAGCGTTTTTGTCCATCAAATGAAGACATGCTTTCGCATGTCTTCATTTGATGGACAAAAACACTATTGCAGCTGCCCAGGATTATTCTCATGATCCTCACTTCTGAATGTCTGCTTGGATTCTTCAGAATATATCAACTACACATGTGTACTCTAACATACCCACCGTTCCCAATGCACACATGGGGTTAGAAATTATGAGCACAAAGTTGGACATCAATGGCACTTAACAATTTTCGTTAAGTTGTCAATATGTTTTGCTTAGGTGCCATTTAAAAGACGATTTAGAGATAAACTTTAACATGTTTGCAATGGGACAATAAATAAAGTGACTTATTATTATCATCATCAGGCGACTCAGGCTACCGGTGATTCATTACAAAACGTGCGATCAGACACGAGATATATGTGACTCGAAGTGTTTTTGTTCTGTGAATAGATGCCAGAGTGTGGTGATTACGGATGTGAATCAGGTTTGGCCACTCAGTACACGGTATTGAGACAAATCTTGAGCTGATGTAACCTGAATTTTTTCCATATCTTTCTGCATTCTAAGGTATTTCTGATATGAATTGCATTTCTTGCAATGAGGTGAATGTGTTAATTGAATGTCTGTATGAAAATGCCTTTTAATGAACACATACGTTATTTCATATTTCGCTCCTGAGCTCTAGCCAGAAGCACCGACCAGTATCTATCCGTTCGTTTATTCGGTTTCTTAAAACTATTAAAATTTGCCTTCTTCGCAGATACTTGAATTTTAGATTACCTTAGATTTTTTAACTTCGAAAAAGTTTCCAACTATACAGTAGCTAGGGTGTTGACGGCAGTTGGTAACCATGAGCGTACCTGTAACTACATTTTTACCCTCTGATTTATTACTGAAAAACATTACGTGAAAGATGCATGGATCGAACCCATCCTTCCCGAAAAACTTCAAAATCATAATAAAGTTTAGAACTGTTGCTTACCTGGAAAAACATTTTGAAATATATAAATTATCAAACAAAATATGATCTAAAAAAACTCACCTTAATTATTCTTTTAAATTAACAGAATAGGAAACTACAAGAATACACATACATATAATATCTACAACATTAACGAAGATTTGCATGAGAGACGAGTCGTTCGTGACCGAACGGGTCTTTTTGAACTATTCACAAAAATGACCCGTTCGTTCAGATAACTTTTTTTGTGAACTACCGTTCTTCGTCATAATTCGTGATCATCGTTCGCCGTTCACGATTTTAGTTCGCAGTTCGTAGTCACTATTCTTCGTTTGTAGTTCGTCATCATCGTTCATAGGTTGTGGTCTTCGTTCGCAGTTCACGATCTTAGTTCACAGTTCACGGTCACCGCTCTTCGTTCGTAGTTCGCGGTCTTCGTTTCGAGTTGTTGATCATCGTTCACAGGTCGTATTCACCACCAAGCAGTCAAGGATATATCGGGGAAGGGGTCCAAAGACCCTATCATTTTCCTAGGCTGTTATTAGAGTAACGACTACGATATTCCATATTCAGAGAGTGTATGCGAGGGAACTTGAAATGTCGCATGTCAAGACCGTATCGTGGTTCCCGGTGCCCCAACCTTTTTCTAGGCTGTTATTGCTACGACTTGTATTAGCTACGACTACGGTATTCTGTATTCAGAGAGTGTACGCAAGGACACTTGAAATATTGCATGTCAAGGACGTATCGAGAGGAGGTCAAGAGCATACTTGGAACGATTGTAACCATTTTATATGATTACGGTTACTCAAGGTGAAGTTATAATTACACAAGCTTCAAATTTTAAATTACAGACCCTCCGGCCACGCCCCGATACGCAACATTTCAAGTGCCCTCGCGTACGCTCTCTGAATATGGAATATCATACTCGTAGCTCCATAATAGCAGCCTAGCAGAAGGATGGAGCTCCGGGATCCTAAATACGGCCCTGACATGCGACATTTCAAGTGCCTTCACGTACACTTTCTGAATACGAAGTATGGTATTCGTAGTATTGAAAAATCAACACAAAAAACTTCTATATTATTGTGAGTAAGAATTAAGCTTTAAATTTTACATAAAACTTATTTTTATTTAATATAATTCATTAGAGTTTATTTGTTTGTTTAAAAAGGGGGATTTGCAAAAGCTCACTAAGAAGTAAGTGTCTATACTACTACTACATATATTAAGTACATTGTGTTCCGCCAGAATTGCGTTCGATTTTTTAAATATATCACCTTACGGGAAAATTTGGCAAAAAACAAACGAACTTTTTCCAGAACAAGCTATTTGCCAGAAGAGAATAAATTGCAAGCAAAAATTCGAAGGTTAGTATTCACTGTTTTTGTTTTAATATATTTTCCTCCCTATTATGAGGTTGCTAACAGTTTCAGAGAGCTATAAAATTTACGGAAGTCAGTACGAATATCTTACGGGAAAAGTCGTCAACTCAAACGAATTTTTTAGCTAACGCAATGCTATATATATATATATATGGCAAATTAAAACAAAAAAAAGTTAAAAATATTGCATTATATATGTATTTATTATGAGTAACTTGTTCAAAGAACGGGTCTCAAATATAAGGTGTTCTTAAAAGACCGATTCATAAAATGAAGTACTTTGCCCATACTTAACGTAAACGAATATTTGCATAACTTTTACTCTAAAGAACTGATTTAACTACCTTGCTGTGCGTGTTTCCAATCATAGGCTAATGATAGGTAGGGACCTACGCCTTTCAATGTAACACAAACCTGGCGGTGTTTGGGAAAATTCACCAAAAGATAGGCGACGTATTCCAAGTCCTTGAGAACGTCAGGGGTTACTGCAATGACGTAGACAAATCCATTACTTCAAGTCGACAGATATTATTCAATAGCACGCTTGAAAAGGTTGGTCCGTAAAAGTAGCTCTGTATTCCCAGAAAAATAAGGGGGTTGCTAAATTTTCAATACATGTTGTTGATGCAGTTAGAGTTGTAAAAAACCCGGCACTTTTGGACACATTGGAAACTTTGATGGGAAGAAACCAAGATAGCTAGAATAAAGGAGGTAGTCCCGTCCTTACCTTTCTTCCTATTGGTCGATTGGACACAATCAACCAATAGGAAGAAAGGTGTGGACGGGACTACCTCCTTTATTCTAGCTATCTTGGTTTCTATGCCCAAAGTTTCCAATGTGTCCAAAATTCCCGAGTTTTTTACTCTAGATGCAGTACCAACACTGTTATTTTACTTCCCAATTTAACTGTTTTCGTTTCTCAAGCATCATGCCCTTAGTTAGGACCTTATCTTAAGTAATGACAGCTTTCCGAGGACCTCAATTTCCGACAGCTAAGGAATCAAACACTGTACTGCCAATCTATAGAAGAAAAAAAATGCACGCAATAGATACCTATGAGAATCAACCCCGAATTATTTGCATGGTACAACGATTTTCAAACATAACCCTTTCATCCCAACTAAGTAAATTAATGTTAATTTTTTATTTGTTGTATGGTTGTCTATTTGGGAAAATTGGTCGCTGAACGCGGTTGTCTTCCTATTGAAACACAATCACTGGGCTTTATAACATTATCCACTCAACTATGAGAATTATTAGCGCAACTGTGAATTTTTTCTTCTATTTAAAACTTTATTAAAAAATTATAGAAACATAAAGTCCTAATCAGAAATCTGATAGAAATGAATTTAGCAAGACTTTCCCCAGCAGTTTTTGATCCATATCCCTCCAATAGGAAATTTTTTTTGGCTACAGAAAGTATTTTCATTTATTATATAAATTATCTACATACTCACGTTTAAAGAGATAGTTAAAGAGGATCATTTTCATTCTGCATCTGATGATGGCTGTCCAATGGAACAGCCGAAAGCCAGGCTAATGTAATAAAATAACTTTTTACCCGCTTTACGTTGTCATATATATCGTATTACTCATGTTTAAAATGAAGAGAATTTTCACTTTGGGTCAAACATCTCCAGAATTGCTGGACACATTTTAATGAAATTAGGTATATACATAAGCTGATACAATAAAAAAATAAATAAATAAATAAATAACGACATAACAGTCATGGCACACATGCATAAGACTCATCAATACCCGAATTGCCCAAAATAAATTATTAAAATTCGGAATTACTACATCGAACTAAGAAATGGGTTACAGAAAGTTATAAAATTGCAACGTTCTTTGTAGCCACAGTATTGATGCAAATATCAGCTTCATGAGATTGGATTGTTTGAATAGCTTCTGTCACAGGTCTTATTTGTTTGAAGTCTTAAATGAAGCAATTTCTTTCACTGCTAATGAAGAATGCAATGCTTTAATCAGACAAATGTGAGAGGAATTTTAAGGCAAAGCTTTAATACGTCATTTATGGTTCTACAAATATACAGTAGAATCTCGTTAACCTGAAAATTCTATCAATCTGAATTTTTTTTTAATTTGACAAAGAAAGTTTATTTTGTTCAACTTACAAATATGATAAAAAGTACAATGTTCTACAGTATATACTTACAATAATTAATTGCGTGACATGTTCATAAAATTGGTCAATCTCTTTTGTTGTAAAGAAGAGAACTTTGTTGACTGACAAGACATAAACAGCGCAGTGTGTGTGTTGTTAACCAACTGAAATTTCCTATCACCTGTTATGCGAGCACACTAAAACAATTACTACTTATGGTAAATTCTACAGTAGGGAATTCAGTCAATATGAACAGGTCTGTCCCAATTAGTTTGGATTAATGAGGCTCTACTGTATACATGGGGATTTTAATCAATAAAGATGCTATTATAAAATAGAAAAAGTCACACAAAATTAAAAACATTCATAATTTTTTCAGCTCATTTCATTTTATATGTTTTCTATGAGCTTTCTTCCAGATTTTGCGATTTCTAATGAAGTCCTCTTTAGGTTCCATTCTCTTATGGCAGTGGTTCCCAACCTAGGGGTCAAGAACAAGTTTCTGGGGGTCACCACAACTATTTTTAGTTGCAATTATTTTTGTAAGGAATTCCATACCAAATGTTTCCAATGCTTTTATATTTCAACATGGCTACACACATTGCAATATTCTACTAATGGTTGTTAACTTTATATCTATAATATACATTAATATCTATTATACTCTCTGTTATAATATACATTAATATAATATACAGTACATATAATTAATATAATTTTGTATTTAATGTGTTTTCTTTACTCTGTTAAAAATGCTTTTATTATGTAAATGTGGCAGCGGCAAACAAAGGGGAGATCGCGGATCTTTTGGTTACTATAAAAGGGGGTCGCGAATTACTTGGTTACTATAAAAGAGTGCTTGAAAAAGGTTGGGAAGCACTGTCTTATGACTTCAATCACTAGTTCTTCCCACTATTTCTTTGGCCTACCTTTCTATGATGTCGTTACTTTTCCTGCACGATTTACCTCTCTGGTTATCACATGTCTATACCAACTCTATCTTGACTTTTGTGTTTCCATTGACACGTCTGTTAATTTTATTGAATGAAAAACATGTGCAACTGAATACTAAAAACCAAATTTATTATAAATGTTTTAATAGTGGATAAAACAGTAACAGTAAAAAATACTGGTACTCAAAAGTAAAGGATAATGTGCAAAATTATACATAACTCACGTATGAAAATGCAATAAAGTTTTACATGGAGATTTAGTTTTAGATGATTCATCAAATATGGAGGAATGCTGGTACTATTATGAAATATAAATATATTATTTTGGATGTTTGGGAGAAAGCAATATTTATACTCTCCAGCGCAGAGGTAGATGAAAGTTCAAAATGATCACCTCTGACAAAAAATCCCTTACATCGTTGACAAGCCCATTAATGAGATTCTGGAAAGAAAAGAAAATATTCTCTAAAAGATGAGAAAATTTGCATCATTTAAACTCAACTTCAATTTGCATGTTCAGAGGCATGTCGTGTGAAAACGCACATTCACCTTATGCATTGCTAAATTTTCATATACATAGAATTTGATCTCTCATTTCATCTTTCTCATGCTAGGAGTGTTTTTCAAATTTTTTTGAAGATTATCTTTTAATTTTGAGTACCAGCATATATCAATGGGATAAGATAATAGTAATGCATATTAATATTTTTTGCATAAAGCATATGCAGAATGTTCACAAGGCAGAGGTTCAAACTTACAATGGGAGGGAGGGAGGGGGGTTCTAGAGCTACAATTGCATATATTCATATGTAAACATAAATTTTGTGCCATGTGATCACTTACCGCATATATACAAATGTCATCACAATGGAGGGTTACAACCCAATCACCCCCTCCCATGAATACCAGTGAATTTTACGTAAACAGGTCATATTTACACAAACAAGAACTTTCAAGGCACCTGTGGGAGAATGCATAGGCGCTGTTAGCGGTTACCCATCCCTCCAATGTTGGTATTAGGGTTCCATATCACCCTCCAATTTCAAACAAAATGCCTTTTACTGGTATATTGCCCTCCCAATATTTTCATGCCATCGGTGCTGATGGGAGAATGTATTGTGACGGTTGACCGTAGCATAACATTTGGAAATTGGCAGAAACTGGAAACTAATCATTCTGAACAGATGAAATGGATGATGGTGATTCCATGGGAAAATGCTCCATGGGATTGGATAGTGATTGTGAAGATGTGGAAACTGGTAATTGTAATTTTAGTTGCTTTAATTTTGCATGGAAAATTAGGTTGTCTATATCATGCATCAATGTAACTCTAGTGACATCGTCAAATTCTTTCAGTTTTTTTACAAAAAGCTTTATATATAAGTCAGAAGAAAAATGATCTTCCACTACAGATCTTTCTTCTGATGCAGTTTTCATTATTTTATATGAGTCGTCTGTCCGACTTTCATTTGCTTTGACAAGCTGTTTTCTTTTTCCCTTTACATGACAGGGAGGTGATTTCAACACTTGACTGTTTTCTTCTTGGTCGCTGTCAGAAATAATGCTGGCTCCTGAGAAATCTCCATTTTGTAATAAATCATTTCCCTCAGTATTTTGAGTCAGGGACAATTCTTCACTTAATTCCTAGAATGAACAAAAACAAATTAAAATCCATAAAAATTATTCGGTCTGTCACAGACATAAATACATCATTGCCATTTGATTTTTTTCCTCCTCCAGTTGCCAAGATTATGCAATTTTAGCAAGAAAATGTGCACTTACATCTTTGATAGAAATTTTTTTTTTGTGATTCACTCCCGAATAAATAGTGAATCGTAATTCACAAAGTGCCTAAAGCACTGTTCTATTGGTTTGTGAATTATAAGCTAAGTCAGTAATTCCCAGCATGGGGGTCACAAAGTGATTTCTTGGGGGTCGCCATAGCTATTTTTTGTTGCAATTATTTTTATAAAGAATTTCATACCAAATGTTTCCAACGCTTTTATATTTCAACATGGTTACCATCAGCGTAGAGTTTTCAAAATTATTGGGGGTCCAAAGCATATACTTTGTAGATTTCTATATTACAGTATATGTAAAATTGCAATTCATTTCAAATTATTGAAGGGATGTTCGGGCCCCACGGGCCCATATAACTCTACGCCTATGATGGCTACATTGCAATATTCTAATGATCGTTAACTTTATATTTTCAACATACAGTAATATAATATATATTTCAATTTTATATTTGTTTTCTTTACTCTGTTAAAACATGCTTTTAATGCAAACGGATAGAGGAGAGTTGCAGACTATTTGGTTACTATCAGTAGTGTTGGCAAGGGGAGGCGGTAGCCTCAGGCGCCACAATTGGGAAGTGGCAATTAGCCTTTATAAAACAATGACAGGCACAACAATTACAGCAATGATAGTCACTCACCCCGGGTGGCAAAATATCTAGCTACACCACTGGTTACTATTGGTTATGCGACTTGAAGAAGGTTGGGAAACACTGCGCTACAGGAATGAATTACCACTGCGTACCTTTTTCTCTTGGAATTGTGGATATCAACGATCACTTCGTACTTGCAAAATGATGGAGGCCAAGTCCGAATTTTAGATGGTTGGTTGAAACACCTTGGCCCATAGATGTCAAAGGTCATACGCTGTGCCAAACATGGTAATCTTCGATGAATTGTTTCAAAATTCAATTGTATCTATCCAGGGTCAGCAAGTTTCTGCCAAGGCAGTTAAAACCACTGGTTAAAACCGACATGGCACAAACTAGTTTCTGCCACAAATGTGGCAAGAAACACAGAAATTATTTTAGGTAATAAAAACTTACCAAGATACAACAAACTGTAAAACGGAATGCATTTTGAAGTAAAATAGGTGTAGTTACAATGTGTATAGTATTTATTCAAAGGTTACATCATAGCAAATTCACTAGCATTTAAGTTCAGGCTGATCTTTTCGATAAAGCAGTCTATAGCAAAAGATCAGTTTTCCTGCTATTTCCAGACACAATTTTTCAATTTATTATGAATAAATAAAAAGCTTGAACGAAATATTCTTCCACACCTAACAAAATTTGTAGGCAATATTGTCATAACACAAGAGTTACGTAATCTTCATTTGTAGCAGCTTTTTTTAAACTGGACCACTACATAGAATCAGGCCCGTAGCTAGATGCTTGTTATGGGGGGTTCTGAAAGCTACAGAGGGAGATCTAAAATCCTTAAACACTTTGATGTATTTTATTAATATATTTAAATTTAATAATACTAAATAAAGAAGTAGATTAACATATTTAACGTTAATAAATTTTGCATTGAAAACTTATAAATTTTAGTATACCTCTCTATAATTTCCCCAATCCTTATTATAAAGTATATGAAGACAAAAAAATGTTATATGAGGTGTGTTCAAAAGGAAACCAAACTTTTGCTATAACATCTTTATTGCTCATTGTACAATATTTTAAGCACTGTCCCTCGAAGTAGTCCCCTCTACTGGCAATACACCGTTCCCAATGTTTCTTCCATTTTTGGAAAGTCTCCTGGAACGCACTTTCTGGGATGGCATGCAGGTCTCTTGTCACATTGTCCTGAATCTCCACTATGGTTTGGAAACAATGTCCTTTCAACGTGGTTTTAAGTTTGGGAAACAGGAAAGTCTGCTGAGGCTAGGTCTGGAGAATACGGTGGATTGGGCACAACGGGAGTGTGATGTTTTGCTAGATAGTTGCAGGCAAGGAGCGACGTGTGAACCAGCGCATTGTCATGATGCAACATCCAAGTCTGGTTTTCCCACAATTCAGGCCTCTTCCTGCACACAGCATCCCTAAAACGTGTTAGAATTCCCTGGTAGATTTCCTTGTTTACCATCTGACCATGTGGCACAAATTTCTGATGGACAATGCCTTTGCAGTAAAAAAAACAACCACCAACATCATCTTGTTCTTTGACCGACTCATGCATGCATTTGAATTTGCGGATGTCTTTTCCAGATGAAGAAAAATTGCTATGGCAAAATTATTCGATGTTACTACTGTAGAAACTTTAAATACTATGAAAATTATTCCTAATTAAGACCCGTAATAAATACAAATAGAAAAAACATTAAAAAAAAGTGTATTAGGAACTTTGACTAAAGTTTCTACTATGCTTTTTTTTAAACATTTTTTCTATTTGTATTTATTCTGTGTAGTGCTACGTTATTAGATTAATTCCATAATAAATAATTCAGTTTTACATACCTCTGAACTTCTTGCTGATTTGTTTTCGTAAACAGGCTCCAAAAATTTTGCCATACGTTCATAGGCAAACCAGGTGGGTTTATAAATTTTTACAGCTTTCGATCCAGGTTTGATACTTGCTTTAACTTTTCTTAGTGATCGTCGAAATATAGCCATCAAAGAGATCCTCTTTTTTTTAAGTTCATTTAGCGAACAATCTACCGAAAATGCATCGTGAATCCTCTTCCAGCTGTCTAGTGCATCATTTCTATTATTGTAGAGTGGGTGCTTGGGATTCCACAACACTACTTCTTTTTCAAGGAGATCCAAAAATTCAAATACTTCTTCATTTGTCAGCTTCATGTATGTGACTGTGTGTGACATAACGTTAATAAAAATTAACAATGAAGTTAAAAAAAATTGTTAAGGAAGTAAAAAAATATACACACTGAAATGAAGAAAATAGAAAGTTTATAAATATGAGTTGACAATAAATAGTTGAAAAATATTGAAAAGCTATAAAAAAAATTGTTGGTTTAAAACTTGCTATACCAGAAGGTTTGTTTAATCTTAATTTTATAGTGCAGAGACAGCAAAGGCCATATTGTGCCATGACCTACAGTTTTCGAAGGAATCCTATGACCTAGGACAGGCCCGACGTGGCCATATAGGTGAACTAAGAAGCCACAGAGGATGGCACCACAACAGATTTTTTTTAAGACTTTTAACTCTGTAGGATGATTGCGATAAACTTGACAATAAATAAATGGAACTGAATAGACTATATTTGAGTGAATGCCTTCTTTATACATGTCTCTCTTATCCATTTTTTCTATACCCCCAACTTCTTTATTACATTAATAAATTTTCCTCTAATCAATTTAAGTAACTCTGAATAAAATTTTCCCATTACTGCTACACCCTTAAGTGGTACAAGCATTACTGCTGCCGCACTAGTCTTGGAGGATGATCTTTCCTTTTCTTTTTG
>QLNU02015270.1:120198434-120221214 GCA_006491805.2 Dysdera silvatica
AAGGCATGAAATAAACTTCTGTTCAAGTCCCTAATCTTTAACTGCAAGCAAAACAATTGATCGATTTGTTCCAAAATTGTTTACTAAAAAAATATTTATCTGATACGTTTATTATTATGAATACATACTGATACATAAATATTCACCTAATCATGGTTTGATAGACACATAGTACAAAAACGCATTCCTATCAACAAAATCAACTTTGAATATTTCCACCTTTAAAATGTTCATGTACTCAATAAGAAAACTTTAATCATTTCAACTGTCACTGATCTCCTTTTGTTTCGTATTTAAATAGCTTTATACTTGTGAACGGTACTTCCTATGATATGTAAACCACCTTAGCATGTAGAGACGACGTAGGAATATATTTTAAACAGCAATGGAGTACAGATGCTTACCCTCTGTTAAGGAGTAGTCTAAAGAAGAGAAACGTGAAACTAAAACAGATAATATACATTAAAACAAAATAAAACTTGCATAATTTAGTCTGGGTGATTCAATAGTCATTGCCATTTTAAGACTTGTCATCATGAAATGGGATAATTGATTTTCATAAGGTTTTACGGAGAATAAAAAAACTGAGAGAAGTAGACAAACTTTATTCAATATATAAAATTTTTAATTATTGATAACTTTTTCACAGCTGGGCACATCTACAGGAGCCATTATTAGCCCCCGCCCCCCCCCCTTTTTTTTGTCACTCATTAATTTATAATCTCACTTTATTTCCGACTACAGTTGTAAGTGTGTTATATGAAATGTTAAGTTCAATTTTACTGTAACTCAACTTTATGATGTATAAAGCTGCATTTTATTAAACAATGGGCTCGATTCTTATGATCTGTTTTTGACTACAACCTCATTTGTGGATTTTTAACTCGGTTACATTATTTTGTTAACTGTGGCACACTGTTAACTTACACTTTGTGGACACTGTTAACTTACTATGCATCTTATCAAACTTGTGCAGTTTACGAACAACTGTAGGCTAAGGAATTCCTAGCTTATTTGACAGACACATAGTGCTTACACACTGATTTAATTATATGGCTTAATGCAGAGCTTATGAATTTACTGTCAAAAGTTTTTGTAAACATGCCTTGTCATCAATTGCTGTAGTCCCTATTTTTAAATCGCTCAAATCGGAATCCTGCTTGCGTTTTTATGGTACAAGGACAGCAATGGTCATGTTGCACTGAGAAATACAGTTTTCCGAGGATTCTGAATATCATATGTCCTAGGGAACTAGCAGTCGAAGGCTTGTTCTCTGAATAAGAGAGAAACTTATCAGCTGTTCTTTTTTTGAAAATATTACACTCTGAAATAAAGCATTCAGAATATAACTAAATGCAATCACGCTTGCACGTCCTACAATATAACTAAAAGAAGAAAAAACGGAAGCACTGGGTGTCATGGGGAAATCAAATTTAAAATTTCCATAAGGTCGATGAACACAGAACCAGTATGTCATCGATTAGCAGTTTCCTTGTTGCAAAACCTCCTCCTCTTTTTGGTGTATTCGTTGGCCAATAAGTTTTTCATTGTATGTGTTATGAATCTTTAGGTGTATTTTTAAAGAATACCGATAAGAAAATTTTTTATGACAGACATCACACTCAAAAGATTTATCACTATGAATTTTCATATGTTGTCGTAAACTATCTTTAACCAAATACTTCTTCTGACAGATCTCACATTTAAAGTTCACATCAGTGTAAGTTAACCTATGAACATTTAAGTGTACTCGGCGCGAAAACTTTTTATGACATACCTCACACTCGTACGGTTTTTCTCCAGTATGAATCCGTAAGTGGATGGCTAAATATCCTTGGTGAGAAAACCCTTTATGACATACTTCACATTTGAAGGGTTTCTCGCCAGTATGAGATCTCAAGTGTCTTTTTAAATATCCCTTTAGAGAAAACCTTTGATGACATAGCTGACACTCAAAAGGTTTTTCTCCAGTATGCATGCTCATGTGGTTGTTTAAATGCACTTGTTCAGAAAACTTTTTATGACATACTTCACACTCAAAAGGTTTTTCACCAGTATGAACTTTTAGGTGTCTGCTTAAACATCCTCGGTCCGGGAACCTTTTATGGCATACCTCACACTCTATAAGTTTCTCTCCTGTATGCACCCTTACATGCCTCTTTAAATATGCTTTTTGGGCAAACGTATTGTGACACACCGGACATTTGAAAGGTTTCTCGCCAGTATGCCTTTTCAAGTGTTCATTTAAAAACCGTAACTGAGAAAACTTTTTATGACACATTTCACACTCAATGGCTTTGTCACTATGAATTTTCAAGTGTCGTTTCAAAGTTCCAGAATCAGTGAGGTTCTTATGACATACAATGCATTCAAATGGTTTCTCGCCAGTATGGGTTCTCATGTGCTTCTTTAAATCTGTTTTTCGAGAGGATTTTTTGTGACACACTTTGCACTCAAGACATTTCTCAAGTTTATGCTGTTCTTCCAAATTGTTTAAATGGGTTTGTTGTAAACCCTTTTGTGTAAACATGTTATTCTCAAAATTTCTCTACACAATATATATATCTTCAGCACACTTTATATAATGCAAAAACATTTAAGACACTTGTAACTGGAAACACTTCTGGAAGGCATGAAATAAACTTTTGTTTAAGTCCCTAATCTTTAAATGCAAGGAAAACAATTGATCGATTTGTTCCAAAATGTTTTACCAAAAAAATATTTCTTGATACTTTTACAATCATGAATCATGAATGACCATCATCATATATATGTTCACCTAATCAATGTTCGATAGACACATGGTTCAAAAATGCATTCTACCAACAAAACCAACTTTGAATATTTCCAGCATCAAAATGTGCATGTACTCAATAAGAAAACTTTAAAATTTACACCCGTGACTCATCTGCTTTCATTCCACATTTAAATAGCTTTATACTAGTGAATGGCACTTCCTATGGTATGTAAACCATCTCAGCATGTGGAGAGAACATGGGAATATATTTTAAACAGCAATGGAGTACAGATGATTACCCTCTGTTAAGGAGTAGTCTAAACGAGAGAAGTGTGAAACTAAAACAGATAATATACAATAAAACAAAATAAAACGTGCATAAGTCAGTGTGGGTGATTCAACAGTCATTGTTTTCGGACCTGTGGTCATGAAATGGGATAAGTGACTTTCAAAAGATTTTATACAGAATAAAGAAATTGAGAATAGTAAACAAACTTTATGCAATATATAAAATTTTTAATTACTAATAACTTTCGAATAGCTGTGCATATCTACATGGGCCATTATCGGATCTTTTTTTTGGCACTTATTAATTTATACTCTAATTTTATTTCCGACTGCAGTTGTA
Organism: Dysdera silvatica; assembly: GCA_006491805.2. Classification (NCBI taxonomy): domain Eukaryota; kingdom Metazoa; phylum Arthropoda; class Arachnida; order Araneae; family Dysderidae; genus Dysdera; species Dysdera silvatica. The sequence goes on from QLNU02015270.1 coordinate 120,201,800, forward strand.
CATGTGTCACATGCCATGTTAAGTTCAATTTTACCATAACTGAATTTTGTGGTGGATAAAGCTGCATTTGATTAAACAATAGGCTGGATTATTATGATCTATTTTTGATTGCAACCTCCTTTGTGGATTTTTCAGTCAGCTATGTTCTTTGTCAGGACAATGTCAACTTACTATGCATCCTGACAAACTTTTGTGCCTTCTGAACAACTATAGGTTAAGGTATTCCTAGCTCATTTGACAGATACATAGCTTATACACTGAATTAATTATATGACTTAATGTACAGCTTATGAATTTATTGTCAGAAGTTTTTGTGAACATGCTTTGTCCTTAATTGCTGTAGTCCCCATTTTTAAATTGCTAAAATCAGAATCTTGTTTGCGTTTTTATGGTACAAAGACAGCAATGGTCATGTTGCACTGGGAAATACAGTTTTCCGAGATATCTGAATATCATAAGACCTAGAGAACTAGCAGTCAAACGCTTGTTCCCTGAATAAGAGAGGAACTTATCAGCTGTTCTTTTTTTGAAAATATTACATTCTGAAATAAAGCATTTAAAATTTAACTAAATGCTATCTTGCTTGCACATCCTGCAAAATAACTAAAAGGAAAAAATAGAAGCAATGGGTATCATGAGGGAGTCAAATTTAAATTTTCTACAAGGTAGACAAACACAGGACCATTATGTCACCTAAGAGCAGTTTTCTTGCTGCAAAACTTCCCCTTTTTGTTGTATTTTTTGATCAATGAGTTTTTCACTGTATGTGTTATGAATTTTTAGGTGTGCATTTAAAGAATACCGATAAAAAAATGTTTTATGACAGAAATCACACTCAAAAGATTCACCACCGTGAAATTTCATATGTTGTCGCAAACTATCTTTAACCGAATATTTCTTCTGACAGATTTCACATTCGAAGTTCACACCAGTGTGAGTTATGATGTGAGTATTCAAATGTACTTTACGAGAAAACTTTTTATGACACACCTCACACTCGTACGGTTTTTCTCCAGTATGGATTCGTAAGTGGATGGCTAAATACCCTTGGTGGGAAAACCCTTTATAACATATCTCACATTTGAAGGGTTTCTCGCCTGTATGAGATCTCAAGTGTCTGTTTAAATATCCCTTTAGAGAAAATCTTTGATGACATAGCTGACACTCAAAAGGTTTTCTCCAGTATGTGTGCTCATGTGGTTGTTTAAATGTACTTGCTGAGAAAACTTTTTATGACATACTTCACACTCAAATGGTTTGTCACCAGTGTGAGTTTTCAAGTGTATGCTTAAATATCCTGGGTGGGGGAACCTTTTATGACATACCTCACATTCAAAAAGTTTCTCTCCTGTATGTACTCTTAAGTGCCTCTTTAAATATGCTTTTTGGGCAAACATTTTGTGACACACCTGACATTTGAAAGGTTTTTCACCAGTATGAATTCTCAAGTGTTCATTTAAACGCCGTAATTGAGAAAACTTTTTATGGCACATTTCACACTCAATGGCTTTGTCATTATGAATTTTCATGTGTCTTTCCAAAGTTCCAGAATTAGTGAGGTTCTTATGACATACCAGGCATTCAAATGGTTTCTCGCCAGTATGGGATCTCATATGCGTCTTTAAATCTGTTTTTTGAGACCATCTTTTATCATACACTTTGCAATCAAGAGATGTCTCAAGTGTTAGCTGTTCTTCCAAATTGTTTAAATGGGTTTTTGGTAAAAACCTTTGCGGAAGCATTATTCTCAAAGTTTCTCTACACAACATATATTTTCTGTACACTTTTAATAATGCAAAAATAGATATTCACCTAGTCACGGTTCGATAAACACATAGTTCAAAAATGCATTCCTAACAACAAAATCAACTTTGAATATTTCCAGCTTTAAAATGCGAATATATTCAATAAGAAAACTTTAATAATTTCAACTGTGACTAATCTGCTTTCATTCCAGATTTAAATAGTTTTGTACTAGCGAATGGTACTTCCTATGATATGTACATCTCAGCATGTGGAAAGAGAACGTCAGAGTATGTTTTAAACAGCAATGGTGTATAGATGATTACCCTCTGTTAAGGAGAAGTCTAAAGAAGAGAAGTATGAAACTAAGATAAGATACAATATAACAAAATAAAAATTGCACAGTTTAGTGTGGGTGATTCAATAGTCACTGCTGATTTTAGATTCGTCATCATGAAATGGGATAAGTGACTTTCATATGATTTTGCCAAAAAAAAAGAGAGAGAGAAAAGTAAACGATCTTTATTCAATATATAACATTTTTAATTACTACATTAAAGCATCGATGATACGAATACCCATTAACCGAAGCATCAATTAAGCAAAAGCGTTCTAGTCGGCAAATTCAAATTTACATGCCATGTAGTTCCTCTAGCAGTGGAAATATGAAAAACAACACCGGAATTAACTAGAAAGATGCTGTATACACGGCAGCAGAAACTTGGGTAACTGTCAAGGACACTACACTAGCAAAAGCTTGGAATAAGCTCCTTCCATCAGAAGAGTATTTCACTGAAATCTGAATGGCCACCAAATGGCACATTTGTATCAGAACTGGCTAGGCTGATTAAAGAACCTTCAGGATTTGAAAAATGTGGCCAGGAAAACATTCAAGACTGGCTGGAATGTGATGTCGAAGACCCTAGCTAACAAGTATTGACGGACGACACTGGCGTACAAAGGGGGATGTTGATGAGGATTGTAACACCACATTGCAATGAAATTTTGTATATTTAACATAGGACTATGTGAATTGTAGCTCTGTAATCCCCATTGATCCTACAGCCCCCTTTTGTGAACTCTCTGCGTATGCCTGTGATGAATGATGGAATCATTGCCAGTAGCATCGACGACGATCTTGCTGAAAAAGGACCATCGAGTGAGGAAGTTTCTCACTGCCTTGTGACGACTATGAAGTGGTTATAACAAAAATGTGAAGCTGTCTAATTGCTGCCTTTAAAACGTGTGTGAGATTTAGTGGCAAAAATACGAGTCTTAGCTCTGCAGCAAAAGAAAATTTTAGGCTTCTTTTTCTAAACTGTAGGCCTACTTTAATGCACTACTTTATGTAAGGTATGTATTTGTAAAACATGTGATACAAAATATATAAAAGTTTTGTGTTTTATATCACTGTCTCTTTATTTCATATTGCTCCTATGGCAGTGAAACCATTTTTTTTCGGAAATGATCTGTTATCCAAAAAATCAGTCATCCAAACACATCCAATCCCCGGTCCCCAATTGTTTCGGATAACCAATGCTCTACTGTAATAACTTTTTCATAGCTGGACATATCTATGAGTACATGGGCCATTATCGGAGATTGGCACTTATTAATTTATAATCTCACTTTATTTCCACCTGCAGTTATACACGTGTCACATGCCACGTTACGTTCAATTTTACTGTAACTTAGTTTTGTGGTGGATAAAGCAGCATTTTATTAAACAATAGGCTTGATTCTTATGATTTATTTTTAATAAACTCATTGTGGATTTTTCGATCTGTTGTTTGTTTGTTTTCGGCAGGACACTGCCAACTTACTGTGCATCTTGTAAAACTTGTGCAGTTTATGAACAATTGTAGGCTAAGGTATTCCTAGCTCATCTGACAGACACGTAATGCTTATACACTGATTTAATTATATGGCTTGATGTACAGCTTATGAATTTACTGTCAAAGGTTTTGTGAACATGCTTTATCCTCAATTGCTGTAGTCCCTCTTTCTAAATCGCTAAAATCAACATATTGTTTGCATTTTTACGGCACAAGGGCAGAAATGGTCATGCTGCACTGAGACGTACAGTTTTCCGAGGACTCTAAATCTTGTAAGTTCCAGGGAACCAATCACAAACCCCTGGTCTATGGTGAGTAGCTAGTCAGTAAGCAGTGGATTAAGAAAGTACCATATTCTGTCATTCCGACTGCCGGTCAAATTTGGCCACCAGCTGCTGAGGAGACAATTAAATAAACGATGTTTGTTCAACTTGTACTGTTACAGGTTTATGACTTCGTTTGATGAATATTTAAAAAAAAAAATATTTATACTCTGCCCCACTTTTTACATATTACAGATTTAACGAACTTTAGAAATGGTCATTCACTTATCTGCTAGTCCAATCATCAGGGATATCTCAATGAGAGGATCACTGAATGGAACCTAGCCCCCAAACTAACGAAGTCTTATTTATTATTTTTTTATTGCAGATGTTTGGAAATTAATGATTTAATGGTAAACAGGTCCCAAATGCATTAAGACAATGCTGCATGTAACTGATTTACAAAACTTTCCCATCAATTTTAATATCACTGCCAGACATTTTGAAGCTTCATGCCTGTATGCATTTATTTATTTTATTTATTTTTTTATTTTTTGGCACAACTGGGATTCAAACCTAGGATAACCACATGCTAGGTGAATGCACTACCAGTGCACCACTGCAAGGCCTTAAAATTAACATTTATTTCACATTCTTGTTGGTCTTCAAACTCTCCTTCCTTCAGTTCCTTTCAATGTAGTGCCTTTTCCTTTTAAAAAGAAAAACTAACAGCACTTACAATTGTGTATATTTTGTCTATAGCTTTTGCCAACAAAAACCTTCCAATAAATTATTGTATCGCCTATTTATACCGACTAGATGATACAGATTTTCTTATCACGTTCTTATCTGCACCTTGTATGCACATCAACATAGTTCACACTCTTTTGTCCTGATGAAATTCAAGGACTTTTTAAGGACCAAATATTTTTTTCAAGGATCTTACATTGTCAATCACAATATTGAAATTAGTGTTTAATTATGTTTCTCCTTTTCAACTCACCACACTGTTAGCAAAAGCTACCTTTTTATTGCATCTCTTTTCTCAGCTGCACCCAGAGTTTAGGGGAGGAAGCAGGTGTGCCCAAGCACTACTGGCTTTATTCAGAAAATAAGGTGAAACACCCCCCTCCTTTTTTTTTTCTTTTGCCAAAACTTGAAAAAAGGTTTTGGGAAAAATTCAAGGACCAACCACATTTTTGGCAGTTTTCAAGTACTTTTCAAGGACCGTGGGTACCAAGATCAAATAATTGCCTGATATAGATTGATGCTTTAAAATGGCAACGACGGTTGAATCATCCTAAAAACAATTTGGATAAATTACTTTGTTAATAAAGATTCCTGATTACCTATGAGCAGGGCTTATCAAATCCAGTTGACACTGGTGACTAGGTTTTTGCAGTTGGTGAGCAGGGGAATCTTCTTTCCTTAGTAGGATCTACAATCTCTTCTTATTGAGGTAGGCAAGTACCGTTGTCTGGTGAGTATAGTTTGCCATGCTTTGTCAAGTCCTGCCTATGAGAATAAAGGAAATAATAGTTTTTGAATATTTTACAAGATGAATATGCTTTTTTAATCCAATGCCATTTTGTAATCGTCCAGCTATCAATTTTCCAGAGTAGTATTTCTCAACTATTGGATCCTAGCATCAATTATACCAGGTCAGGAGAGGCTCTCCTGGAATTTGGCATTTTACTTTTCTAAGAATTTTTCATGGATACATACTTCACAATGAAATTATTTCGATGTGTTGAAAAGCTTAGACACAGAACACCCAAATAACACACACCTATGGGAGAGTTGAAGTATTATGTAAGCACTTTTTTTTTGGGGTTGCTGTTGTGCTTATTTTCCTATGTTAGCCAATGTTAATTTTTGCTTACCAGGGGTGGGTATAAAATGGCCAAAATATTGCTTATGTAATACTTAAAAGCTTCCCATGTAGCAAACGCCAGTGACTAAGCTGCACATTCTCAAATATGGAAGTATTTAAGAATGATACACTAATCAATCCATGGTAAACTTACTAATATGCCATAATTATTAATACTTATGTATGTGTATACAATGTATGAATTTAAAAACAAAAATGGAAAAGTATTTACAGTAAATTTATTGGGAGTGTGCTTTAATAAGTAAATTAATCTAATAAAAAGAGAATTTACTGGGGCATGATCTCCGAACAGTTAAGAACTCGGCTACAGAGGTCTGATAGATATTTGATATGTTAAAATTAAAGGGCAAAAGATTAAAATAAAAATAGTGTAAGAAAAATAAGTAAGACATGAGTCTGTTCACTACAACATTTAGTTTTCAAGAGACCATGCTATCGCCTTTTTCCCGACATCCCTGCTAATCGGGTGGCAGCTGGCTACATGAAACATCAAACGTCCGCTTGTGGAACTCGTCTCTGACCTAATGAACTTTACACACGTGGTCTTTCGGCAGATGCAGGATGGTTCTCATGACGGATATCTCATAGAACTAACGTTATTATGAAAGAGATGTCCTTTGGCAGTATATAATCTTGTTGGCACATCTTTTCAAGGCAGGGATCAATGCACACGAACATATCATCTCACGGTTGAGAAGCATTCAAGCTTGGGTACAGTGGATCACCTCTCGTTGTTTCTTCTGTGCCTCATAATTATAAACAACATGGATGAAAATAGATAAGAATGGATTAATTAAGTTTATAATTAATCTCCGTATCGCAACGATATTAGTAGTTCATGACTGGCTGCTATTGTAAGAACAACAAACAATACGTTATAACCAAAAAATTAAATTAAAAAATCCAATTTAAATATTTTTTTTTCCCCTTGCACCATGGGTTCTGGAACCTAATTGAAAATTAAGAATTCAATTGCCACCAAAAATTCAGCCCTGCCTTGGCAAACTTTTCATCAAAAATTTCTGGCTGTGAGCTTCAGCTTACTTAGCCTATTGATAAATCCACAACTGGGCACAAGGACAGTTAGGGTCACCTTGTACCAGGACCTAGACTTTATGGAAAAATCTACCTCTGGATAGTGGATCGGCGAAAAAATAAAGAAAACCCTGAGGACTACAGGGTGAAAAAAATAAATGAATTTTTGGCATGGCAAACAAAAGTGCTACCACCACTGTAGAGATTCTTCTTTTAAGAAAGGGTAGTTGGCCGAATTCTTATGATGCAAGGCCATTCTGTATCAAACGAAGGGAAGCTATATGTATGGCCAGGAAAGGATGGGTGTCAAAACCAGGGTCCAACAAATCCGGTCACTATTGGCAACTAAAATTTTAAATTAAACAATTTTTATGAATGTTTTTTGGCGTAGTGATACCAGTATCAGTCTCTTCGCAATTAGGTTTAAAAAGCAGTCCATGTACTGCCTCATTCGGCGAAATAACCGGCTCAAGTAAACAGTCTTTAAATAGTTTATTTATACTACTACACTACGCAGATTAAATCAAACAATATAAATCAATGTTTATTGGCATAGTGATACCAGCACTGATGACATGACGTGGCTAGATGGTGAAACGCTCGAAAGAAATGAAATCATGAAAGAAAAGAAATCGTGGGTTGGCGTCCCACCGAGCGTAGAGATATTTTTCTTTTGAACATTTCACCATCTAGGCACGTCATAACAACGGCACTGATATCACTATGCCAATAGATGTTGATTTATATTGTTGTTTGATCTGAGTTTTTAAATAATAATACAAAAACGTTTTTAAATAATAAAAATAATATAAAAATAAATAATTAAATAATATAAAAGTTCATAAGGGATTAAATCTTGTCGTTCGTAGCTCAGATGGTAGAGCCTCCGCCTGGCAAGTGGAAGGTTGTGGGTTAAGGTCCCACAGAAAGCAAAGAAGTTTTCTTTTCTCGAACGCTTCAGCTTCATTATCTAACCACGCCATAACATCAGCGCTGGTATCACTACGCCAAAAAAGTTGATGAAAATTGTTGTTTACTTTAATCTGCGTAGTGTTCGATTTATATAAATACGTATGCTGCAACGGGCTTTTCGATCAATTTAATACCGGTATCTTTGCAATTTGGTTTAAAAAGTAGTCCATGTACTACCCCATGTTGCGAAATAACCGGCTTCAGTAAACAGTCTTTAAATACATTCGCGAGGGATTAAATGTTGTCGTTGGTAGAGCCTCCACCGGCAAGTGGAAGGTCCTGAGTTTAGGACCCACCGAATGCAAAAAACATTTTTCTTTCGAATGTTTCATCATCTAGCCATGCCATAACATTGGCACTGGTATCACTATGCCAAAAAACATTGATTAAAATTGTTGTTTAATTTAATCGGCATAGTGTTCGACTTATATAGATTTTTACAATCAGTAAGCAGGAAAACTTCTACTAGGTTTTTATGCTTTCTTATTGAGGTGAGAAAGTACTATGTTTATCTAGCGAGTACAGTTCACTGTGATTTGTCAAACCATGGTCATAATTAAAGATTTTTTTTTCACAATTAAAAAAAAATTGCACATAACTCCTTTTTTTTAAAAATTAAAAATGCTTCTTATAACAATAAGTCGTAGCCTATACATAAAAAATTCTAGGAATTTATGTTATTAGAATAAACATGTCTTATATATTAAAACGATACTTTAAGGTAAAACGAATGTCCATGTGTTTAGTCTAACTAGTATTCAGAGTAAATTCCTTTTGATAAATTTCTCATTTATATAACGCCACAATGTGAAGTGTTGCATCTAGCAAAAATTAGGGCAGGGTACATGGCCTGTCAAAGGGCTACTTTTTTTTTGTTTTGGCATTCTAAATACATGGATACCCATGATGAATATCCACTGTTACATCAGCTTTAGCGCTACGAACTCATTGAAACTCTTAATTGATTTAGTTCCTATTACTGTTTTCGTTTGCAGGTAAGCACTTTTTTGTTCCAAATTAAGTATATGCAAAAGGCGAGCGGAAAGTATGTGTGACTGCGATCTAACGACAGTGTTGCCAGATGGCAAGATTAAAAAATCCCAACTTTATATCAAAAGATTAAAATAACTATAATTTAGTTAAACATTATCCTATACTATATGACAAGTAAGCTTCATAAAATAGGGATGTAAAACATGCTTAATTTAGAACTTAATGGTGAACAAATTTGATTTTAACAAAATCTTCACTTGAAAAAAAAGTGGAACCATTATCGCAGTAGTCCGTGGTTGAAAGTCTGCAAACCTAGTAACAGTGCTTTATTTACAAATATTCGCCAGCAATTTCATTTTGCCAAAACCATCAGTGTTATTACAGAAATGAAATAATGAAGTACAAAATTTTTATAAATCAACGATCTTCGTCAAACATTTTGGATTCTAACATGAAAATCTGAATTATCATAGGGGAAGGATGGTACATTATTTTCTGAGGGCCGGGAGGGACATTTGGGCACAAGGACGGTCAAGTTGAAGGGCAGGGCGTTGCGCTCTTCTATTTCGCTTTAGATGAAACTCTACTTTCACCAGTATGAATTTTCATGTGTCTCCTCAAATTTGAACAATCAGTGAACCTTTTATGGCACAGTTCACACTCAAATGGTTTTTCGCCAGTATGGATTCTTCTATGTCGTTGTAAGTGTGAACCATCAGAAAACTTCTTATAACACATTTCACACTCGAATGGTTTTTCACCAGAATGAACTCTACAATGAGCACTTAAACTTGACATTTGAGAAAACTTTTTATCACATATCTCACACCCGAATGGTTTCTCGTTAAAATGGACTCTTACATGAACTTTTAGATTTTTAATGCGATTAAAATTTTTATGACATAATTCACATTTGAAAACTTTCTTTGAAGTATGCATGTTCATGTGCTTACTGAAATATCTTTGCTGGGAAAACTTTTTTTGGCATATTTCGCACTTGAGTGACTTTTCGTCTGAATAAATTCTCACATGTCTGCTTAAACTAGAGTTAGAGAACCCTGCTGAATACTTTTCACATTGGATCGATGTCTCGTCAACATGGATTTTCTTATGATTACTTAAATCCAAATGACAAGAGAACTTTTCGCAACATATATCACAGTTGAAAGGTTTTTCATCCACATGAGTTTTTCTGTGTTTAATAACGCTATATAGGCAAACTTTTTGTGACACACGTCACACTCAAAAGGCATCGTATCAGAATGTATTCTCATATGCTTAATTAAATTTACATTTTGAGAAAACCCTTTGTGGCATATCACACACACAAAAGGCCTTTCGTTGAAATGAGTTCTTACATGAATTTTTAAACTTGAGCTGCCAGAAAATTCTTTACTACACATTCCACACTCAAAACGTTTCTTCTTATAATGTATTTTCATATGTATACTTAAATACTTTCGTTGAGAAAATGTTTTATTACATTTGTCACATTCAAACATTTTTTTATCAGAGTGAGTTTCCATGTGTCTGCTTAAACTAGAAGAACAAGACGACTTTGCAGAACACGTTTCCATCAAACTTATCAGTTCCTATGCAAGAGTTATGAAAAAACTTTTACGCTATGTTCGCATGCTCCAGAAATTTGCCACAGAGATAAAGTTTCATGCTTGCTTAAATTTAAAATCAGCGGAAAAAAAATAAAACTTATTCGAATAGTTTTTAATTTAAATATATTGAATAGCATAGTAAGAACCTTTTTTAAACCATTTTGTCTCTCGCTGTAGCGAATACTGGTGGTTGCATTTATAAATGTGAATACTTCATATTCTGAAGAATGGAAAAAGAATCCATGAAAGTTAAACACTTTCAGTGATGATATCTTAGCTTTTTGAACCATACAAAGTCCTTTTGCACGTATAGAAGAGTTTATACTTTCAACTATAATGATGACTTTGTGTCTTACAAATTGTTTTGTGTATGTGAAGACAAAAACAAAAATCTAATGCTTTTCGGAGATGAGTTACGAACACCATTTATTAGCCACCGACCTAAGGAGAAAAAAGTACGCAAAAATAAGGCAGACAAAAAATTAAATGATTATTATCCTAAGAAAAACCAAATATGTAAAATGTTAGTAAGTACCAAAAACACTTTCCCGGGAGCCTCACACGAGAGACATACCCAAACTCTTGTTTTGATTAAAAAAAATGTTTTTCTCTGTTGAATCACCTGGTAATCGAGGAAATTGATGTGTTTAACAATAGGTTCACAATAGTTACAAATAGTTTACGTAACTCATACACAGTAGCATAAAAGTGACAATGTGCACGGTCACTGCAGCTGCACTTAATATGAAATTACCAATAAATTTGACACCCACGTATTATTAGCTCAATCTAGAGCTTTTTTTTAGGAAAAGAGACTCCGTGCCCATCCTGGATTCAAACCAGGGTCCCTCCGTTGAGCTTGGAGTGTCTTAACCGCTAGACGAACGAGGACAGGAATGACACTCTCTTTCTCTGTATATATAAGGATGTAAGATATTATTACCCTTCTCAGGGATAACACAATTGCCAAATAATGGTCAACACACAAAGCCACCGGGGCGAGTTTTTTGTGAGTTTTTCATAGGGGACTTTTTTTATTACCAATAAATTTGACACCCACGTATTATTAGCTCAATCTAGAGTTGTTTTGTTTAGGAAAAAAAGAAACGCCGTCCTCGTCTTGGATTCGAACCAGGGTCCCTTCGTTTAGCCTGGAGTGTCTTGCCCTCCAGGCTAAATGGTTCTTTACTGTCAATATAATTGTTTAGTAATATATAATGAAACGTGTTTTTGGATAAATATTTTTAATTTCTTTGCACCTTTACTTTAAAAATTAAATTTTTAGATTATCCTTGCTTTACTTCTATTATCTTTTGTATTCTAAATATGTTCATTTAAGGTAATAATAATAATAAATAAATAAGATGAGCCAAATCGTATTAATAAAAATAAAAGGATTTGGTTTGCAAAATTCGAATTCATCTAAAAGGCCGCACATGGCCTAAAAATATCACATGGAGCCTTAAGACTGCAGATTCCACCAGCCCTGGACTAGATCAACAGTTTTTAACCTATTTCATCTTGCAACATATCAGAAAAAAAAAAAGTTCCTTTATATCAAAACTACTTACTAAATTTTTGTGACACACCAAAAAATAAATTTTTTGCGGATCTGGTAAAAAACAAACAAACAGTAAATTACATTAGTTATACTAACTACATATTAGTTATAACCAATAAATAAAAAATTATTGTGTAGGCTGTTGCCATTGTTTTACTCCAAAATCTCAAGGTAACAAGATTAGTGCCCATGTCTAAATAGCCAGATATTGCATGTTTTAAAAATTTTCAGGACACACAGGTTAAAAACAGCTGGAAAACTGTAAATAAAAAGTACTTTTGTAAATAGCATAATATACACAAGATATACTGTGAAAATCTGTTTTGAATACAATTTTAATGTCAAGGAATTTCTGCTGTCCTATACAATTTTGTGCAAAACAAAAATTTAAGACAAATTTCTATAATAATTTTGAACAAAAAAATATATAAAACCAAAAATATTTTTGGGAGGGGCTCAGTTCCCCCTGGCCCCAGGCTGGCTACGGGCCCGAGAGTTGGTGTTTGGAGGAGTGGGGGAAGAGTGCTGGGAGGAGTAGATGCTGGGGAGAGAAGGCATGCAGACAAGGGGAAAAAATGTCTCGGCATTTCTAGCTGCTGTGAAAAGGATATTCCCTCCCAAAAACTCCAACGCCAATCCGCAAGTACCTTAAAATAACGATTTTTAAATATTCAGACCGTAAAAAAAAACGGTTTTTAAAAATTCAGACTGGACTATAAGAGGATTACGTAGTTGGCGCGATTGGCGACAAAGAAAAGCCTTTATTCTACAATCATGCTATTAAATTTGTAAGCTCATCTCAAAATAAGAATTAATGCTACAACTTTAAGTACTTACCCAAATTAATATTGCTTCGAAAAAGTTCAACTTCGAACTAATTAAACGAGTATTATTCACCCGAACCGATTCTACTTCAAACGAGTACTTACTCCAGTTAAGAAATATCAATAAAATACTAACATCAAATACGAATGCTCCTTATTTCGCCAATTTCATCATTCTTTACCGCCATTATCTCAGCGTATGATGACTACTTTAAACCTTTCGTCTTTTTGTTATTACCACAGATACTAATTAGCGAGCACGGAAAAACAACAGACGCAGCGCAATCCAGATGCGTCATTCATGAACGAACGGGTCTTTTTGAACTATTCACAAAAATGTTTCGTACATACAGTTTTTTTTTTGTTTTTTTTTGTGAACTACCGTTCTTCGTCTCAGTTCGCAATCATCGTTCGCAGATCGCCATCTTAGTTCGTCGTTCGCGATCATCGTTTATAAATCATGGTCTTAGTTTGAAATCACCACCAAGCAGTCAAGGATGTATCGGGGAGACGCACCCGCGGACCCCATCCCCTTTCTAGGCTGCTATTTGAGCTACGACTACGATATTCCATATTCAGAGAGTGTATTCGAGGGCACTTGAAATGTTTCATGTCAGGGCCGTATCGGGTTTCCCGGTGCCCCATTCTTTTTCTAGGCTGCTATTGGAGCTACGACTAGGATATTCTGTATTCAGAGTGTAGGCCAGGGCACTTGAAATGTCGTATGGCAGAGACGTATCGGTTGTCCCGGAGTCCCATCCTTTTTCTAGGCTGCTATTGGAGCTACGACTAGGATATTCTGTATTCAGAGTATACGCGAGGGCACTTGAAATGCCGCATGACAGGAGCGTACAGGGAAAGGAGGTAAAGAGCATACTTGGAACGATTGTAATCATTTTATATGATTACGGTTACTCTAGGTGAAGTTACGATTACATAAGCTTCAAAATTTAGATCACGATTAGACGCCCTCCGGCTCTTCCCCAATACGGCACTGACCTACGACATTTCAAGTGCCCTCACGTACGCTCTCTGAATACGGAATATCGTAATCGTATCTCCAATAGTAGCCTAGAAAAAGGATAGAGGCTCCGGGTTTCCCCGATGCGGCCCTGACATGCGACATTTCAAGTGCCCTCATGTGCACTCTCTGAATATGAAATATCGTGGTCATAGTCTCAAAAAATCAACACAAACCTTTTATATTAATGTAAGAATTAAGTTTGGTTAGATTGAGCTTTTAAACACTATCGTACATATTTGACCAGAGCTTATTTGTTTTGAAGAAGAAAATTGGACCTCTAGGACGTGAATTCCGTCTAGCGGTCCAAGACACTCCGGGCTAAACGGAGGGACCCTGGTTCGAATCCAGGATGGGGAAAGCGTCTCTTTTTCTCCAAAATTACATAAGCTCTAGTTTGAGCTGTAATTAAAACGTGGGTGGCAAAAATTATAGTATAATAAATTCCCCCACGAAAACTCACAAAATTCTCGCCCCGGAGGCTTTCTTGTGTTGACCATATTTGGCAATTGTGTTATCCCTGCGGAGGGTAATAATACCTAACAACATTGCTTTTAAGTTTTACGTAAAACTCATTTCTGTTTAATACAATTCACTTGAGTAAGTTTGTTTAAAACAAAAAGGATTTGCAAAAACTCACTCACATGTGTCTATACTATTACGTATATTAATTACATTGGGTTCCGCAAAAAGTGCGTTCTATTTTTAAATATACCACCTTACGGAAAAATTAGCATTACGATTTTTTTCCAGAACAAGCTATTGCCCAAAAGAGAATAAATTTCAAACACAAATTAGAAGTTTACTATTCACTGTTTTTAATATATTTTCCTACGTATTATGAGGTTGTTAACAGTGTCAGAGAGCTATAAAATTTCCCAAAGTAAGTACGCCATCTTACGGAAAAAATTGTGACTGAAACGAAATTTTTGGCCAACTTAATGCTATATAGGTATCACGAATTAAACAAAGAAAGAAATATTGCAATATACATGTAATTATTACGAGCACGGCCAAATTGCGCTTGGTAGCGGCCATAAGATAAGTTGAAAGAACAAAAGAATTACAGCAACGGAGCTGTTTTGTTTGTTTGGCTTTTTTATGGCGCAAGAGCATCTGGGCTATACTGCGCCAAAAGCAGCAACGAAGCTTGGTTCTATTATAATTTCATTAACCTTTATAATTACGTTAGCAATAAAAAGGGTTGAAAACAAATGCATTTCAAAATATATAATGCGTTCTGGAAGCCAATTAGGGAATTAAAAAAGTTTGTGTTATATTTGATTAACTCGCTCACATTTAGCATAATCATGGCATCAAGTTATCCGTATACGTCGGTGAAGTGTGACGTTTCAATATGGCGCTGGGCACAAACAAACTGCCATTTGCTATGTTATGCTTATGAGATAGATTTAAAATGTTCTCATTTTATGAAATTTCCGTGTTTTTTTCGGATCAGCCGAAACTGATCGAACGTGCAGAAAACGCTATACGTTCTTCACATGTTCGATCTTTTTTTTATGACCCTGATAATGAAGAAATGCGAGAACAAATTCATGCTTCCATGAAGAGTAAAGTATATAGTATTCAGATACTGTACCCAGTCTGCGTTTATGTATGCATATATATACACATGTACTGAAAGAGCAATTTATTATATACACGTATATTATTTTTCTGGAAGCGATACATATTTTGCTGTGTAACTCTCAGTGCGCTTATAAAAAAATTTTTGCAGGAAATTAAAGGGCCATAAAAACACTTGACAGATTCGTAACAAATTAAATTTTTTTCAATAATTTCATGAACGAAGAAGATAAATTGTTCTTTCAGTGTGTATATATACAAGATCCGTTTTTTTTCAGGGGGGCTTGGTCGTACCCCACTTCAAGGAAATAAAAAATAAATAAATTATAAAAATTTATTTTAAGGGGCCAGCCTTAACAAAAACCTGACTACGTCGTTGATGGGGTTATAATTATGGTTCAAGTTATTAGATATTCTGCCATATCCCCTACAGACAAAAAATAAATGGAAAATTAAAGATCTATAAAATCAAAACTGTAAATTTAAGGAGAAAAGAATTGATTTTCATAAAAGATCAAAACATTTTTTAAAGAAAATGATTGCGGCATCAAGACTTATTAATAGAACAAGAATTCTGAACAAAACTACCCAAAGTATATGGACATGTTTTGAATATATATACATATATTAACCCTCCACCAAAAAAAAAAAACCCAAATGAAATACAACAAATTAAATGCTTTTGTAACATACATGAACACAAAAGTTTGAATAAAAACCAAATATAAAAATTTATTAAACAAACCACTAAATTTAAAATTCATCTTTCTAATTCTCTTATGTTAATATCAGAAATTTGGTCCAACGTACAGGCGAATACAGAAAAAAATTCTTGGGGCGAAGAGAGAGGCACGGTACTATATAACTAACTTCACATTCCTTCAATGTGTGACTTACTCTAAAATATAATTGGAAGAGTTAATGGCTAATGACTATTTTGTGAACTATTTGAAAATACAGGCAGAATTTATTTTTTTTTTAAATTCTAATGCAGTTGGGAAGATTTTTTTTAAAACATTGATCTCATTATTGTCCCATCCCCTGAATTCGTGCAAAAGTACTCAAATGAAGTTTTCCTTTAATATATATATATATATATATATAATTTTTTTTTTTTATTTCAAAAATGCTGTTTTGAGTTTTTATATATATATATATTTTAAAAACGATAAAAAAATCTTCTCAGTACATATGTATATCACAGAGAAAGCGCATATAGAGGGCTTTAAAATGAGCTCAAGATGAACTTTCTAGCTAAAACAGGTGCTTAGATATTTACATGAATGTGACTCAAGATCAATGAAAAAGTTATTTTATTTTTTAATTTCCAAAAATTAATTCCAGGAAAACGGAACCTCCGAAAACTATGAAAATTTGCAATTTGCTCCATAGGTAAATATAAATCAAAAATCATTGGAATCTGAAAATTAAAGGTCAATGCCCCGGTTGATGTGATTTGAATGACCTTTGATAGAAATTATAGATACCTGGACATTTTTGCCCAAAGTGCATGTTTGCGTTTGTCTTTTGGGAATCTATAAAAAGAACATTTATTCCCGACAGTCCGGTGGTTGCAACAAGCTACAAAATATAAACCCATTTTTATTTGCAAGCTTAAGAAATGCTAATTACTACGATCGTCAATGTTAAGTCAATGGGCCCAATCTGTTGTTTGTGCCCAGCAGCCATGTTGTGACGTCACGACTTCACCGACGTATAAAACGAGAAATTCTTGTACAAAGTCAAAAACCTGGTGTGTGTGTGTTTCTGATGCAGTATATGTCGCATAGTAAAATACAATAAGCTGATGTGTGGATGGTCGGGACGTGTGACCCTAGCGGGAAAAATTAGAAACGGGTCTGTATCCGCGGAAATCGGTTTATGTTATGGCCGCTACCAAGCGCAGTTTGGCCGTGTTATGAGTAACTAGTTCAAACGAACGGGTCGCAAATATGAACTGTTTTTAAAATACCAGTTCGCAAAAGTGAACTACTTTGTCCATCCAATTAGTAGACCTTAGAAACTTGGAAAAACTAGCGGCCAGGTAGAATAAAATGCATCTCTAGACTTAATGTGATTTAACTGTACTCCACATAGGGAAATTATGCAGGGTAAAGGGGAAATTTTAGGGAAAAGGTTATTTACACGTTAATGCTTTTCCAGCGTTATTTTTTTCGTTGGTTTGTGAGTAACATTGATAAAATACAGTCTAACCTCGATTTACCGCTTTTCACGGAACCAGTGAAAATAACCGTGAAATTGAGGAATTCTTTAAATCGGGGGAACACATTTATAGGAACCCACGAACTCATGTATGGGAGCGACGGATTCCGAGCCATATATAGCATTATTTCATTAAAAATGTCCAATTTTACAGGGAACAATAAGTGGAATTTTCTCTTTGTCACCCTACCCCAAATAAGGTGACCAGATTTCCAAGACTTGAATCCGGGACGCTAAATTTGAAAACCTAGGTCTATTTTGACGGGGAGGGGGACCCACAGATCAGAGGTCACGCGTATGGAAAAACAATGTATAAACGCGTGACTTTTTTTTTAATCTCGGAACCAAACGCAGGAATTCGTTTTCTGCGTTTTTCCTGGGGGGGGGGGCTAAACCTCATTTTATGCTTTATGCTGTCCTTGCTCGGAACCAGAACGTGCATAAAGATCCATTGAAAGTATATTTATTCATACATTAATCAGAATAATAGCCTATTACATGCAATACCACAGTTCTTATTTTAACAATTAGAAGCCCCCCCCCAAAAAAAGGTTCTAAGCAAAATTTCCTCACCCTATGGCAAATTACTTTATAGCAAAAAAAATTCTTTAAAGCAGAATAAATCGTGACATTTTCATCGAATCCGAGACAAATTGGTATCCCGAAGGGACTTCGAAAAAAAAAGGGGGGGGGGGGACAAAATCCGGGACGTCTGGTCGCTTAAACTCCAAAAGATTGTGACTTTGAAGGCAACAGGAAAGAGTTTGGCCAGTTTCAGAAGCAAGGGTGGACGGTTTTTTTTCACAAATGTTAAGTTGTGGGGTGTGAAACACCAGGTGCGCCTGCTCGCGGGAGCTATTACATTTATAAAATTACACTTTGCTGAAGTTTGATATTTTTTTATTCGCACTGTATATGAAGATAATAACTTTTGAACTCAATTCAAATAAAGAGGGTGATTGCATTTAATGGATAAAATTACATGAAAGATCAGAGCATTTTAAAAAATTATATAAAAACTGAACTTTTTAATACCAACATTTGGCGCGTTTGGCTACGGTTTTGAAGAACCGGTGGTATCTTCATGAAGTACAAACGTTTCGTCAAAAAATTACAAATAAAATTACTCCGGATAAATTCAAAATTGATGTAACACATCAAAATGAAATTATAAAAATTCATTCTTTGACGTAATTGCTCTCCTAATGAAACCATTTAATTCAAAAATATTGACGAAATATCTTTTCGCTTAATTGACACGATTTTCAGTGATAATGAACGTAATTTACATCCTTTTGTAAAGTGTAACCTTTGCGAGGCCCAATTATGCTTCACTTTTATGAAAAGTATAATTTCTATAACTTATAAAAACACTTTCGGATTTCGATATTTTGAGACATTTTTATAATTTTCTCATATCGGAAATCTTTGATTTACAACGTTCAAACTTTCCACGTCAAATTTTTACGAAAGCCAGATCAACTTCGCAAAAAAAATATTAGACTTTCAATATGATATAATGCTTTTCTACTTTTTTAAAACAAATTATTTATGTATAAAATTTTTGAAATTCCAACTAAATTAAAAATATTTACATCATTAAAAATTATACAAGATATATTGATGTTACGGCCATAAAATTTAGAAGATTTTTTCCTTTTTATTATGCCATTATATTTCCTAAAAATATTGTGGGTGAAGGTTGCAATATGAGCGTAATTGAATAATAAATGCTTCATGCCGATATCGCCAATTCTTCTAAAGCATAGCCAAACGCGCCAAATATTGGTATTAAAAAGCTTAGTTTTTATATAATTTTTTAAAATACTCTGAATGATCTTTCGTGTAATTTTA
>QLNU02015270.1:120221314-120239863 GCA_006491805.2 Dysdera silvatica
GCATGTACCAGATACGGTGTCGTAGAAAAAGATGGGGCTTAAGCCCCCTCCCCACCTTATAATTTTTGAACTGTGACCCTGATTTAGTGTATAGCATCTTCAATCTTGTGTATAACGATAAATATTTTCTAACGATATATTTTCCCGATCCCTTGATTATCGTTATAGACAGATTTTAATATATAAATTCAACTCAATGAACTGAACGCATTACAGTGAAAATTGAAAATTAAGTTAATTGAATTAAATTTATAATTTCTTCAAATTATTTCAATCAGTGGCGTAGGAAATGGGGTTTTCGGGATTAAATCTCCCATAATTTTTCAATAGCTACTCTTACTGATTAGATACACATTATTAACCATTTTTTTTTTCATTTTATCACATGCTTCAACACCCTGTACAAGATACTCACGGGGTGCATCTCTGAAAAAATAAGCCGGCACAGCGAAAGCAACAACTTAATGACGGAAGAACAAAAGGGATGCCAGAAAGGGACTCTGGGATGTAAAGAGCAGCTTACCATCGACTCAGTTATCCTGGAACAAGCAAGAAAACAAAAGCGAAAACTCAACACCGCATACATAGACTACAAGAAGGCTTTCGACTCTGTTCCACACTCGTGGCTCCTTGAAATACTCAGCATATACAAAGTGCATCCCTCAATCATCCGATTCCTACAGAGCAGCATGAAACAATGGAAACTATACCCGGGTAAAACTATATTTGGTATTATTACAGTGGTCACTGACGTGACCACTCGATTTTCTGTTTTAGTCGTTAAAAATTTCGTTATATAAAAACACTTTCATATGTAATGACCATGGGGATTTACCAAAACTTCGCTATATAGAGAATTTCGTTATATGGAAGTACGTTATATGGAGGTTCTATACCATCATCATCATATTCAACCATTATCTATCCACTGCTGGATGAAGGTCTCTCCAAATGCTTTCCACACAAGTCTATCCTGAGCAATTCGCTTCCACGTCACCCCAACCTGTTTTCTTATTTCATCCACCCATCTAGTTTGAGGACGTTTTCTAGGTCTTCGGTGGTCTCTTGGAATCCAGTTCAGAATTTCTGTTGTCCAACGTTGATCAGTTCTTGAAATATGCCCAGCCCATCGCCATTTTATTTTAACAACGATGTCCTCTACCCCTGTTCGCTCTCTCACCCAAGTGTTTCCCTTTTGATCCCTCTTAGTTATGCCAAGCATGCAACTCTATGTGCTCCTTTGGGTTTTCTGTAACTTCCGTATTGCTGCAATTGTTTGACGCCATGTCCCTGATCTGTAAGAGAGGACTGGCATTACACACTGGTTGAAGACATTTCTTTTTAGACACAAAAGCAATTTTCCCTTCCGGGTGAAACTCTTCCCTCCAAATGCACTCCAGCCAAGTTAAATAACTTTTTGAGCTTTTTCGTATTGTTGCTTTTCATTGAAACCAGTTGGTCAAGGTAAATATATAAATCAGCAATTTCTAGCTCAATGTTGTTAACCTGTATTCTTGCTTGCTTTACGAAAGTATTGAACATGGTTTTAGTTTTTTGTAGGTTCATCTTGAGTCCAACTTCTCCACTTCTAGTTGAGAGCTTCTGTACCATGTCTTGGAGTTCTGATGGGTTAGTTGAAAAAATGACAATGTCATCAGCAAACTGCAGGTGATTTGAATACTCACCATTTATTTTTATTTCCTTGTCATTTCAATTTATCTGCTGAAAAATCATCTGTAAAGCTGAAGTAAAAAGTTTTGGAGAAATGGTATCTCCCTGCCTCACACCTTTACCAATTTTGATAGCTTCGGTATCTTTATGTAACCGAAATTTTGCACTTGCATTTTTATACACACGTTTCACCATGTCAATGTGCATATCCTCCACATCTGTTGATCTTAAAAAGTTGAAGATTGCTCACGTTTTAATACAGTCAAAAGCCTTCCCATAGTCAATAAATGCAACACACAATGGAAGTTCATATTTATTTGTTCTTTCAATTAGTTCTCTTAATACTTGAATATGGTCCATCGTGCTAAATCCCCTTCGAAATCTAAGCTTTTTCGTTTTTGAGTTGCATCTAATTTTTCTGAAGGCGATGTATTTAGCACCTTTGTGAATTTTATAAATAGCAGGTATTGTGTGTTCATGGGGACTGACGCATATTACCGTTAGCAGACGGGTTGAAGTTCGTGCAGTTTGGGAAGGGCATCTTGCCGAAGCTGTTTTCTCAGGAAAATCGGTTCCTGGGCAGCCTTCCCTAAACTACAACCGTCTGTCTTTCAGCTATCACCTCAACTGGGCTCGAATGCACAGTAATAAATAAATTGGTCAGTAATTTTTAACAGCTAAAACGCTCGAACGAGTAACGAAGAAGAAACTATTGGACTTCAGCCGGAAGTATTTAGGAAAAAGACATGTTCTCTTTTTTCCTTCCACGTCTATTATGTCTTTATTTTAGCTATTTAGTGTTTATTTAATTAAAAGCTTTGCAAAGTTCGTTATTCACTTTTTATAGAAGAAGCGAATTTTTCCCATAAGCTATTAGCATGAGTATATAGAATAATATAGTAATAATAATATAGTAAGAATAATAACTAATATATTAAGAATATTAATAGGAATCTCCTGCACATCATTTTACACAAATTTTTAATGTATATTATTCCAGATTCCACACACACACACACACACACACGCAAGGCAATATCGGGCATATAATTATGACATTACTGGCATGTATTTCATATTATCTTTTCCTTTTAAAAGGATTTGGCTGATACTAGTAATAATATTTGTTGTTGAAAATACGGAGAAGAAGCATTCCAAACCGATCTTACTCCTGTGCCGACCCACCTCTTTAAAGCATAATACAAATCAAGATAATTAATTTAATAGTAATAATAGATTAAAATATAAAGCAATTTTAAGAGATGAATATCTCTGGAATATATTGCGCGACTTAGGGCGGCTTTCAAGAGGCACGTTTCCAAGTGTTTAGGTTATCGTCAACTACAAACATACAAGGCATGGGTGCTCATATAAGAGGGCAGAGGAGGGCTCGAGCCCCCTAGCCGTTTAAAAATTTGATTTGCCCGAACCTGCTATGCATTTACTTTCAAAAGTTTTACAGTCACATTTTAAAATAAGGTACTTTTTAGCTCATTACTAGTTTTTATTTTATATAAATCGAACACTACGCAGATTAAATCAAACAACAATGTCAATCAATCAACGTTTATTGGCGTAGTGATACCAACGCCGATCCATCTAATCACGCCATACCATCGGCGTCGGTATCACTACGCCAATAAACGTTGATTGATTGACATTGTTGTTTGATTCATTACTAGTTGTCAAGCAGTATCAATAATTTTTATAATGTTTTACTATCGTGTATATTCACTAAAATTCTCGAGAGCTTTAAAAAGGAGGGAATAATATTTCTCAGCCTCTCCCTCAGAAGTACACGTGTGGGCGCCCATAATACAAGGTAGGCCTCTACTGGTAGACTCTCTCCACACACACACACACCCACACCGATTGTTATTGAAGATGTGTTAAACCGAACAGGTCAGTTAGGCCCATGCGTAGAATTAAAAAAAAAAGAGGTTTTAATGCTAAAAATTGAGGGTAACGATTTTTTTTTCGCCGTTAAAGAATTTGTGATAATGTTATTCAAATGGAGTGGCGTTTAGCCCCCACCCCCTCTTGTACACGACCTTGGGACTAGTAGCCTATGGTGTCCCAGTTTGAAGTATTCAAAAACCTTCTCATCCCCAAACCTTGATTTATGTCTCACTAAGCAAAGTAAAACTAAATATTTCAATCCCGACAAACGCTGTGATAAATATATTGCTAATACCTTTATCATTTTTTTTTAATATAATAGGGGCGTAGTAATCCAAAAATGGGGGGTCAAGTAGTTTTAAGTGAATCATGTAATTCATCGCCAGTGAGTGAGCCTGTAGTTTGAGGGGGCAGTGGGAAGGGTGGCCGCTGGAGGCGGCGCTGTAATCCCAGAATGTGATTCGACGTTGAAGAAAAAAATATATTTTGCTATCCAATGGAAGCGGCTTTATACTCGCCCACACCCCATTTTTCTACGCCATCCTAATGAAATAAATTTTGATGATAATGATTGTATATGATGATGATGATATGAAGACAAATACACAAAGGACACTACTTATGGTCAAATGGATATTTAATTCATTTTACTGCAAAAGAACATGTCATTAGTTATATAACACAGTGTTTCTCCAAATGACACTCTATGGAAATTTACATAAACACACAGCAACTCATTGACCCCTCAAGTGTGACGTTGACTGTAAAAAGCACATGATATGAAATACAAAACTTTAATGAATTAAAAAATGCCAACTTTAAGCTGAATATGATGAGAGTTGATTTTTACATTTAGGAGAAAAAATATTTTTGAATATTAAGAGAATTATTTTCTGACCATTGATTTCAAATTCAAATTGATCAGTAAAACTGAGGTGATTGATTTCTCGTCCGGTATTTAATTAAAAAATAAAAGCGCTTTGAAATTACTTTATATTTATAAAATAAGTATTTTTCCCATAAAACTAAAATGCAAAACATTTTTTCAACAATAGATTTTTAAACACTTTGAAAATAAGCGATCGAAAACAGCTATCGAAAAAAATACGGTAAGCTTTATTATTACTAATTTATTGTTATTATTATAATTATTTGTTACTACTAATTTATAAATAATTAATAACAAGAAGCATTAATCATTATATTGTGTACATATTAAGGAAATCGTATATAAAGCAATATATAATAAAATAATATCAATTATCCATCAATATATGATAAAGAGAAATAATGAAATTATATAATTCACGTAGTTTATGTGCATATAATCGAACTCGCATAAGCATACATCACCAGCATACTCAGGGATGTGTTGACGTGGGTTACAACCCCCACTGCAATGAAGTATTTGTATATTTAACATACGAATACATGTAGTTCTATAACCCCCTCATTGAACCTATAACCCCCTTATGAACCTTCTTCGTAAGCCTATGGTGTGTATCAACATTGCAATGAAATTCTGCACAATTAAGTGGTTTGTGCAACCTCTTTAAAATGCTACGTGTAAAACACTTTTCCACTAATTTTTACAGTATTTTATCCATCTTATTAAATTACATATTCCTCTTTATAAGTTTGTAAATTATGTATAGATTTTTTAAAATTATTATGCGGTATTATTTTTTTTATAAAGGTAAATCGTTTATAAAGGTAAAGTGTTTTATTTTGATTTTAAAGAATTTAAAATTTAAAATTCTTGATCAAACTCCTTCAGACAGGTAAATTTTCTCGTTTTCTCTCTCTCACAACGAAAGTAAACCTGCTATAGGCATAAACTTAAAAGTTTAAAAAGCAAGGATTTTTCTTGGTCAACAACTCCTTGCGAATAAAAGAAATTGCGGAGAAACATAAGACACGTGTCTTATTACCAATGTAATACCTGGAATTCCGACATGGGTACACCGCGACTCCGTTGTGGAAACTAGTCCGATGTTTTGGACACTTTTTTGTTGTTGGTTGAAATTCCATAATAGAGCTCCAGTTTGACAACAGATACATGAATTTATTCGGTTCGTGCAGCTATAGAAATGCAGGTAATATTAAAAAGGCGGGATATTTTTTGAGGCTTAACATTTTATGAGGCTATGCGGTGTATACTTATGCGGGAATGACTGTATATGCACAAATAGTTAATTTTATAAATTAGTTTAAATTATATCATAGTTATAACTAATTTGAATACTTTTCTTGTTTATTTTATGCAGAAGTCATAATACTAAGCAGTGTTTACAAAAAAAAAGTGTTTTTTGCTAAATTTCTGATTTGATTTACTTGCATGTGCGCGAGATGCATATATTTTTTTAATTTGAGTTTTACGGTGCAAGGACAGCATGGGTCATGCTGCGCCGGGACCTACTGTTTTCCGAGGAATCCGAACCTCTTAAGGCCTAGGGAACCAAACCCCGGACGACGGTGGGCAGTTAGTCGCTAAGCTTTTAACCGTACGCTAAGCGAAAGCCGTACCACTGTACCACCACATGTATGCTACAGTAATTGTTATTTTATTATATATTATTAAGTATTATTTTCTCATTAATAATGATAATATGTCTAATTAATTAGTTATTAAATGAACGTTAACTAATTGGAAATTGCCATTATTTTATTGGTATACTATATCAATAAGAAACAGGAACATAGGGTTGTCAGAAAATTACGGTGTTTTTTTTTTGGTAAAAAAAAAATGGCGCGAGTTAGAGAGATTTTTACTTTGATGATACACCTTCGATTATGCAACCATTACATGCGTGAACGCATGGTTAATAAGCAACAGAAAAGAAAATATTCAATATGTTAATATATGGGTTTCATAAATGCATAATAATCCTTGCGTTCAAAGAACGCAGTCGCAACTTCCTTTAATGATAAAATCTCTGTTTTCACCGTCTTACTGCAGTGAAACCCCTCTTTAGCGGACACTCGCTGGACAAAAAAAATTGTCCGTAAAAGATGATGTCATTAGCTGCAATACAGCCGGGTCTCCTATTCTGTGGATTTGAAGTTGTGCGGTTTATATTTCATCCGATTTCTTCTAATATGCATAAGTAGATTAAAATTAAAAAAACTTTACTGCACATGGTTTGATACATTCACATGAACAATATTCGCTGACGAAAGGAAAATTACATGTGTGAGGTTTTTAATCTGTTTTCTTAAGTGCACCCATGTGCTACTACGTCATACTTTGGAAAGTGAGCTGCAGAAGTTGATGTCTGGATATCCTGAACTGTATAAAAAATTAGAATTATCATCATAAAGTTTAATTACTGATTACATCAGGCCTTATTTTAACCAAATTTTCCAAGTGAACACACAATTTTGTTCGTAAAGTGGTATTACTATAAAAAATAATTTAATTAAATTACTAACTAATTCCCTCGAAGGCAGTTATAACTACTAGTAAACTACTTTTCTAAAAAAAAAAAAAAATTGTAACTACAAACTGACTTCTTTTCCCACCCTTGTCTCACCACCTTTGTCACCCCCGAAATTTTCGTTCACAAATATACTCACATTTGATGCACTTTAGAGGGAAAAAAAGTCGTTAACTACTTCGTTTTAGTAGTTTACGTTAATCACAATATAGTTAACTACTCCTCACCACCATATGTATGTGCTTAATTACTTCAAATAATTGTACAAATCTATAATTTCGATTTTTAAGCACGTTTTTAAGCAAATGTGTACGATAACATTAGAGATTACATACAGGGGAAGAGCCATACATTTTTTGCCATTTAACATCCGACTTCTGTTTCGACGCAACTTTCTTTTTTTCTCTGATCTACTACTCCCAGATTTACTATTTCATTAAATGTTTCAGAGTACCATGGCTGTTGGTTCTGGCCAAACTTACCATGATCCAATTAAAATGCATTATTTTAACTGACCCAAGACATTATTTAGTTAAATACACAATGCACTTTTCCCAGCTCAGGTGCACACTTTGTGCCAAAAACACGCTTAGTATAGGGCTTGGATTATATTGTTGGAAAATAAAGAGTTACACAGAACGAGAGTGAAGTTTGTGAATATCCATGGCCTTTACTGTGCGGAGACTGTCTCTTCTACTGTAGTGATGAAACTGATTTGACAATAGTTCGCAAATAGTGCAGACCGTTATCGGGTAGCATAATGAATTCTGATGTATAAATGTAAGAACACACCTTTTTTAATAAAATCAAACGAATAAAGTCTGAAAACAAATATTTTTTAAGTTTCATATAATTCCTTTCAAATTTTTGAAGGAACTTATTAAGCATTATCAGTGTTTTTTAAATTCCTATAAAATTTTTTGTATGGTTTTAGAATAATTTTAACTTATTGCTTTGGTGTTACGAAATTTTAAAAAATTACGAAACATAAGTCTAATTTAAGCTAAGTCTTTTCTTATGCGATTTTTTCATATGCGATATTCTGAGAAACGTACATACTGTGTAAAAAGAGAACCAACTGTATTACATTTTAATAATTTAAATACTCTATTTCGAAACTTATGCATTTTTGCAAATTTACAACAAAACGAAATTTAAATACTGAATGAAACTTAAATACACATGAAATTTGAATGCAGCAAAATAATTTAAATACTGAATTTTTTTTAACCTTGGAAAAACACACACCAGTAGTTGTTTAGTGAGTTTTATTCACTATTCCTCCTTCCTTGAAATGTATATTTAATTGTGAGATTAGATCCAGCACCCTCACTCAAAGCAAAATGTTTTGCAACAAGCCTTCAGCTATATATGTGCATTTTTAAATTCCTTAAAATGCAAACTCCTTTTTTTAATTGATATGCAGAAAACATTTGTGGGACTGTTTTTTTTCTGTCTTCATTTTATGAAATAAAAATTGATTTATCCCGCGACCGTTCTATAGTAAAGCTAAAGCCCCTAGAATTATAGGTATCATATAATACGTATCAGCCGCCATTTTCTTGTACACTTCCGGTTTCATAACACAACGTTTACCATTGGAAAATTAATAATCCATTTTCTTCTTATAGGGATCTGTTGCAAATCTCAACATTCTATATTTATTCCTCGAATGATTAGAACAATTCTCAGCGGAACACCCACCAATTTCACCTCATTTTATTAAAAATAACACGTTCGTAAATCACTCACTGTTAACACAGTAGTGAATGGGATCATGTGATACGCTGGCAGGAAAATGGCGGTTATGCGCCAGCTCTCTTTTCTAGGAGCCGTAAGTGAAGTTGTTTCTTCTGCGACGTGTGTTGCATTTTTTAGTACATTCTGCTTCAGGGTCCACCATTTTTCCTTCGATTCTCTTACAAGACCTGTGTGGTTATCGAGTAAACGATAATAAATTTAAACATCGATGGTTTTGTGTTTATAATTGTTAATTAATTTTGCGTAGTAAATCAGTATGATTTATTTATTGTCAAACTCTTTATTAAGCATTAGTCATTTGAGTCAACGAATGTGAGTCAATTGCCAGTTTTTGTTTATGGAAGGGCAAATTCTCCTTAACCCTTATTTTGTTTATCCTCAGTTTCCTATTGGGAGAAATGTCTCTAGTGAAGGTCGAAGTTCAAATGTATTTTGTCCTTACAGGGGTTCTAATCTAATGGAACGAATCACGAAAACAGTGTCCGTGCCCGTATCGGAGGTGACCGCTAAGTGGGAGTTTGAATTATTGCAAATCACTTTCTGTGGGGGAACTTTTATCTGACCGTAAAAACGGGTGTTCGTCAAGAGGGGTTTCACTGTATTTTAAATAAACGATGAGTTGATTTATAGTTAACGTTGAACTTTTCTGAAATCCAGGAATATTGTAACAGTATTATCAAGGTGGTGTGTGTGTGTGTGTGTGAGGGGGGGGGGCATGTGTGCAAATTAACATTTCCGTGGATATTTCTATGTAGAGCAAGGGGTAAAATGGAGTGGCTGTATTGTGATTTCTAGTAGTAAGGAGGAAACCGCATTGGGGCGCCACGGTCACATTTTTGAGGGTCACAATTCCTTTGTAATGGCCTTAACTGAGATCTTGAAACTTACGGGAAAATGTTACGTATTGACATTTGTTACACCATAGAAGTAATTATACCAAAAGATATGAATTTATCAAAATCAGAAATGGTTACATTTTTTCATTACAAATGCCTACAATAGATGCCTGAATTATACACCAAAAAAAGCCTGTTGCCACCGTTTAAAATTCCCTTTAAAATTGTTACACAAATTTAAAGTTTTGATAACTAGCAGGTTTCAATCTTGTAAAATTTGACGAAGATGAGAAAAGCTCACAGATGTTTTAACAGTCGCTAAGGAGCTAGAAAGTACTAATTTAAAAACTTTCAAGAAAACGAGAAATTGCGGTAATTTTCGAATGGTTGTAATTATGAAAAATTGTCGTTGAGTGAAATTGTTTTCTTTAATGTATGCTGATTATATCATTGTTTCTTGAAACGATGTACAGAAAATGACAGATTATTGAAATGTACAAAACATCTACATTTCCTAGTTAACAATGTCCATTGATCCAAGCCAGCAACTAAGAGTACACAATTTTTTTTTAACATCAAACTGAACATTCTATCCGTTTCACTTTGAGTAGATACACAACGATTCATCGAGCCATATAAAAAAATACCATATAAGGAGGCTCAGAAAACAGCCTCTTCTTCTTCTTCTTATTTGGGAGTTTGTTGTTCTCGGCTATAAATATAAATTTAGTTCAGAGTTCGCCTTCAAACACACAATTGTTGCAGTCTATTCGCAATAGTTACACATGGACTTTGAGGAAAGTATCGTTTGCAGTTCACTCGAAAGCTCATAGCTGTTAGGGTAGGTTCGTAGCTTGGAGAGCTATGATTGGTCAGAAGCCCCAGCACAAGGCCAGTGACGTCACGGAACCACCACAATACACTGAACACAGTGCTCGAAGTGGGTTGAAAACATATACAGAGAATACAACGAGGCCGGATTTCATATAAACAACGCCACTTTACGATGAATCACAACTTTCAGACGAGAAACCAGCTCTTCTTGACGGGGACATATACAAGTTTATCTTTGTCACAGTTTCAGAGAAGAGAACTCGTCTTATTGAGTACGATGGTTTCACTGTTCAGTTCTATGTACAAAGGACGAGGTCCAGAGTTCAAGAGAACTCTGTTGTATCTGGAAAGTATTTTGGCATTTTGTATAGCTTCCACAGTTCCAATGGACGTAACTTGAGCGTACGGGTGTAATTGTGGAACGTTGTTCTACAAAATTTGAACGAAAGCTCACGCTATGGGGCTACCCTGATATGTCACGTCATTGGGGTGGAGAGATTGGCATTTCTGAAAGCAGACAAAAATACAATATTAAAATAAAGCTAAAAAAAATCCATAAAGTAAACAATTCCTTATATTTAAAAACTATGTATTTCAAAATTAAATAAAGCAAAATAAAATTTTAAAGTTAAATTGAATATAATTATCGACACCTACATTAACCGTAACATATACGTAATAATTCAATAAGTTTTGTTAAGTTAGATCACCAAATACTCGCAAAAAAAGAATAATTTTTTTAGCGCTTGGTGGTAGCCGGACCCAGATTATCTTGATTGCTGGCCAAGTGCTTAATCCATTAAGCTACAGGCATCGATCATCCCGTCACCAATGAGGATATCTAAGGTTTTTAGTACAGATAATTTCGTAAATAAGCTGTAACTAAAAACAGTACTTCCCCCATAAGAAATAACGGAGCGATTGAATCTAAATTATTTTTCATCCTTTCACAGAAATTTACATTTAACAAAAGCACAAAACTCAGCTGAAAAGGGATAAATTTAGTGCAAAACTTCCATAGAATGAACGCAAATTTACACTTTTATTTTTCAGCTTCTTGGGAATTAAATACTAGCGTCAGTTACAATGTAAACGCGAAGGAAAATTTAAATGTCTGAAAAAATTAAAGAAACGGAAGAAATAATAAATATTGCATGAGCGTGAAGGGAAAGACATAAATATTAAAAGACAAGAGAAAGGAGAAATGTAGATAGTGTCGGACTCAGACGTATAAGCCTAGGTCTAGTATTATTTAATGTCTTGAACACCATTTTAATCTTAATTTCGGAACAGAGATTTCAATACATTACAATAGTTGCATACCCAGGGGTGGACTGAGTTGCCGTCCCCCGCTCCGATGCCCCCTCATAGGCAACAGGACTCGTGCCCCCCGAAAATCCAAGGTATGCGCCCTTTGAGAGTAACCCAGTCCGCCCCAAGCACACCACATGAAGACCCTTTGCTTTGCAAAAGTTACGATTTCGGCGTTCGGACCCCAACCCCTTCTCTTCTTCTTATTTAGTCTATACGCCCATAGATAATGCAATCACATTACTTTAAACCAACTCCAGGTCTTACCGCTTGCTTATTCTGCCATGTCTTCATAGCTGTCTTGTACTTTTCGAATTCGTGGCACCAGTCTGAATATATTTTTCGATATTCTGCTTCAGTGGGGGCGCTGCAGGTTTCTAAAAAGAAAATAATATATTTTTGAAAAAGTCAATAAACAATATGCAATATACATAGCAAATTTTAAAGGTTATTTGACCGACTTAATTAACCACAAGAACAATTCATTCGACCAGAGATACAGGCTGAATGTGAATATAGTGAGATATATATATGATACATGCAGAGATGAGGTGATGCTGAAGGCTTTTTGTTTTAACGAGATTCTCTGCCAAAGTTGTGAACACATAGTATAATATGTAGCTGGCCTGCATCCAGGATGAAGGGGCAACTGGAGAAAGGTAAAGGTCATATGGGGCACAGGGCACCAGGAGATTGTTCTATATATATAAATAGCTTAATGGGGACAACTGGGGCAGAAGCATGGGGGCAACGGGCCACGACCCTGTTGGCCTCAGTTTATCTACAGGCTTGGTATGTTGGATGAAAGTTCGCACTTTTGACAAAGCAGATTGTATCTTTTTGTTAAGCAAACTGTAAAATTTCAAAATTTTTCTTTATAGAATTTTAAAATGGAAAATTATTTGCCTTCTACAGAGCAAAGTAAATGAAAATGGGCAGAATAATTACGAAAAAAAATTAGAAAAGGTAGAAAAAGGAAAGAGAAATAAGGAAGAAAGAAGAGAAAATATAAAGTGATTAATAAAGTCATAAGCGTAAGCAGAAAGTTCACAAAGGGAGTTACAGGCATATAATGGTGGTTACAGAGTTACAACTCTACATATTGTTTGTATATGTACATATAAATGTACATATACAAACATTCATCTCAGTGGGTATTATAACCTTCCCTGCGTATGTCAGTGGATAAATAATAAGTTATTAGTAATTAGTTATTAGTTCTTTTGGAATCATTGATATAAACTATGTGTGGGTGTGTCAAAATTGTACAAGAAGTATACGTAAAAATTGTACAACCGATTGTATTTAATACGCATGTTACCATATAAAATTATCAGAATTTTTCATCAAGTGCAAATTGTGTCACATAAAATGCCTACTTGTGTCAACCGTAATATTGAAGCTACAGAGGGCGCTGGTACCAAGCTTGCAGTCATAACGGCCGCCATCTCTCTCTGAAACCGACAAGATGACGAGGCCGTGGTCAGAGGTGTGGATATACTTGTCCCTTCGATGTTGGGCAATCGCATATTTTCCCTTTTCTCTGCTGTAATGATACCACCTTAAAGGTCCCAGACCCATGCTTTCTATATCTGGCATATGGATAGCACAGGATAGGTGAACGCTTTGCCCCCAAAAGACATGCATCGGTTTATTCTTGACACCTACAAATACACACACACACATATTTCTAAATATTAAAAATATAATTTTGTGTTATATCATCAACATCAACGACACCTATTATATATCCACCGCAGGATGGAGGTCTCTCATAGTGCCTTCTTAAGACGTTATATGATAAAAGAAGCTTATAGGAAGCAGTCTTAAGTTTATTACATAGATCGGGCGAGTTGGCGGTACAAGTCGGAAAAAGTTTAACGAGAAATTTGAATCTCGAGCTCATAGTGCGAAGCCTGCTACGAGTGGTGACTCAGTCTAGAGCTGACTATGCTCTGCGAACTTTTATTCTTATCTTCTGGATACTATACTCGTGGTAAAGCTAACTTTGTACACTGTTAGGGTTAGGGCGACCTATTCACGCCCGTGCAACAAGTATTCTTTCGCAGATTGGCGAAAAATGAGGTAACCCTCAACATTATTAGGCTATTTATCGCCTAATTTGGAATGCAGAAAAACGCGGTTGCCAAAATTCCAGGCGCCAAATTTCTCGCCAAGCAAACGAAGTCCTCTGACTGGTCAGTTACTTGAATGACGTCATCGTTCGCTATAATGAATCTTTTTCCTAAATTTAATAAATACCAGATTTTATTTGCACCAATATGCCTATGTTTTATGTATTTGAGCATTATTTTAATGTTTTATGTCCGAAATGTATCTTCTATTAACTCTGTTAACGGAAGGGCGAACTATACCGCACTAGCGGAATTATACTGCTCTGCGCCTTGTCAGTGTACCAGGTTAGCGTTACCACGAGTATAACTATACAATTCGCCACAGGTATCGAATATTTGTGCAAAGTTTTTTCATTGAACCACTAATTATATTTTATAGTCAGGCGTATTACTGGAAGAATATAAATTATATTTTTATAGCCAGACCTCTTGCCTGTAGGGGAAGTAATATATTACCTACAATTGGGCCCGGAACCCTACTCAAGCAGGGGCTGTCCAAACTGTTGAAATTTGTTCGCGTTTTTACAATTTATTGTATTTTTCTCTTTGAAAAAGGTTGAGAATAAAAAGTTTAATACGATCGCGAAGTGAAGGAGATAGGGACATTTATGAATATCTTATATGCATTATTATAAAATAAAATTGCGATATTTTTATGAATGAATTTACCTTATTAGATGACGAAAGCTTTCAATTTCCCGATAAGAAAGGAAGATAGCTGTGTTTCGCATAATTTTTTATAATTTTAAGTTAAGACATGATATGAACGGAGGCGTCTTAACACATTCGAGGGCCTTTTAACACTAAATTTCAAGTTTCCAAATTTTTCAAAAGTTAGTGTTAAAGGGGCCTCCTTTAGAATGTGTTAAAACGTCCCTGATCCCAACATGTGTTCGTTTATTGAACTTCCAAAATTTTCTGTTGATAATCAAGACTTTTTTTATGATCAAGATTCTGCTGATGATCAAGACTTTTTATGACCAAGATTCTGCTGATAATCAAGACTTCTTTTTTATTATCAAGATTCTGCTGATGATCAAGACTTTTGTATGAACGAGATTCAAATGATAATCAAGACTTCTTTTTCATGATCAAGATTGATAATCAAGACTTCTTTTTCATGATCAAGATAATCAAGACTTCTTTTTCATGATCAAGATTCTGCTGATAATCAAGACTTTTTATGATTAAGATTCTGCTAATGATCAAGGTCCTATCTATAAGCAATATTCTACTGATGATTAAGATAATAGAGCTTGTGGAATGAGTTTTTATTTTACTATGAATCGTCATAACAAACAAAATCCATATTAATTAAGTAATTATATATATAATAATGCCTAAACGTTGATAAAATTGTAATCTGCGTTGTGTTCGACTTGCACATATTAAAAACAAATTAAACCAAGAACACGTTTTATTTGCATATCACAGTCTTAAAAAAAAAAACAAAAAAAAAACCAAAAAAAGCAAAAAAAAACAAACCCCAGCAATTTTGGGATGAGTAAGTAGAAATGTGCTTACAATGGTCGCATATCCCAGGCGTGGCATTGGTTACATCTTGTAAAAGTCTAAAAAAGAAAGCGATATATAAAATAATGTCTAATGTCATAATATTCATATACAGTATAACCTCGATTTAACAATTTTCACGGGACCAATGAAAGTAATCGTTAAATCAAGAAATTCGTTAAATCGGGGGAACACATTTATCGGAACCAATGACGCACCCACGGGTGGGAGTGATGGTTCCAGAGTTCTTCCTTGAACTGAAAATTTACATGTAAAATACTTTAAAATTAACAACTATTACCTTAAAAAAAAGCAATATTTTTAACGTTGTCGGCAGTTCCCCAAGCAAAGAACCTGGGTGCGCTATTGATCGGAACTAAAATAAGAAATTACGTAAAAGGGAAATCATAAAAATGCTTACCACAGCATTTTTAAGAACACGTGTTAATTTATTTTAATGATTGTAAGACATAAGTACGCACGTGACTTTTGAAAAGGAGTCTTTGGCTGATGTTTGGTTTGAATTTTCTTGGGAGCTGACATTTAACATTGCCTTTTTGGCTTTTTCAAATGCATCGAAAAGATCATCATTGACATCAAAACGCAGTAACTACTGTACACACCGTAAACCAGCATTCGTTTCAATTGAGTGAACTCAATTGAAGTTGACTTTTTTAACTGAAATTATAGCAAAAATTACTCAGCTGCAGGCCGATGACGAAGAGTTATTGTTAAATCGTAGAAAACAAACGTTAAATCGAGGTAAATATAACATTGGACTCGATGTAACTCAATCCGGTCCAATAAAAACAACCGTTAAATCCAGGTTATCGTTAAATCGAAGTCAGACTGTATTTGAAATCATGAACTTTCAAACATTTTCAACGTTTCACCAGATGAAAGGAAATATAGTTCTGAAATCGTTGCAGAAACCTCGTTTTAACCGTAAATTCTCCTTCAATTTTAATATTTTTTTCGTCCCACTTCTTTTCAGCTTTTTTTTTTTGCATTCTTTCTTACTTTTTTCTCTTTACACTTTTTTCTATTATTTTCTTACTTCCCCCTTTCTTTGGTTTTATTCCGCCATTGATCTTTTCGTTTATTTTCTTCCACTTCCATTATTTTCTTCTTTATACTTTTTTATATTTTGAACGAAATTGCAACGAATTCCATTAATAAATCGTGAATTAAGAATAGACTTTCCGATTAACGTGTACATGTGGTTTTATTACATCATATTACGTACTTGGGTTTAAATGATACACTGCATGAAATTAGTTTAAATAAACTTTAAAAAGCTAACCTAATTAGAATTGTATTATACATTTACAGTATTGTTTTAATTGTAAGGCTACAAGTAAACGATGGCAACATCTAGTTGCAAACTCGCTTTCAGGAAGAGACTTAAAGGGACTTTTAAAACCTCCTCATCGGACGTAGAACGAAATTAACGTAAATGTTTAAAATGAGCGACATTGCATTTCCAATTCTGGTCATTTAGTTTCATAGTGATATTGAAGGGGATGTAAATTGCTTTAAAAATTAGTTCAAGCGAAGAGTGTTTTTTAATGAGGTGTATGCTGGAGAAAGAAAATTTGTGGGTAAATTCCCAGGAATGTTTGGCTAAAGCAGATTTTTAGAATTCTTTCTCACGCCCTTACCTTTCGTGTTTTTGCTTTTTTTAAAACCTGAAAAGAAGTACTGCTCGTATATGATCAATGTAGCTTTTAGCATATTTGCATGAAATAACATAAACGCCCCAATTTTCGAAGTCCGGAATATTTATTAATTGGAAAAAAAACCTATTTTACTGAGTGGTGTAAAGACTATAGGGTCAAATGGAATTTTTGGATGACTGAGAGAACGTGGAAGAAATTTTAGGAATGTTAGAAATACAGATTGTGTTTTTTAGGGTGAAGACACGTCAAAAAGGGTTCTGGTAAGTTTTAACATACAATACAAATGAATTTTATTTTCATACATTATTTTATACATTTTATTTTCATGTACAATTTATACATGCACGCATGGTGGATCACATGTTAAATATAATGTTAATGCACATGCAACCTTATAATTTTGGCTATTTGTAATTGATTAGTTAAAAAAATTCTAAGTGTTTTTAAATTTATTCATAGGTGTTAAATTTTTTATTTCGTTTGGTATGCTATTCCAAATATTTAATCCGTAATAATTTATATTATCTTTTCCATAATTAGTTCGAATATATTTTGTTTTAATTTCTTTTTTATGACAAGTATTATATTTGTGGTCTTCTTTTATTATTTCTATTATGTCTATGTGTTTTCCTTCATACATATATTGATATATTTTTAATTTGTGTATATTTCCTATGTTTAGTTGTAGTTGATCAATTGATTGATATGATGGTTTCATTTTATAGCTCATTTAAAAAGTTCCTTCATTCGACGACATACGGATGGATCATTGTACATTAGAAGAAGTGAATCATTTCGGAGCTTACAATCCATAATAATTAACTTCAATAATTAACTTCACTCGTTCGCTATCAACCGTCACATGTATGTAACATGATTTAGTACGCCTTTTTGGCGGAGCCTGCGAGTATACCGTGTGCACACTTCAATGGTAAACGGAAGACTGATTTGATTTTAGAATTCGGAAAACAATCACACTATTGCCAAATGCAAAAAGTAAAATTATAATTATACAACATATGTTGCCAAAAACCGAAGTTGAAATTATGTATATATGGAAAACATCATGTAAAAGGAAATAATTTGGCATGGTGTCAATTTTAGAAATTGAACTTTTTAAGTTTATTTTCTTGCTTTTCTAAGTGGCAACAGTTAAGAAAGCCTGCGAAGTGAACATTTATATTGTGGGAGCTCACAAGCTACTAATAAAGTTATAGTACCCTGTGATGAAGGGCTTGCACTCTCCTCTCTCTTTGTCCCAGCCGCAATATGGATCTTGAATACATCGAAGGCAATTTGCATACCGTCCTTTACACATCACCAGATCAAACTGCCGCACTGTATAATCTGACGTCACGTACAGGGATTTATGCTAGAGAGGAACATAAAAAGTTTCATTAAGTGAAATAGAACGCTCATCGTGATTTTATATGAAGGTTTCAGAAACAAATTGGTGTAAGCGACGAAAAGTTAC
>QLNU02015270.1:120247639-120262370 GCA_006491805.2 Dysdera silvatica
ATGTGTCGCCATCTATTGTGGAGAAATCGAAGCTAAATGTATTTTATGAAGGATTTTAGAATAAATGTTTGTGCCTGTCGATTATTGATTATTATATTATGATTTTGTTTTCGGCGTAGTAATTTAGTCGCAGCGTTAAGTGATTATTTTTCTTTGAGCACATAAATTGCTATACATTTTATTTTGCAGTGGTTTCTGGCTTTATTGGTTTACTTATTATTAAATTCATTATGCAATAAATCTTTGCAAATCATCAATAATGCAGATAATTAAAAAAATGAGATGAATGATTCGGAGGAACCTATTAATTTAATTAATATTAATTGAATCAATAATAATTCTATTAACACAATGTGTGGAACGCAACTTGTTCCACACTTTTGTGGGTGAAGAAGCATCATATTAAAAATCGAATTTTTTAATATCACAGCAAGAGAGAGAGAGAGAGAGAGAGAGAGTTATAATTTTATATAATTTTACTTACTTGAGCCAGCATAGTACACAGTATAATGGACTCCATCTACTTCTATCATATCTACAACTAAGCTGGTGAATATCACATCTCTCTTGAAGAAAACAGGTTTGCCATTATCATGGCTTACTGCTGAATCCATTAATGGATGACCTCGGATGAAATTGAGCACTGAATCTGGTAACGTTTGAGTGTCATTGACACAAAGTCCTGGGCGAGGTTCGGGGACCTTACTGGTCAGGACAGGCAACCAAGACGAAGATGAAGTGGCCTGTTCCTTAAATTTTCCGTTAAACACTTCTTGGATGGCATCGAGGCTGAAGGTGCAAATGGCGGACCCCATAAGGCCATTCCTGAAGACAAAAAGTGCATTTTGTTATAAAAACAGATCCCAGTTCATGGTTTAATTAGAAGTATTAATGCAGTAAAATCGCTCTGAACGACTACCTTCCTTCACGACTATTTTTTCCTGAAACGAATTTTCTCTTAGTGGCTCAATGTTAAATTTATTTTCATTTATATATAGGGTGACCATATTTTTTTAGCGAAATAAAGGACAAATCAAAAATTGTTTCATGATAAGTAAGAGCAGGTTGCCTTTATTCGTGTCACTAAAACTTAAACGCCTTATAATATTTATTATAAAATATGATAAACAAAGTAATATAATTATGAAAAACAAAAGGTTTTAAAGAATCGGAATATTGCTTTAAAAATTTAATTTTGATATTTTTCACAAGAATGCACCATTTATAATAAATCGGGTTTGTGATTTAAAAATTTTTAAAATTCCATACACGTCATGTCAAAGTTCCATTTGGTATAATTGTATACTTCCAATGTTTCAACTTTTAGTTGTGTTTCCTTAGTGGTCGATATAATATTCACTATTAAAAATATCCGTTCAGTGGGGCATTATCCAAGGAGACAACAGCGAAATTTGAAGATTTTTAAAGTGTTTTTAAACGATACGTGCTTGTCTGCGAAATATTTAAAAATTCCAACCCATCTGCGCTAGTAGGACTCGTCATTTTGTCGCCATTCTTCTTCAATCTTTTCGCAGGTGACACAACTTTTAATACATGAAAATTCATCGAATAATTCACCGTCATTTATATTTAAATTCCAGTGACTAGAAATGAGTAAACCCCTTTCTTCTGTCTTCTCCCAAAGAAGGATTTCTCGCAGAAAGATCCGTCCAAATACTTGCATTTCCACAACAGAGCTCTCCCAGATATTTAAATAATCAATATCGGTTTGGTAAAATTTATGAACGGAGCTTTTAAATATGTTGACATCAATGTCTTTTTCCTAAATCTAAATTTCTTTGTATTTATAGTTAAAAATTGTTGATTTTTTGGTTTCGTTGAATTAATTTCAACTTCAGTTTTTTAAATTATGTAAAGAAGCTTCATACATAGAGATTTTTTGCGATTCAATTTTCAAAATATGTTGCTGAAATATTGACGCTTGGTTGAGAATAAAATATAATGAAGTCTCAGTTAACACATCAATAAAAAAAGTTTTCAGAATCGTAGAATATTTTTGCAGTTCCAAAAAATACGAGTTTAGCAGCTTAAAATGTTTTAACATTCTCTGTAAAGCTGGTAGAAGTGTTGCCCATCGCGTTTTACTGCAACCTAGTAGTTTTTTATTTTGCACATCTATATCATCACAGGATTATTTAAATTTCGATACTTTGACAGTGCAGATCCAAAACTGAGACTAAATTTTTACTAATATCACTTCAATATCCACCAGAAGACAACCGAAGCCAATGTTCAGGCAGCTATTGCGTATGTGGGCAACACATTTAACAATCAGGGCCGCCGCGTGTGCAAGTTGTGCCTCGCACAAAGGCGCCTGATCACGAGGGGTGCCATTTTAAGACGACGAATAGTAATTTTTTATACAATGCATAAAGATAAATTATTAAATGCATAAGCATTCAAGTTCAAAGTTGAAAATTTTTTTAGAATTTTTTACATGAGTAAGTATACATGTATACGTGTATGTTGTATTTGTATATTAAAGAAACAACAATTTATTGTAATTAATCTTATTTAAATCTTAAAATTCAATTTATAGGGGCGCCAAAATCCAACATTGAACAAAGGTGCCTCTTACCCACGCGGCAGTTCTGTTAACATCAACCTGTTTGCTGACCGTCTACCAGCTGGTATCAATTACAATTCACCAAATAAAGGACAAAACGGTTATTTTAGAAAAAAAATCTAGAGGATAGAGCAGTAATATAAAGTACTGTACTCTTAAATAAAGGACGTATGGTCACCATATTCACAGGCCATCAGAAATCATGCTCCCTCTAGAAATGACTATATTTAGAAGACAGAGAAGAGGGGGGGGAGAATCGGTGGCGTGGGGAAGGGGTAGGGATCAGGGGGCCCAAGGCCCCATTGGGTATCAAAATACATTATTTTCTCTAAAGCCCCATTATATAATCTTCTTCGAAGCCATTTGAGACAGCCATTTGAGCCCGCCCACCCCCTATGAGTTTTGAACTGCTACACCATTGGGAAGGATTATATTTCTTGTTTATATTTTGATCTTGAACGATGTAAACAATTTGTTATCATCTTCTCTTTTAAAACTTTATTATTACCAAAACTTTATTTTAATTTAAAACCGAATTAATGCCTTAGGCTCTCTTTTTTTGGCCTTTTAGATTTTCAGTCCAATTTCAGCGAAGAATCATCAGCATTGAAACTCTCACAAAAAAAACTCTCTACCCTCTAGTTTCAAGAAACAGCCAAAGAAGACTAGTGGACATTTTTTAATGACTCCAGAAAGTGATAAAATACTTAATTCATTTTCTGAATTTCAAAATATTTCAGAAAACAATGTGACGGCAAAAGAAACTACTATTCATTTCTTTTTTAAAATGTTGCAAATTTCACAGTTTGCAATAAAATTTTCAAATTATCGATTAGTACTTTTTAATTTTATAATTTGCTTATTAATGAAGCATAAACACATTTACAATTTACGAATATAATTTCAATTGTTTTCTGTTTTATTTAACGTTTACCCACCTTACTATACCTTCATTAAGAGACCATACCTCTGAGAAACCTCTTATTCACGAAATCAAAGATGGCCACTCTAGAGAGGTTATACTACATCTGATAAATATTTCTAATATGGCTGATAAAAATAGTAATAATTTCACTTTATTTGCTTTCCTAACTACTATATCAGAACAACATATATTTCTTCTCATTCATACATATATTTCTTTTCATATATACATATATTTCTTCTCACTCATACATACATTTTCATACACAAGTATACACACCTCTTAATACATATGGCAGATAAGAGAATATCAACTAAGGTAAACATATAAAAGAATATCAAATAAGATAAATATGTAATAGTAGATCGACTCACTGTGCTAAACACTCGATGGATAATATATTACACAATAGGCACAGTAAATATATAAGAGAATATCAACTAGGGGAATATCAAATAAGGTAAATATATAAGAGAATATCAACTAGGGGAATATCAAATAAGGTAAATATATAAGAGAATATCAACTAGGGGAATATCAAATAAGGTAAATATATAAGAGAATATCAACTAGGGGAATATCAAGTAAGGAAAATAAAATAATAGAATATCAATAAAAAAGTAAAATAAAGGAATATCAAAAAGGAAAGTAAAAAATATCAAGTAAAGTAAAATAAGAGAAAACCAAATACGGTAAATAAAGAAATGTGAAATAAGGTGGGTAATCCTCACTTTCTCTTTCTCTTTAAAGCGATATGAACTAAAAGAACATGGAATAAGTAAGAAAAGCCACATAAGGTAAAAGAGAGAATATGGAATAATATAAGTAAGAGAAGATGTGAAATAATATAAATAAAAGAGAATGTGGAATGACATAAATAAGAGAATATTAAACGAACTGAATTTAAAAGAATATGTAAAAAGGCGAATAAAGGAATAATCAAATAACAATATCCTTCCTCTAAGTTTCTTTCTTTCTTCCTATTAAAAATGAGATTATTTTATCCTAAATATTGTAATACTTTGACAAAGTCAATAAAAACTGAAATAATACAATAGTGTAAATAAAGTTGTTTGTGAAAGTTCGCAGTTCTGAATAGCAAATGCATGATGAGAACATCTATTTCAGCAAAAAAATTTATATACATTGGTGACAAAAAAACTGGTACAGGCGTGCGTATGCAAATAACGGAGCTTTGCAACCAATCAGCGTAACGCGATGCGGTCGGCAGCGCCTATATAAGACAAGAGATGTCTGGCAAAGCTGTTAGATCGGTTCTTGCCGCTACAATGGCAGGTTATCAAGATTTAAGTGATTTTGAACGTGGCGTTATAGTCGGCACAAGAGAGATGGGACATAGCATCTCCGAGATAGCGACAAAATTTGGATTTTCGCGTACGACCATTTCACGGGTATACCGTGAATATCAGGAATCCGGTAAAACATCAAATCTCCGACAGCGGTGCGGCCGGAAAAAGACCTTGAAAGAACGGGACATTCGACGACTGACGAGAATCGTTAAACGAGATAGACGTGCAACACTTCCTCAAATTGCCGCGGATTTCAATGCTGGGGCATCAACAAGTGTCAGCGTGCGAACTGTTCAACGAACCATCATTGATATGGGCTTTCGGAGCCGAAGGTCCACTCGTGTACCATTGTTGACTGCACGGCACAAAGCTTTACGCCTCGTATAGGCTCGCCAACACCGCCATTGGACTGTTGATGACTGGAAACACGTTGCCTGGTCTGACGAGTCTCGTTTCCAATTGCATCAGGCGGATGGACGTGTACGGGTATGGAGACAA
Source organism: Dysdera silvatica (assembly GCA_006491805.2). NCBI lineage: Eukaryota > Metazoa > Arthropoda > Arachnida > Araneae > Dysderidae > Dysdera > Dysdera silvatica. Next base: position 120,252,960 of record QLNU02015270.1, read on the forward strand.
CCTCATGAATCCATGGACCCTACATGTCAACAGGGGACTGTTCAAGCTGGTGGAGCTTCTGTGATGGTATGGGGCGTGTGCAGTTGGCGTGATATGGGACCCCTGATACGTCTAGAGACAACTCTGACAGGTGACAGGTACGTAAGCATCATGTCCGATCACCTACACCCATTCATGTCCATTGTGCATTCCGACGGACTTGGACAATTTCAGCATGATAATGCGACACCCCACACATCGAGAGTTGCTACCGAGTGGCTCCAGGAACACTCTTCTGACTTTAGACACTTCCATTGGCCACCTAAATCGCCAGACATGAACATTATCGAGCATATCTGGGATGCCTTGCAACGTGCTGTTCAGAAGAGATCTCTACCTCCTTGCACTCCTATGGATTTGTGGACTGCCCTGCAGGATTCCTGGTGTGAATTGTCTCCAGGATACCTTCAGACATTAGTCGAGTCCATGCCACGTCGTGTTGCGGCACTTTTTGCGTGCACGGGGTACACATTTGGTAGATGCACCAGTTTTCTGGCACTTTATTGTATAATCCTATTTAAAAAGTTTTATTATAAACAGAAAATAAAACCATGTACCTCATTCAATGTGTTCGATATGGAACAAAAAACAACTTGAAAGTATAATTTAATTTTTATATCCCGTAGTGAAAGCAATGGGTGGCGAAATATTTTCTTTACTTTCCATATTTTAATCGGATGACCATACTTTAGAAAGTTATATATTTTATTAGGAGAGTGTTTATTTTAAAATGCTGAGTATTGTAAAATAAACAATACTGGAAATTGAGACGTGCATGGGCCTATTTATTTTGTAAAGATTTTCAGAAATACTAGGTTTTTATTGGCATTATGTATATATATGCTGAATTTGCTGAAATATTACACTCAACCTCTTTTGGGTGAAACCAGATTCTCAGAATTTTAGTTCTGAATTCAAAAACTCTTCTCAGTTATCTAAAACCCACTCTCTTGAATTGGCAGAGAAACCATTTTGATTTCAAGGATCATTTTTCTTAAGTTCTGCACAAAAACCCAACTTGGAAGAGCTTTCGGTGAAACGATAATTCGAAATAGCAACGGCTTTATTATCAAAGTCTGCAGATGCCGAAACCTCTCAACAGCAATTTAACTTCAAATAATTTTTATGAACAAAAATTCTCTTACAATTAAATTACGTTAATGAAATAAAAAAAAAATTTTTTGCTCAAGATTATACTTTTTAATTTCTCGAATGAAAACTTAACATAATGTAAAAGAACAATAAAATAACAAAAAGTTTGTTTTGAATTATTTCAGAGAATTTGTTTCAGTGAAATTTAAAATATATCATCAATATTAGAACAATTAGCCTCAAGATCTGGGGGGGGAGGGGGGGGGAATCCCCATTCCACTACTACACATATAGCATCCATTTATACATAGGCGTACGCAGAAAGTTCGTAAGGGGGTTATAGACTCAATGGGGGGTTACAGAGCTACAACTCACATATTCCTATGTTAAATATACAAATTTTTATTGCAATGGGGGTTACAACTCCCATCAACACCCCCTGCGTACGCCAATGCATTTATATTTTTTTGTTGTTTGAGGGAATTATATTTTCTATTAGTCAAGGCTCCCTAGTCACACTTACCATCCATGAACGCCCATATGGGGGCAGGGGGCTAGAGCCCCCCCACTAGCCGTTTAAAAATTTTATTTGCCCGAACCTGCTATGCATTTACTTTCAAAAGTTTTACAGTCACATTTTAAAATAAGGTACTTTTTAGCTCATTACTAATTGTCAAGCAGTATCAATTATTTTTGTAGCGTTTTGGTATCTTGTACATTCACTAAAATTTTCGACAGCTTTGAGAAGGAGGTAATAATTTTTCTCAGCCCCCCCCTAAAAGTACTCATATGGGCGCCCATGCCTATAATCATAAACATTGAAATCACTTTTATATCTCGTTATTCAACTACATCTTTTCTGCCGATAAACCGCTTAAAAAGCGTTCATGCAAAGTGGTCTACGTGTACCACCTAGTGAGTGATTGGAGAGCCCCCAGTGTTAATTCTGCGCATGATATCTGGAGCGCCACAGCGTGCACGATATACATTATGGGATCATATGACGCATTTTAACGACCAACCATCAGTAAAATGGTTACGTTAATATAACAACACGCTGCAATATTAATATGCGTAGTCTATCTGTAATAATTGTAGCAACAGTAGTTCAGGGTTCCTACATATATTGGATAAAAATTTCCCTGCCTTTTCTGGAAAAATTCTCTGGCAAATTGTGAAGAACCAGTTGTGAATGTCTAGTTGCAAAAACTGGCTACAAAAAAATGGTTTCACGTTCTCAGAAGATTTGATTGTCAAAACAGAAATCAGGAAAATTTTTCTTAACTTTTCCGGGTCTGACTAAAAAGATTCGTTTCTTCCTGATTTTAGGGACGGTTTCAAACAATCCATGACATTTCCAGGTACGTGAGAACTCTGATTGTTTAACTTACAATCATGCTTGTATCCAGTGGGGGGGGGGGAATCTTAGGGACCATCCCCTAAACTAAATTTTAATGGGGTTTGGCTACGGCCTTGCATATTGTGACTGTATCGTTACATGCTGCAAAAATTTTTGAACCCCCGCCCGAAATTAAAATTTGGCTACGACCTTGCTTGTAATAGCCAAACAGTCAAAGCTCTCCATATTTCAGAAACACAGGTACGGAATTAAGAAGACATTAACAAAAATTATCATTAATTAGGATATAACTTATACTCACGTGGATGTTGAGAACACAGTATAAAATTTTCTCTCATCAATGGGATGTTTATAAACATGTTCTGTAAAAAAAGTATTAATAGAAAAGTATTGTTAATAAAAAGTTATTATTCTTCTTATTGCAAAAAATTAGAAACACATATAAATATTATTTTTTAAAGAATCTTTATTATAACACTCTAATTATCCATCACCATTTAAAGACAGTATTTCTTCTTCTTCTTCTTCTGAATAATTCAAAGTAGAGTTAAACGTTATTAGATCACACTAGCGTACACAGGGGGTGTTGATGGGGATTGTAACCCCAATTGTCATGATATTTTGTATATGCAATGGTACCTTGGTCAACAATGGCCTCGGATAACAACGTACTTGGTTAACAACAACAATGTACTTGGTGGCTGTAAATAAAAAAAAATCTCTTGATTAACGACACGGGCTTTTTGGTTAACGACTCTTCATGATGTGAACTAACGATGTGATCTAAAAACATGATGTGATCTTCATGATGTGATCTAAAACCTGGAATTTTCCAATCGCATTTGGTCACGCGAGGGAAGATATTATCGAATAGAGAATTTTGCAAAAAAAACCCCAAAAAAACCAACAACTTTACATAAGGGTACTTTTTTACCAAGGACGGATCCGATGGGGGTGCTGGGGTGATCGCCCCCCACACCCTTTGAGCTGAGATTATATCATGGAAAATGAAATGAAAAGTACCGGACACTTGGCTAAAAATAGGAATCGGAAACAAATCGCCCCCCACCCCATCTTAAAAGGTTTTTGAATCCAGGCTTGAGATTTACTATGTGTAAGGCATTGGCGTACGCAGGGGGGTGTTGATGGGGGTTGTAAACCTCCCATTGCAATGAAATTTTGTATATTTAACATAGGAATATATGAGTTGTAGCTCTGTAACCCCCACATTGAGCCTATAACCCACCTTATGAACTTTCTGCGTACGCCTGTGGTGTGAGGCTACCAACATGACCCTAAGGAGATTTTAGAAGGAAGAATTCAACATTGTCATAGCAATTAGGCTAGATATAAAAGCTTGGTAAGAAGTAATAATGAGATGTCTCAAAGCAGCCACTGGTGGATCCAGCGAGGGGCGAAGGGAGCAATCGCCCCCTCCGTCAGGGTTAAATAAGAAAAAAAATTAAAGACGATGAAGAATATTTTATATGTTGTTTGTTACAACTGTAATAAATAAAAGTCTTACACTAAAGTCTCCAAATCTTGGAGAAATGCGATCCAGACGTTTTTTTCACGAATCTTCAAGCTACTCGTCTTTCAAACTACGTTTACAGTAAGGGTTACTTCAGCATAACGTAGTTTTTTATCCTTGAAGCGCCGTCAAACTTGGCTTCGAACGCGGATGACAGAAGAGACTTTTAATACACACCCACAGAGACATTCATATTGATGTAAATAAAGTGATTGACAAATTTTCAAAGAAACCAAGATGGCTCGACTTTGCACTATAAACTTCAAATTTTTTAAAAAGTTGCTTGTTATAAAAAAAGTAAAATAATTACGATGTTTTTGTAGTTTAAATTTAAACTTGTTCTATTAATTACATTGTAAATTATCGTTTTTGGTTATTGTATATGTCTCCTTTACTAGGTTATCCTTCTGTCATACTCAACAATAATCTACCCTAAACCATATAGTTTAATTCATTGTCGTAAATTAAATATTTTGGTGAGTATAAAGCAGGGTTGTCCAACCTTTTTGGGTAGCGGGCCACTTAAAGAATTTTCACGGATCCCGTGGGCCAGCGGTTTCTTAAAAAAAAGGCAAAAAAACTTACACTTAACAGCCTCCCTTTAGAGTTTCTTCCAGTTATTTGTTTGTGCTCTTGCGATGTAGAAAGGGGTCACCTCTCCTGTCCCCAAAATTTTTCCTTATTTCTGAAAAAAAATATCTAAAATTTTTGTTTGGAATTTTTTTTATTTCAAACAGTTGTAGGTGGGCTGGATTGTAGCCCGTGGGCCGTATGTTGGACAACCCTAGTATAAAGGAAGGCTAGTAATATAACAACATTTACCTAAACTATTTAACAGTCCAAAACTAAAAATTTTCACATTGAAGGCCCGCGAAACCGCCCTCCCAGTAGTAAACATCCTGGATCCGTCCTTGAAAGCAGCATGAAGGAAACCGTGTTCTTCCTTTGGTAATGAAGGAACTTCACATGAAGGATAAAAATTGGTAAAGGATTTTGCAGCAAATGCTCATGATCTTAACTTGGAAGTAGAGGAAGAAGATATTGAAGAATCGTTGGAAATGCATAACCGAGAACTGACTACTGACCAGCTAAAAAAAAACTTTTCAAGCAGCAATGTGAAAAAAAGGAAATGGAAATTTTATTTGAAGATGAGAATGGAGAAAAAGAACAAATTACGATTGCCGAAATCAAAGATGTGTTGGAAAAATGGGAGGAAGTTCAAAATATTGCTATGAAATGGAATCCAAACAAATCTGAGGTTATGAGAACTGCAGATCTATTTAATAAAAAGTGCATGAAGTTTTTCAGAAACGTTTTAAAATAGAGGCAGAAGCAAACAATCCTAGATATGTTTTTTGCAGGTCCCTTTGTAAACATTCCGAAGTGGTCCCAATTGCTCTTCTGGTGAAGACTGATAATTAAAAATTTACATTTGATATTGAACATGAAAAATTTACAATTTATTTTCCATATGCCAACTTTTTTCTATACATGTAAGCAGGGTGGGTCTTAAACCGATTTGACCAGTGTGGCTAGATCGGGCCCCGTAGAAGTGACCCAAATTGGGCCCCCCACAGGCTTGGGTTCAACCTGCACGTAACTGTTTTACGTACATAGTAAGTCAAATGATTCAGAAATTGAAAGCGGTATAAAGTGATGTATAGTGGTGCCATCTATCGTCAAGTGTTGAAATTAAACATATGTTCCTGATAGGGAACATAGATTAGGAAATTTTAAAGGCTATCAGGAGTTATATAATCTGGCGTTTGAGGATAATCCGTAACAAATAGTTTACTAGTGATTGAAATTATATAGAGATCACTATCATCATCTAAATGTCATCCGGCATCATAATTTTCACATATTAATACTTTAAAATGCTACACATAGGCGTAGAGTTATATGGGCCCGAAGGGCACGAGCCCCTTAAATAATTTTTAATTTTACATATATTAAAATGTACAAATATTCCTAATATGTGCTTGGGCTCCCCAATAAATTTAGAAACTCTACGCTTATGATGTCACATAGTGTACAGCCACTGGCGCACCAGGCTAATGGGTTGTAACCCCCTTGCAATGAAATTTTGTATATTTAACATAGGAATATGTGAGTTGTAACTCTATAATCCCCCACTGAGCCTATAACCCCTTCTTACGAACTTTTTATGTACATCTAAGGGTACAGCGATATGATATAATCGAAATATGAGTGTCCCGAGGAAAGATACTGACGGTATTCAAAGCGAGGTACGCCCAGGTACAGAGCGACTATATAGGCGAGCTAGGCGGCCGCCTAAGGCGGCACCACGACAGGTTTTTTAAGATACTTAATGCTATAGGATGATCGAGATAAACTTGGCAATAAATAAATGGAACTGAATGTATTGCTTTCTTTTGAGTATTTTCATCAATATTTTATCTCTTTTATCCATTTTTTCTTATACCTTCAACTTTTCGCTTTCTTACAAAAAAAATAAAAAATAAATTCACTAACCAATTTACATAAATTTGCATAACATTTTCCTATTATCCCTACACTTTTCAGTGGCACGAGCAGTATCGCCACCACACTAGAGGCTCGGAGGAAGCTTTTGTTTTTTTTTTAAATATTTTCGTTCATTATTACAAGGCATTGAGAATTACAATTGTCTCCTTCAACAGCAAAATCTCTGACTATATATATATTTGGGCTTTTGATAACTTATTTATGTGTTAAAAGATAGGGATTATCAGAGGTGGATTTACGATTTTACCTTCTGTGTAGGCTTTGGAGTATTTTGCCGTTAAATCGTAGCTAGAGGCATAACAGAGATTTTGACGCTTTTGTCAAATTCTTAATTTGATGCCTTTGGCGGTGACTTCAAATTCGCCTTTACGCAAGTATTCGTTTATTCAGTGAGTTCTGAGCTTCTTTCTATGTGGTGCCATTGGCAGCTTTTCCTTTGCCAATGTTTAGTTACGGCTCTGAACATAACAATTTGAAATTAATTCAACTGGCCACCAAAATATTCGGCCCCGCCTTTACAAATTCTTCGTCGGCGAACTTTTCGTCGAAAATTTGCAGCCCTTAAAAATTTTCCGCCGTGAGCTTTAGCCTACATAGCCGATTGGAATATCCGCCACTGGTGATTACCATACTTCGTTTTAACCGGAGCCATAGCGAGAGGGCGGAATGTGTCATATTCTTTCAATTTTCGATTGTTACAAGATGTATTGGGGTGTCGATTTTCTTACAGAAACGGGCGTATAGGTCGATCGCCTAGAGCGGGAAATTTGCTTGCGCCGGCCCTGGGTAAGCTATAATTTTAACCTGTTAACCGGGGAATAAAATTTTATAAAACTCATTTAACCCTGAGGACTTTTCTTTTCGCAGTGATAAGTAATGTCATCACACTATCACGCTAGGATTAAATATATAAGAACTACATGAAACGTAATGCGTTCAACATAATACGGTTAATTTCAATGACGAAAAATGTCGTCATTCACATTTTGGTAGTCTTCCGGGCATGACGAAAAATGTCATACCCAGTTAACAGGTTAAAGATGGAGTAGTCTATACACCCATCAGATTGAAAGGGACGTCGATGCCATGGCAGTTTCAGCAAGAAAGGCATGGCACGATGGATTCTAAAATCTTGTGCAAGTCCTGTCGATGTCGCAGAGATTTGAAAATGAGGTGCATCGATGCAAAACCGTAGCCAAGATTTAATTTCGGGGGTTCATAAATTTTTACAGCATGTATCGATACAATTACAGCATGCAAGTCCGTAGCCAAGTCCCATTAAAAATTTAGTTTCTGTGGAGAGGACTAGTCTCTAAGATCTCCCCTTCTGGATACGGCCATGCATCGATGACACGAAGCTTTAAGGACGTGGTATGCTGATGGTACTGGAGTCTCAAATGGAGGGATATGGGGAAACCTTTTTACATTTTGGGACATCGCTCTGTTGCGAAGATGAGACAAGTTCTAACTTCGTGCTTTTGTTTTTGTTTGTTGACCGCTTACATTGACGAGGGAAATAAGACAATTAATCCTTTTACAATAAAAGGAAGAGGGTCATCGTTTTTACAATTCCGGAATCATTAAGAGCTACAAAGATTGAATGTTGCGTTCTGTTTAAATAGAAGAACCAATGAATGTGAACACCACCACTTACGAATTTCATTAAAATAAAAAGGGAATTCTCCGGGAATCGAACAGTTCAGCCTGGCTTTCAGATATGATGCCCAGTTCTTGTTCAGGATGTTTTTTCCACCGGTATCCCTCTGTAAAGACAAAACAAACATATAAATAACCCAAGGTATGTGTGTATAAGAATCTCCTAAATAATTTCGCTTTGTGAGCCTGAAAAAAACAAACCGGGGGGACTTTCTTTCGGAAGGAGTAATTCAATTATCTCGAAATTACCTAACTATTCGACGGTAATTAGTCAACTTGATTAGGAGGGATTTAGTAACGACAACTTCTCGCCGAAAAAACTTTTGCAATTTCTAAACGTTTGCTTGTGTTTTTAGCCCATTTACGCAATTTTCGTACTCGGCCTTTTTAACGAGAGTGAATTAAATTATTGTTAATTATTCAATCGTTTATTTGGGTAATGGTTCCAACAAAAAGTGGAATACTTCCTGATCTAATCAAATCAGTTTATTTTAAAAAGCGTCCGCTATTATTTCTTTGAGGCATAATTTCGAACTTACAAGATAGGGAAAATTCAAGTATTACGTAAGCACCTTTGGGGAGAGAGGGCATTGCTGTTGTGCTTATTTTCCTATGTTAGCCAATGTTAATTTTTGCTTACCAGGGAGAGGGGTATAAAATGGCCAAAATATTGCTTACGCAATATTTAAACTCTCCCTTACGTCTATCTGCTCACGTGTTTAAATGACTATTTTCTTGTAAGATTTCAACACAATTTTGTAACCTTTTAATGAAATTTTTTACTTGACTGAAGAAGTACACATCACGAGGTAAACAGTATGGGGTACAATGAGGTGGAATTACTTCAACAGTAGAAGAACAGGTGCCGTCGTCATTTGTAAAAACATTATTAAAGTGTGCTGGATCTACTTAACTACATAATAGGCTGGATGGTTACACCAAAACTTTTTCTACTTTTCAACTTTTTAATAATCAACAATTAAAATTCGAGTAGAAATTATCACTGCCAATAAGCATACAATTAACATATAACTACATAAATATGAATTTTATTAAAGTAAGTTTATGAACAAAATCCGATTGTAAGGAAAGTATTTTTACTAATAAAAATATATAAATAAATACGTAAAAAGGATACATTAAAAAAAAAAAATGATTTCCCCGGGCATCGAACACAAAAGCACGGCGTGAAGAACTAACAACTTACCGCCCAAGCTACCGATTG
>QLNU02015270.1:120262470-120284243 GCA_006491805.2 Dysdera silvatica
GCCTCATGGGCACGAATGCCGAGACACGCATTTCCTTATTTTGGCTCTACTTTCATCAAAAATAAATTCATCAAAATTGGCAGGACATTCACAGTGGGTTCCCCCTTGTAAATAAAAAATTAAATTAACTTGGTAAAATAAATTTTTTAAAGTGATCAGATATACTAGTATTCCCTCAATATAGTATAGAAGAATTTGGTTACTAGCACTGCATACAATCCATACACAGCTAAATCTAAGGACACATCTATTATAAAGCCAATGAGGTTTGGGCTTCAGTGCTGTCAATTTCAAGGGTGTCCCTTCAAGTCTCCCAAATGGGTGGAAGTTCTGAAGTTCAGCTTGATATATATATATATAGCGGTAACCTGTTTAAAACGATATTTCAGGGACTAGAAAAAATATTGTTGCTGACAAGGCTAAGTCTGAAGCAATCTATATCTGTCGGGATTGGAAAAAAATGTCCTTATAAACATATTATTGTTATAGGGAGGTACAGTTTACTGTATGTGTATTATACAAATAGAAAGAGATCACCAGCTTTTCGTTTTCTCCCCTCCCTCCCTCCTGTCAAGGCCTACAAATTGCAAACCCACTATTGCTTATGAAATCATGGGAATAACGTAAGTTTGATAAACATTATAAATACTATATAGCAATTTAAATGATTGAAACAATTGTTGCCAGTTGCCTCTTGACTTTTTATAACAATATTTTATTAGTTATTCAGCACAAGGCTCCCTTTTCACGACCATCGATAATGAACTAACAGACTCGCCAGAAAAAATACCTGTTACCTAAACATCCGCAAAGAAACCTTTAACTTCCTGTGAAATCATATTTTGTTGAAAGTATTATGGAAAGCAAAAATGGCAATAGCAATAAATTTCACTTACCTTACAAACACGTGCGACTCTGGAATATATATTTTTGCCGCAGTTAATATATTCAACGGCGCTTTCGCGGAAGAAGAAATAAACATAGTCGCCTATATCGTATGAGCCGACGAAATGAGGTTCTAAAAATACAAATGATGCTTAAGAAACAATATTTAAATTCACATAGAGTCTGTTAAAATGCATTGATATTATGAGAGATATTCTGGAACATGTGAAATATACAACTCATCAATTTATGTCTAGATATTCTAAATATTAAGTTTCATTAATTTTCACCAGGATATTTAAAAGATACAGCACAAAAGGAAGAAAGGAAGGTTATTAAATTACGTAAGATTTGAAGTAAGAGATGAAAATACTTACTGTCTAGCCATTTAGAATCATATTTGATTGTGCGTTTGAATGGATGGACACTTTGCCCGGTGGTCAGATTATACAGGTTGGTCCGGAATATGACAGTATCAGCTTTTGTAAATTCAGCTACTGTTCCACTATACAAACCTGGAAGGCCTCCAGGGTTGCCACGCTCTGTAAAAATATCATCAATGAATTAAATTCAATAATTAGTCAGAAGAGGGCGCGCAGGTGAAAGTGGGACAAAGTATTTTAGCAAACAAATGGCAAAATATACTTACCGACCCAAACAGCAGTAGCGTTATCATCTGGGTCAAAAGGACATTTGGCTATTCCATCGCCAACGCCAGGGAAATGTTCGTTCGGGGCCAGACGACTAAGGTTCGCCTAAAAAAAAAAAAGGTATTTTTTTAGTTACCACGAATCGAACACAAAACTGTAGGAAATATATCCTGAAGAGAATTGTTTTTGAAGAATATAATTCACACGTAGGGTATAAAATTACTATTGCATAAAGATATTTAAATTTTTATGGTGTAAATATGGCCTTTGCAAACTGGGTGGTATAGGAGCTCCAGTTGGTAAGTAATGGCATTAAAAAGATAAACAGGGGTGTTGGAGAAATTTCTTTACACTTTTAAAAAATAATGAAAAAGGAAAGGTATTGGATACAACCTTACTCTTTATTGTATTAAGCAGTGAAAAGTTCAAAGGTTCTTATTTTTTTGGTGTTGTAATGCTATTTATTTATCATGTTATTACCGTCCCAAAATGTAGTCAACGCAAAGCCGTAGCCAGGCTGGAGTTAGACGGGCTGAGCCCCCCCCCCCTGCAAATCTAGCCAGCCACCCTAGAAAATAGTTTTTCAAAATAAATTATTTTAAATTTTTTTGTTTTGTATAAAACTGTATACAATAGAAATTGTTCTTTGACGTTAAAAATGTATTTAAAATATATTTCTACGGCAGATCATATGTATACTATGTATTTTACAGAAGTTTAAGTTTTCATCTATTCTAGGGATAAGGGAAATTATGAAGTTCAATATTCCTCTAAGTTTTCAATGCAAAATTTACATTAAGAAATTTATTCATTAATGTTAAATACCAACCAAAAGTTTGGACAACGCTAATCTAACCCAATGCGCACCACATGGCAGTCATTCGTATTTTTTGTTTTCTGGCGTAACTAGGGGTTTAGAGGAGTATCTCTTAGCCTCCTCCCACTTATGGCAATGCATGTGGTCTCATTAGGAAGCGGGAAGAAGAAATCGGGTTGAAATATCGAAAACTCAGTATTGGAGGGCTTTTCGTTCCCAATTTATGACTTAAAATTACACAGTGTATTTTTTAAGACGGGATTGGCGTTTTGACGTGACCTATGAACTGAACCAATGCATTTATAAACAAGTAGGTATACCTTGATTCAAATTCAAGCCAATATGCTGAACAGCCGTGATTGAGTCTATTCCATAGATCACTGAAATGTACTTCAGTAGCTCAGTGGTTTCATGACCATTGGTTTTTTCTCCATATAATGGAGAAATATTTTTTGGCATCGTTTATTTAAAGCAGCTTCAAATTTCCAGTTTATATATATATATATATAAAAGTTTTCCTCGCCCATTCTTGGCGGAAACAGGCTTTGGGACGGGCAGAGCGCCATGTTCCCAAGCCTCTTTTTACATCACTTCTTAATGTGCCATGTCTAGAAACTTCCTGACAATGTGACACGTGTTTAGGATTGTGGCTTTTTGTATTTCAATGTAGGTGTTTGGGTCAATGTTGAGTATCTCCAAATTCGTCGCAAGCGTTTTTGGTACTATCCCTGTTGCTGAGATGACTAACGGGATGATGAAGATCTTTTCCATACCCCATATATCTCGTACTTCATGTCTGAGATCTTGGTACTTGGTGATTTTCGTTGTGTAGGTTGTCTGTATGTTATTGGTGTTGGGTACTGCTATGTCGATTAAGTACGTGGTCTTATTCGATTTATCGACGAGGGTTATGTCAGGACGGTTATGTGGGACTGTCTTGTCTGTTATGATTGCTCTATCCCAGTAAAGCTTGTGTGTTTCGTTCTCATGCACGGTCTCTGGCTCATATTTGTAGTACGGGCATTTTTCTGTCAGAAAGCCAGCATTCGCTGCCAATTTCTGGTGGACTATTTTCGCTACTTGATCGTGTCTATGTTTGTAGTCTGACTGCGCAAGGATCTTGCATCCTGCCATCACGTGTTGGATTGTCTCCGATGCCGCATGACAGTGTCTGCATTTGTCGCTTTCTATGTCTTTTCTCTGGATGAATTTCTGATTGTTCCTTGTTGCGATCACTTGGTCTTGGATGGCTAGCATGAATCCTTCTGTCTCTGGCTGGAGAGTGCCTTTGGCCAGCCAAGAATTTGATGCCTTTTTGTCAACGTGTGGTTGTTGCAGGTCATTGTAGTGCCTGCCATGTAATGGTTTTCCGGCCCAAGTTCTCAGTTTCTGTTCGTTGGCTGTTTCCAGGACACGCTCTTCGGTACTACACAGGTTTAGTGGCGTGTAATTTGCATCTGCTTGTATTATGGCTTGGATGAGTGGCGATCGGGGACTCTTCAACTGGAAGTATTGCCTCATGCTCTGGATCTGCTTGTCATGTAAGTCTTTGAGGTCCGCTTGTCCGCGTCCTCCTTCTTCCCGGGGTAGTGTTTGCCGTTCAATTGCCGTTGCAGGGTGTAGTTGTCCGGCTCTTCTCTGGATGGTTCTCATTTTCCGCTGGAGTTGTTCTAGTTCAGTGTTGGACCATTTGATGATCCCGAAGGAGTAGGTGAGCACTGGTACCGCATATGCGTTAATTGCTTGCGTGGTGTTCTTCCCGCTCAGTTTCGTCTTCACAATGCTTCTAAGTCTTTCTTGGAATGCTTGCGTGAGCTGGACTTTGACTTTCTTGTGCTCCTGCTGCCGTTTTTGCATTATCCCTAGGTATTTGTAGGTTTCGCCCTCGTCCAAGGTCTTCAGTAGTCTCCCGTCTTCGAGTTCGATGCCTGGTAAATCTTCTTTGCTATTCTTCTGTATTTTGCACTTATCGAGGCCGAATTCCATTCCTATGTCCTTGGAGAATGTCTCTGTTATACTGATGAGTTGTCGGAGTTGGGTGATTGTTGGCGCGTATAGCTTGATGTCATCTACGTACATGAGGTGGGAGACTTTATGTAGGTTTCTCTTGTCTTTCTTCAGCATGTATCCGTATTTACTTGTGTTCAGCATCCTTGACAAGGGGTTTAACGCCAAGCAGAACCACTGGGGGCTTAGTGCGTCTCCTTGAAAGATTCCGCGGCGGATGGGGATCTCGGCCGTTTCTATTTTACTGTCTGGCGTGTTTAGCTGTAACCGGGTTCTCCATTGTTTCATGCTGCTCTGTAGGAATCGGATGATTGAGGGATGCACTTTGTATATGCTGAGTATTTCAAGGAGCCACGAGTGCGGAACAGAGTCGAAAGCCTTCTTGTAGTCTATGTATGCGGTGTTGAGTTTTCGCTTTTGTTTTCTTGCTTGTTCCAGGATAACTGAGTCGATGGTAAGCTGCTCTTTACATCCCAGAGTCCCTTTCTGGCATCCCTTTTGTTCTTCCGTCATTAAGTTGTTGCTTTCGCTGTGCCGGCTTATTTTTCAAGCGGAAAGGAAAGAGTAGTAAAAAAAAAACCCACCACCAATATAAAAAGAGAAAGAAAGAATTTTTAATAGAAAGAAAACCAGAAAAGAGAACGCAAGTAGAGAGAGAGAGAGAGAGTGAGAGCGAGGGAGTTGTAATTGATATCGCTAAAAAGCGACCGTGGCGTCTTCTAAGATTCTCTGTGCTAGAAGACTTCACTATTTAGTATTCCAGCATGTATTTACTTTTGTAACTAATGCCGAGTTTTACTATCAGACTAATTTCTATGTTTTCCACACGCAGAATATAAGTAATTTCCTATTTATCTTACTGGAAAGAGAGCCCCGTTGCTAGCTTTGGTACTGCTCTCATTCCATTTCATTATCGAAAACTTTCATAGTATTTTTTGCGTATATATAACCAGGAATAAAGTATAATTATTATTAGATAACAAAATGTTTGCGAAGCAATGGATCACCAATTCTGTTGGTGATCAACTCGTACCACAGAGCAGTGATAGATCAAAAATTGCCGATATTTTTAACACTCTAAGGGCTTCCTTCAAATATTTCAAAATATTTTAGTTAGCAATAATAGTTAGTTAGCAATATTTTTTTAGTTAGCCAATATGTAGTAATATTTTGTGCAGTAAGTCAAGCCTGATTTATTTAGCATCTAGTAAGTTTAATCTATTTTATTCAGTAAATTTAGCGTACTTATCCATCGTTCGGTATGTCCGATCCATCATCCAGTATGTCTAGTTAATTTTATCTAGCATTCAGTAGGTCTAAACTATGTTATTTCGTATCAAACGGATAATCTGTGTTATCTAGTGAACCTAATCATCTATTTTCTACGTTTTGTCTAACGTAAATAATAATCTAGTAGCTGTAGTCTATTCTATTTAGCATTTAATAAGGCTAGCCCATCAAATTTAGTAGCTTATATATTTAATAAATTCCATCTAGTAAGTCTAGCCTGATTTAGATAGTAATTCCAATCTATTTTATACAGGATTTTAATAGATTCAATCAATTTTGTCTAACAATCTGGTCTATTCCATCTAGTATCCAGGTTTTAGAAACATGTACAAAGTAGTACATTATTCATTGCCTAATTCGTTGCTGTATATTTTCTAGTACGCAGCAGTATATTTTTCAGTGTACAAAAATATATTCTTTAGCAAGAGGCAGATTATTATCAAGGATGCAGCAGTATATTCTTTAATAAGAAGTAGTATATTTTATAGCAGTTAGTATTAATCTAGTACAGTGTTTCTCAAAGTGTCTTCGGCGGAACCCTCCACGGGTTCTGCAAGTAAGTTGCAAAATACTGCCGACAATTCTAAAAAAAAAATGATAAATTTTATAATTCCCCTCCCCCACCCCCGACAACTACTTTGATAGAGCATAAAAAACATCCAGAAACGTTAAAAAAAGTATTATTTACTTATAGTGGTATATTTATAGTTCATTTTTATGTTTATGTCTAAGTAGTGCTCAATATTATCGCTTTAGGATCTCCTTAAATATTTGCAGAAGGGTTCCGTGGCTAGACATGAGATAAGGAAAGGGTTCAGTGGCTAAGGGTTCAGTGGCCAGACACGTGAAAAGGAAATGGCTGCGTAGTTAGACATGTGATAAGTAAAGGGTTCCGTGGCTAGGCACGTGACATTGGATACGGACAGGGTTCCGTGGTTGGACACGTACTAAGAAAGGGGTTACTTCAACTAAAAGGTTGAGAACCACTGATTTTGAAGAATAAATGAAGAATATTTTTCTATTTTTGCCCATAAAACAGAGAGCTGCGGAAAAAAATAAACCACAGAACGCAAAGAAAATAGAATATGAGTTAGACGCGAAGAATAAAGTCTTAAGCAATTATGAAACAGAGAATTTACATCTAATTAAGAAAAATTAACACAAGTAACATATTAAAAACTATGAGCGGATAGCATGGCAATAAATAGAGGAAGAGAATCATAATATAAATTAAACAAGATAAATGAAAAAATTGACTAACGAATGTAATCAAGTAAAATAAATGTAACTTTTTGATATAGATTTTAAATAATTTGAAAAGCAGAAACTGTGACTACTCAGTCAAAAATGAGTTCTTCATTTTTAACCATAAAGACTGCTTTATTTTTTAATTTAGTTGCTAAATATTTTGATAGCAATTCAAAGTTCATTGAATTGATTAACCGATTAGTTGCTCCGTCGAATTATTTTCATTTCGCCGACAGAAAAAGCAATAAATATTTGGGACCAAAACTGACATTTTTATTATTTATACTTAAGCAATTAACAAGAATGGTTTTAATTGGACATGTTATTATTGTTGAGCAGTTAGATATAGGTGGCGCTGTCTTCTCCGATTTTAATCGGACCTTAAAGAAATCATTTCAGAGATAGATCAATGAACATGGGGCCCAAAGTGCTCCTATACTACTTACATAGACGACGATGTCACGGGGATTATAGGCGTTTGTTCCACACAAATAGAGCTTGCTTCCGTTGCCTATGGGTTGAATGACCCGGATGTGGTTTCGGCAGTCATAATGCTAAGAAAGACAATTAAACATATTAAAACACATTATATATTTCTTTTGTACATATTGGAAGTATGTCGCAGACGCATTAAGCAATTCAAGGTACGGACGAAAAAGGATGGGAAGAAAACTGTAGCTAATTCTGCACCAAATAATCAGGCCTTAATGGCACGGACTGTACTTAGATGCCTTTATCGCGAACTCATTTCTTAGAAGAAATAAAAGAAAATGAAAAGGCCAGAACTGATTCCAGAGGAGTCACGTTTCCTTGCGGTCATTATATGTGTTCTCCGGATATATTTTGCAGCACTTTCCGGGAGATGCTTCTCTTTCTCCGTTTTCTTTTCTTTCCTTACTTTTCTAATTCCCCGGTTTTGCCGGATTTCCAGGGCCATCGATTGAGTTGGTTTTGTGATTTAATGGGGTAAGGTTGAAACATTTTGGTGACTCCGACTCAAGGATAAAAATATCCTTTCCACTAAAAGTCTTGGGCTTACAGACAAGATTCGAATTGTTATCAGGGGCGTAATTAATGTCCCTGGTGACTTGCTAAATGGGCTTCTCCCCGAAATGGTAAAGGTAAACTTTTTATTGCAACGTATCGTGAAGAATCGTCATTGAGAAATGCATAGTCTATTCGGTGGGTATTTGGAAGGATACCTAAAATAACCGAACACAATAACCCACATTTACAATTCGGTTTACGATTATCGTACACAGTACATTATAGTGCCCATAATGTACTGTGTGGCGTACTTTAGCACAAAATGTGATGTAGTTGGTATGCACATCGACGGAATACTCAAATTCCTTTTGTAGAGTACTAAAGTGTACTGGTTATGCACGAATGATCTTACGTACTTTATAGTACTTTCCGTCCGGTGGTGAATGGCCATACAGTGCATGTAAATCAATTTTAGAGAAAATTCTACTAGTCAATATCCACATAATTTATCCTGAAAAATAATTTAAAATATGCAGTAAGCAGATTCTTACTTCTGATTTTCCTTTGGATACGCAGTTTGCGACGTTTTGAGGGTCCAGATAAACGCCATCGACCTGAAAATAATAAAAAGAAAACATAGTTAATTATAGAACTATATATAAACAAATAGAATTATACAGTAAAATAATAATTAATTATAATAAATATGAGATAAAAACATATTTAAAGGTAGCATAATGTTGGTGAAATATCGTTCGAGATGGAAAAATTTCTGGAAACCGAAACCATTATATCCTTCAAAAATACAATGTGAACGAAAAAATATACTTCGCTTATTAATTTTGTGTTAATACTTATAGAAAATCGATTAATTGGGTTGCAGAAATTCGTTCGAGCTGTCTTGTTCATGTTTATTAGAGAAAAGTCTACTTCCAGTTAAAAAAAAATACTTGAAAAACATTATTTTAAATTAATTAAAAATTAGCATGGCATCAATTTAAAAATTAAAAAGAAATACTTACTGAATTTTAACTTTATTTCATAATTTTGTTTCTTTTCCTCACTTCCTTTACTTACTCCCATTTGCCTTTCCATACAAACCTTAACGGATTATTTTTTACGTTATTTTGTAGAAAAAGGAAAACAATTAACAAAAGCGTGAAAATTTTAGAGTAGAGAAATGTACAAATATTTGCGGTCATAAAACGTTTATAATGAATGACATAATATTATTGTAATTGCTTTGTTGACCTTCGCCTTAAATGGGAAAAGTCTGTTAAAATTTGCTACGACATTTTTTTTAAATATATCTGGTTTTTTTTCCAGGAAAAATGCACTTCCTTTAAAACGGAATAACTCGTTGGCGACTTAGATTTTCTGTTTCGTGACGGCAACCGATAGCATTTCAAAACTTGTATCATAAAAAGTATTGAAAACATTTTATTAGATTAAAACGTTACTTTTATTTGCCGACCATTTTCGCGATATAGAATAAAAATTGATTTTTCTTTCCGTTCTATTTCATAAAAACATAAACTGAGGGAAGTAATCTCGTCCAAACAAACATGGTTTTTCGATACAACAGCCCTCATAACAATCAGAAAAGGAAAAAAACAAGTTATAAAAAGTTACTCGATGATCATAGAAGTAAAATCCTAAAACAATATCCTCTCCCGTTCGATAGGAGAACAGAAAAGTTCCAACTCGATGGTACTAAACAATCTCCAAGAGGTAGAAAAACAGAAAAACTGGACGTCATCGAATTTGAACGTTGAGGAGCTGTTTCCAGATTCGAGAAAAAAAAAATCTAGTGAATTTGGTTTCTTTTTCAGTTCCTGTATTCGGGGAATGTAGAAGTGGACGTCCAGAAACAACACAGGAAGTAAGACCTGGATGGCGAGGATCTGAAGGCAATGGTGGTAGGTAAAGGGATCAGGAGAAAAATAGAGTTTTTATAGGGGACTTAAAGATCTCTTTTACGAGGGCCACAAAACAGATGGCGATAGAGGTTCGTAAACGTCCCGAACTCTTAAAATAAAATACCGAAAAGACTGCTTGACCTGACGCGGGGTTTTCTCTCCCTCCAATTCTAAGTCGAAAAAAAGAAATCGAATTCCTAGTTGTTGTTCATTGGTGACATGCCATTCTAGAGATAACTTGTGAAGTTGATCAGAAAGAACTAATTGTGAAATTTATCATAAAGAACTAATTGTGAAATTGATCAGAAAGAGCTAATTGTGAAATTGATCGGAAAGGACTGTGAAATTGATCAGAAATAGCTAATTGTGAAATTGATCGGAAAGAGCTAACTGTGAAATTGATCAGAAAGAGCTAATTGTGAAATTGATCAGAAAGGGCTAATTGTGAAATTGATTAGAAAGGGCTAATTGTGAAATTGATTAGAAAGAACTAATTGTGAAATTAATCAGAAAGAACTAATTGTGAAATTAATCAGAAAGAACAAATTGTGCTTCCCGTGAATATATCGATTTCTCAAACAAGATTTTAAAATTTTCCTATATTCGAAGATGAACGAAACCGTATCAGAAAGGATGGCTTTTTTCAGAGATTCTACTATTAAACTTTTTTATTTTCGGTACTTTGTCAACTTGTATCAACAAGTATGGAATACAAAAAAATTGCCTTGTAATATAAAGAGCTTTGATTCTGTGAAGTTTCTCTCACGTATTATATGTATACGTATATCATATTGTGTTTACATACGTATGCGGAAAACAGTGTATTTTATGTAGAGACCTGGAAATACTAGATATTTCAATACTCTATTGTCTCTTTTGCCGCCATCCCTTAAAATGATTTATGTACTTCCACACGTTAACAACACATTCTCCCCTTCCAAGTAAACAAAATTCCAAAAAGCCCAGGTTTAGGAAGTATTGAGCGCCAACTCTTTTAGTTCATTCCCTGCGTCAATGATATTTAGAGTTCGGGGGTGGGAGAAGGGCTGTTAGCAAAAATATTTCGTTTCCACCTTCCTCGCACTTAGCTCCAACTGTTAGACAGAGGCGGTTTTGTGCTATTTTTTTCCCTTCTTTTTTCCATCTTATGCCGCCTGTCGTTGCAGCTGTTCTTCCTGACGGTGCCCTTGTCAACACGTCCGACGAACACTTTTCCATTCATTTCCTTCCACCAACCTCCTTGTCAATTCCTCCCTGTTGAAAAGACATTTGGAGATAAGATATAGATGTGAGCCATAACCAGCCTCCTGTCAACAACTTGAAATACAGATACCACTAATCGGGGATGAGGTCATTGAGCCAACTTGCGTTTCAGGATGGCCGTGGTAAAGACATTCACGAGATTTGCTTGTTTGTGGGTGAGATTCAACATGCAGGGATAACACAAATGATCCTTATATTAGGATTCTTTAGAGGGGGGGCGGAGGGAGTTTTGGGGGTCCACCTGCCCCTCGTTTCGGTAGTATTATTAGCAGCAACATAGAATACTTTTTGAGCGAGTTTTCGTTTCTGTTAAATCCTCCTATCTTTGAGACACATTTCCTTTCTTTGAGATTCTATGTACGGGCCTGCCTTGTATATTTTACATTGATACAAATTAAGTTATTGAAATCTCCATCGTAAGCAAAATACAGCAGGATGTCAGTGTTAAGCATAAAAGTTACCAAATATATATCATGAATTACTTTAGCGCCATTTGGTGAAAAAAAAAAAAAAAAAATTGGCGAGAGTAGTATCCATAACGAAAAGCCGGGTTCCACTTGAAGATGCAAATGTCGAAATTTCGGAGATCGGCTGATATTAGATTCTTCCTTCCTTCCCCGAGATTTCAGAGGGGCCCTTGATATTTCCGACCGCTCATACACATTTCATTGATAGACGCACTCGGATAAGTTTAATTTAATATCCCAACTTTTTTCGAACTTCCAGCCGACTGAGGGGAGGAATATCTTCTTCTTTTTTGCTTCCCTTGAAATGGCAACGGGTGATTTCATCTGGGGAAAGAGGAGTTTTCTTCTTTTCCGTCCTCCTCCGTTAATGTTCTTTGAAATCTCTTTTTCATACGAAACTAAAAGATCGTGAAATGGCATCAACAGAAGAAGACCACCAAGAACAAGGGACACAGCATTCCAAGATGGCGACTGACTATGGGCCGAACATCGAGGCCTAGGTTATCTCGATATTTGCAATCTCGGGGCCTGGAGATTTCTTCCTTTTCTCACCGAGTCTAAAATCTACTTTCTGCCCTGCCAATACTTATTTCCCTATTATCACGAAGGAAAATGTTTTATATCCCTTCCTCGTATTCTCCTGCTCTCCTTTCTATCTTTCTTCTTCTTCTTTTTCTTTTTTTAAACTTTTCGTTTCACCCGTTGCCAATCGCGTTATACGACGTTCGAAAGCCACTCTTTGCACGTTGCTCTTCGATGCATGCGCTGCATTGCACTCCTAGCTTATCAGAGGAATCCAATTTTGTATTTTTTTTTTCCTCTCTCTCCTCTTTCGTACCACCGATGGTAGCAGGGAGAGATCCCTCTAGGCTGACGCAGACGGCTATGCCAGTTGAAATTCGCGTCTGAATGAAGGCGGTCATTCCTTTCCTTTGCTTTCAATCTATACCCTATTGCCTCCGGCCTCAATCTCTTCCTCATATACGGAACCTGATCTCACAGACCCCTAAATTCTTCCGAATGTTGCACCAAATGCCTGAAGCATTTCATTTTTTTCCCAGGCTACAAAAATTCTCTTGCGCTCCCTGCCAACAATGGAATAAAACATCTGTAGTTTTTAAAGTTGCGTCTTTCTCCCCCATACGTTGAACACTTTAAATGTAAGTACGCTTAAGACTAGGTAATTAGGGATATCTATGTCAAAAAGCTTCAACTTGTTGAAGAAAACATCTTGGAGAAAAATTATATATCTAGTCCAGATTTGAAAGAAAACTGCAGAATTTTGAGAACTGTCAGTTAGGATTTTGAAACATTTCTGCATGAAGTACAAGAAATTAAATACAGGTGGTATCTAATTTGCGTTTAAGTTCAGTTTTTAAAAATGGCAACGTATCTTAAAGCAAAGTAATTTCAAAATGTTTTCAAAGGAGAGTAAATCAGAAATATTTTTCTATTTTTAGTCCCTGTTATAATTTTTCTTCTAGTCAAATTCTACTTTAATTAAAGTACTGCAGAATTAAAAGAGGGAATGAAGGGATTATCGAATATAGCCAAATTTTTTTGAGACTTGATATTTTTTTATCTGTGTGTATGTGTGCCACGTTTCCTTTTCTTTACCTAAAATACTTTCCAGTTATGGCCTAAAAAAAGTTGTACATCAAAACTTGATTCCATGGAACTTCAGATATGTGTTATATATATATATATATACGTGACTGAAATGAATATCTAATAGCAGTATCTGTTATGGAAACAATATTAAATAAAAGAAAAAAACAGCTACTTTATTCAAATTTTCATAACAACGACAATAATTTACGTTAAATAACTGATAAATTTTTATTATTAAATGTTAGTTGATTGCTAAATGGTAATTTCTATCAAGAATTTGATTTTTATAAATATTTTAACGAAGAACATTTAAATCAAACAGCAAAGAATTTTCTTTACAAGGTTAAACGTATTGTAAATATTACTATTCATAGTTAATGGAATTTCTGCACAAATTTTCTTAATTGGACTTCAAATTGGAAAATATTTATAATTAAAACATTGTCTGTATACAAAATTACAAAGAAAATAACTGGAGCGGTCGCGAAATTCCATCGTCTCTAGGAAGACACCCGACGAAGATCAGAAAATGATTAGTCTCCTGCGTTTTTATTCACATTTCGAAGACTAACTATATCTAATAACAGTCATAGCTTGGTAAAGATGACAGTTGACAAACACTTTTTCGTGAGAATATGGATCAAACATAAATATAAAT
This sequence comes from Dysdera silvatica, assembly GCA_006491805.2. Taxonomy (NCBI): domain Eukaryota; kingdom Metazoa; phylum Arthropoda; class Arachnida; order Araneae; family Dysderidae; genus Dysdera; species Dysdera silvatica. Next base: position 120,276,273 of record QLNU02015270.1, read on the forward strand.
GATCATGGCCACACAATCAATTTGCAAACATCCAAAATAATCATCCGCTAAATTGGAAAAACATGTAAATAAGAAAAACAGAAGCTACATTTCTCCAGAGAAATACGTGGCTTCATTATGAAATCACTTTCCGTCATCCGCTTATGACATATTAATTGTCAGAAAGAATAATAGCTTTCTGTGTGTATACCCTTTGCTGTATTGTATACGTAATTTAGGAGCTAACCACACACACACAGTTATGAACCTGATTCGAGAGAGAGAGAGGGAGAATGAAACACGTGTTATTATTCATTATACATTAATGTACTTATATTAAAATATGCAGGACGAAGACTCTTTATTATGGGAGAAAACCCTGGCTAAAACCAGCAACAGTCTTGTAAACTTCCCTTTCATTTGCGTATATAGGGTCCAAAAATATTTTCCTCTGTTTTATGACGAAAAGAAAAGTGCTTGTCTCTTTTTTCTGAAGTTAGGATATCCGCTATAGCGGATGTGCTAACTTCATAATAAACAGAATAATAATATCCTGTAAAAAGTAAGACTATAGTCCTACTTTTTACAAGATGTTATTATACTTCGCAGGGTTAACACAATTGTCAAACTAGTTAACACAAGAAGCCAACATAGCAAGTGTTTTGAAATTTTTCGAGGGAATTAATATGAATAATTATTTAGTTCCGCAGATAACTCTCTTTCCTTTATACATAAAGCTGATAAGATGGATGTCGAAAATGATTGCTGATAGTCCTAATGTCCACAAAAACATTGTCACTAAGATACGTTGCAAACGATCAGGGATGGAACGAGGATAGCAATGGGGGTTTACCTGTCGACCACCCACCACCAACTTATATTGTGGCGAAAATATGTACACTAAGGTGCCAGAAAAACTGATAAACCTACCTAAGATCGTGTACCCACCCCCGCGCACGCAGAAGTGCCGCAACACGACGTGGCATGGACTTGACTGATGTCTGAAGGTATCCTGGAGGCAATTCACACCAGGATTCCTACATGCTCGTTATAAACGGTTTGAACTGCGTGCCTACCTGCATGGATAGATGCATGTAAATGTACGTGCGTAGATAGGTAGGTAATGAAGGCACTTCTTGGTCTATTTTGAGTGTTCATAGCTTTGTCATTTTTATGTCATCAATCGTCTTGTTTTCGTTTCTTAGGTTTTGTCGCTTTTGTGTTCATTTTATTTATATGGTTTTGTATGGTTCCTTTCATCTGATCAGTTTCTTGTTGACTCATCAATTACATTTAAAAAGCTATAATACTCTTAGAATAATCATTAATATTACAATTTTGCACTGTTATGTATCAACCTTTGTCGTGTGTGTGTTTCTAACATATATATATATATTTATTCCAATTTTGAAGATTTAATTTTTCATTTAATTTTTTCTAAAACAGGTTCCAAGTCTTATCGCTCTTGATTAAATTGATTAAAATTAGTCGATAGAAAACGAAAGAAAAATGATCAAAAATGTTTTTGACAAGCTATATCGGAAACTAATTGCTTTTTTGTTTGCTTTAAATGATGTGAGTTAATTAATAGTTTGAAAATAAAAATATTTTTAGATCTGAATTTTTTCTATATGAACATTTATTTTATATATTACCTAAACTATGTCTAAAATAAAATTTCACTAAAACTTCCCCAGGTTTATAAAGAACTATACTTCTAGTAGGTTATGCGTTAGGTTGGCAAGTTTTTATAAAAATTCAATAATTCATAAAATTCCACATTTTTTTTCACATATGACGGATAATCTTTCATGCAACCAACTGTTTAGCGCAGCTTTCGAACCACTCAATGTCCAACGAAGTTTATCGGAAACCAACCCAGTTCAGAGATCCCCAAGACGAATTCAAAGAAGGGCACAATTAAGGGACCGTTCCAGTATTACGTAAGCACCTTTGGGGGGGGAGGGGGTTTGACATTTTCTTATTTTTTCTGACAACGGGAAGGGGGGGAGTCCGAACCATGCTTACATGACACAAAAAAATAATAAAACTAACACATATAATAACCCTTGTGTTATTATTATATGTGTTATTATATTATACATATAATAACATATAATAACATAATATATAGTTATAAAGTGACAACGGCCCGAACAGAACTGCAATATTGAATTCATGACACACTGCTAGTAGAAGATATTAAATATAAAATAAACGTAATCGCAGTTAAATATTTAATTATTTAAACTAGTGGTTCTCAACCGTTTTAAGCTTGGGAACCCCCTCTGTACTCCCCGTGGTCCCCGAATATTTTTAAATGTATTATTTTTAATAAATATATTTTATCAAATTCGCTTCTTACATATTACGCACTATTGTCGTGCAACATAAGAAATATTAACAATAAAAATGTAACAAAATACTTCCTTATGCCATCAAAATAGCAATTAACATGTTAAAACTTTTTAAAGAGGGGATGATATGTTGTGATTACTCTCTATTTATAAATAAACGTCTAATATTATGACATATATACAAATAGGTATTCAATATTAGAGTAAAAATGAAAATAAGTACTGTAATTTGCATCACTCACGCTGTAGTCTTATTTCAAAAACTTGTACCAACCAATTAGAGAACCGAAATCTTACGTAAGCATAAGGGAAGAGGTTAGGCATTTGCTTATTTTTTCTTACAAGGGGAGGGGGAGTATCAAATAGCCAAAAATGTGCTTATGTAATATTTAAACGGCCCCTAACTATTAGCAATGGAAATTCCGAATTCTATTGATACTATCTGAGTAAATTAATCCATGATTCTATCCAGTTTTTATTCATTCTTTAGGGCAGGCATATCTTAACCTCGCAGAATGAGTACATCCGTAATTGTACTATAAGAGTTCAACCAACAAATCGTTGTACATTAAGCGTGTATTACAAATAAATTTGACACCCACGTATTAGTAGCTCAAACTAGAGCTATTTTTGTTTGGGAGAAAAAGAGACGCCGTCCTCATCCCAGATTCGAACCAGGGTCCCCACGTTGAGCCCGCGGTGTCTTGACCTACTAGACGAATGAGAACAAGAACAAACGCAGTTTTCTTCGTATATGAGGATGTAAGATATTATTACCCTTCACAGGGATAACATATACACCAATATTTATTTGGCAATTGTATTATTCATGTGAAGGGTCACAACATCTTACAAATTAAGTGTGTATCTCCGAAATTCGCATCCGAAAGGGCAAGAGTATGTCTAAACTCACGGGCGCTGTAAGCGGGGGGTGGAGGACAGAGGGAACCCGTCCCCTAATGTTAGCATTAGGGTTCCACATCCCTCTTCAATTTCAAACAAAATGCTTTTAAAAGTATATTGTCCTCCCCAATATTTTCATGGCGTCGACGCCGATGCCTAAACTTATGACCACCCAATCGCAGAATGAAAGTTCAAATGGGGAAATCTAAGAGATGAATTGAAATAAATTTTTTTAAGGTATTTGAAAAAAGACGGTTCGAAAATTTGGAAGGGAAAGTTTGAGATCATGATGAGATAATTCGTCGTGTGAGATAATAAGGATTTGGTATCTACTGCATGCTTTGTATCATCGTCCACGTCTCGAATTTGGACGATAATAGCATACGCGAACGGGTCTGACATCGTGAAATAATTAATAGCGATCACGTCCCTATGACTAGAGCTGGAACTCATACATGAAATGATAATCAAGATCTCTCATAAAGCAGAACCCTTTCGATAAAAGGACCCGTTCATATTGCATCCCGCTTCTCTTTTCATAAAAGGAAAAAAAAAAAAGAAAAAAAAAAGCGAAACACGGCGAGAAGTCGAGGAAATAAAGAAGTTATCTGTTTCTCCATCCTCTTCTTTTTCATCATCAATTTCTTCTTTTCCGGAATTCGATTTCCGGATCTGCCAATTACTAAAATTCCCGGCGAAAATTGGAGACGCAGTAACAAAATATCCAATTCGTATAATGCTCAGCTTTTTCTTCATTTTTTGAATAAGACCGCTGGAGCATCAGAAGAAAACGACTTTTTTGAATATGTGTGCGCTGCTTACAAATGTGGCTCCACCTGGAGGAAGAAGAAGAAGAAGCGATGATGAAGAGGCGGCGGAGAAGATAGGGACATTCGTCAATTTAACGTCTAACTTAAAGTTGAAGTGAATAAAAGAAGAGCTATTCACACACAACTGCGTAGACTCTAAAAAGCAAAAAAATAGATACGCCATTGTACGAGATACGAGGCTCACAATTCTGAAATTCTGAGAGGAAAAAACTTCAGTCATAATTTCTTCCAGGCTGAGCAGAATTTTCAGATTTAAAAGTGTTTTTTTTTTCACATTGTATATTTAGTTTCGCAGATATATAGTCAAATCCACTTAGCACTAGGGGAGGATGCAGAGCGAAGAGAGGCTGGGGAGCCCTTCCTCAGAATAACCAATTGGCATTTATTATTATTACGTACTAAAAATCCAGCAAAATATTTCCTGGTCTAAATTGGTTTTCAAACTTTACACCCTCCTCTCTCTCCCCGAAAAAAAAAAAATAGATCCATCCTTGCTTAGTACCGAGGTTTAAGCTGCAGTCTCATTTTTCGCAAAATGCGACGAGTTGCTCGAAAATGCGAAGAAAAAATTATTGCCCATCGCGAAAATGCGACAGGCATTTTTAACCACAGTTTATTCTCTGAAAACAGGATTTCCCGATTCCAGAATATCCGTTTTGCACTTCAGCGATCTTTTCTTTTCATTTTTATTTCCCATTCAAAATTCTTAACTGCACCTGTTAAGCATCGTTAATGTAAATAATTTCATTGGTATGATTTTTTGAGCAACGAAATCAACTAATATTTTTAGCATTTTGCTACAACTTTTTTTTTCCCATTTTAGCGATAGCATGTTCTGGGTCAGCTTAAACCCTGCTTAGTACGGACAACCGTCGTTGTACTTATAAATTGCTGTTCATATTGTTATGTTAATGAATGAATTCCAATAATGCCGAATGGCTCGCTTATTAGGTCTAATTGGCAGACAGAATAATTTCTTGGATTCGGGTTCGCGGCGATAACTCTTATAATTAAATTATATCATAAGTAAGTAAATAAACCTTAGAAATTCATACCACATTTATTATTTGTCAATTATTCATAATCAAGAGATTTTGTCACTCAGTTAGAAACAGTAAGGCATGATTCAGCTGTATGTGAACATATTCAGAATTGGAAAAGCAGACTTAAAATATTTCTTATTGTATCTTTTAAATTTTCTTTGTATTTGGAGATAATATATATATATATTCATGGTGTGATATATATCACCATGAATACGAACAACTCTAATGATCTCATGTCGCATGGTCCGTCGCGCGCCCAAAGAAGGGGCCCTGAACTTGATCTTGTGGCGCTTTGGTTAATAAGCTACCGTTACAACTGTTAATTAAAGAACTTTCTACTCATTACCAAAAGCTGCCTAAGTTTATACATTGTACCGATAAAAGGTGCGAAACCTGTGTCGTGGCCAATGTAGCCAAATAGGATATACAGGTTTTAAATTCTGCACACAACGTGACTATGTCATTACATATGACTACACGTATGTCATTACACGTGACTATATCATTACATTGAATGCAAGGAATGTGGACTTCGTTACATTGGTCAGACTGGGAACCAACTTAACATCAGAATAAATGGTCACAGCTCCGATGCAAAAAACTTCGGAAAAACCTGTGAATAGAAAGACTTCGAACTGCAACATTTTCAAGTGCATTCTTTTGAAAACATCTGCATTACAATCCTTAAGATCGTCGAAAATGAAATTGATAGGATACAACAAGAAAATATTTTTATTGCAGCTCTTTTCGCCATCTACCCATATGGTTTAAATAGCTTTTTCAACGGCGAGAACTTCAGCAGAAAGTTGGAAAATCGGTGTATTTATAATATCTGCAAAATTTTTTCTACCACAAGACCTTGCAATAGAGGAAAGCGGGGGAGAGGTAGATTAAAAAAGAAAAGCTTTGGTTTACAGGATTTTCTCTTCTGGATCAAAGGTGTCGATGAAAAACTCTTCTGCTCCAATGTCATCTGGGAATGTAGAAACTTCATTTTTTCCCTTAGAAACAAAAAATTAAAGTACTTCTTTGAAAACTTGACTTTTCGATTTAAAAACATACAGCTCGAAGTGTTGTTTAAGGATCTTGTTAAATTTAAATTATCACTTAGCAATAATAGGAATATTCTAACAACCAGCTTTGATCAGCGGCCAAGAGAGTATTGTGTAATCAGCTTCCCAAACAAATTTTTTGATCAGATTGGTTTCAATCATATCCTGTCCGAAAACAACTACTCCTTTCCTCTAAAAGAAACGTTTGCAATATGTAAATTACATTTAAATATGAAAAAGCACCCAAACGCTCTCTTTGCAATTACAATCAGTTCAGAAAACATTTGGACATCGAATGTGATGTTTTATAGAGACATCATTGATAAAGAATTCGGGCATATCATTATAGGTGACCTTAGAATTTTCAGAAATCACGCTTTCCGCCATCTTTTGGAAAAAGAAGTCATCTACCGCCCCAATAAAAAATTCTGTACCGAATTTTTAATTAAAAGATTCCGGGAAGAAATTCGTACATTTATCCTAAAAGTTGCTCTTAAATGTAGTTGCCCGGTGGAAAGCTTCAGTAAGTGGTTGCAAGCCTCTATGGTGGATGGAAAAACCAAGGGTTTTAATACAAATTCCAACGTTGGGAACGACCTCTCCTCTTTATTAAAGAAACAGATAAAAGAGGCCAGGAGTAAGTTTATCATCTTAAACATTGACAAAGCCAGCAACAACTTTAGCATTGTGTGTAAAAAATTTTACAAAGAAGCATTTATTACTGAATACCATTCCAACTCTACTTTCAAAGAGCTGTCCGGTGATATTAATATATTTAAAAAACGTGTTATTGTCCAGCACAAGATGTTGAAATTACCTATTGGACGTTTCAATTTTCCGTACCTTTTCTTCAATGTAAAATTCCATAGGTTTTAGATTTATTACTTGCAGATCTTCGGCTTATAATAAATCTACTGTCGGTGCATTTCAATGTATCCTCAAGCGCATTCTACCTAAGAGAAAATCGGAAAAGGATTCCTTCAATATCTACAATCGCTGAGAAGTTTTAAATTAGAATTAACTCCTGTAACATACGGGATATGGGTACATTTGATTTTGAGCATCTGTTTCAAGTTTGCCGCTAGACGATATGGATAAACTGTAGGACTTTTATTTTTGAATTATAATGATGTAATTAATCTTGGCAAAGGTCGCTGGAGTAATCCATTTATCTTCCTGCCGCCATGACAAAGTGCTTTTAAATGCGTGCTAAGTTCTTCAAACAAATTAAAGGAATCCCTATAGGTTGCTCCTTCTCAGCTCCCGCTAACATTTTCTTTCACTTTCATGAGCAAAAACAAAGGCATTTGGATGTTACAGCCTTTAGGTATATGGATGACATTATTTTTTTCGACCGTCCAGATTTCCATGAATTGACCAATGTCATCTATCCTAAAGATCTCAAACTGAAGAAGACAAACAATGGAAATTACGTTAATTTTTTAGATCTCCATATAGAACTGGTTAAAGATTCCGGTGCAAGGACTTGCATCTATGACAAAAGAATGGATTTCCCGTTCAAAGTGATTACGTTGTTAAGTTTCGAATCTAATATAAGCATCAAAGTTCAACGCAATATTATTATTTCTCAATTAAAAAGAATCCACAGAATTTGCCTTGAAGACTTAAGCCTTTTAGAAGCTATTAAATTGCTCGAATGCAGACTGAAAGGCAATCTAATACCGGAACGTTTTATTGCTTATTTTTTAATAGGTTCAAAAATACAAAAAGATTGCTCTGAAATCTGTCCATTTTGGAGGCTTTCCTAACGCTTTTGGTTTTAGGCTGGCAACTCTGCTACCCT
>QLNU02015270.1:120284343-120321988 GCA_006491805.2 Dysdera silvatica
TATTCACCATTTATTTTTATTCCCTTGTTATTCCAATTTATCTGCTGAAAAATCATCTGTAAAGCTGAAGTAAAAAGTTTTGGAGAAATGGTATCTCCCTGCCTCACCCCTTTGCCAAGTTTGATAGTTTTGGTATCTTTATGTAACCGAAATTTTGCACTTGCATTTTTATACACACGTTTCACCATGTCAATGTACACATCCTCAATGTCTGTTGATCTTAAAGAGTTGATGACTGCTGATGTTTTTATAGATAAATTGTAGATATAAATATAGATATATAGAATAGCATGAGTGGTTCATTCTACCACGCTTGTTGCTGGATTCACCAAGTTTTTTGTTTTCATGTTTTCAGGTTTTGGTATCAATATAGTATCCCTTAAAAGAAACAGGAGAATATCGAGGTCCAGCAATTTTGAAACTCCATCCATTGTAAGAATAAAAGTGCCCTAATAACCTGGGAAGTAGTACTCGGGCATATACTATGGAGAAAGCTTGCTTGGTAGGAGATTACGTGGAATTCGATTTTGAAAAGTGCATTTGATGCGCATCTACGTGTCCTCTACCCGTACCCAGAAATAATCCAATAACCGAAGTGGATTGCTGCAGTACCTTAAGCCCAGGAAGATGAGAACTCAAAATGCACAGATTTCGCAAATCAGATATAGAAGCAATTCGTGTTATCCTTGGGGATATGCAGTTACTACTTTTCGATGAGCCGCCTTTGAAATATGGGGAATTGAAGATGGATGATGGGCTCCATCTCTCGCCAGAATAAACAACATTTCCCACTCCTCTTCGAGCTCTATAAAATTGCGCATTAAAACGTATCTATAAATATAGTAGAAAATAGCAACCAGCCTTCGGTTTCCTCGCAAAACAGAAAAACTACAAATAACGGCACTACCGCGTGTGTTAGATCTTGAATTTATGAATTATCTTCAATTATTAAGACTTTTTTGTACGATATTATTACCCTTCTCAGGGATAACACAATTGCCAAATAATGGTCAACACACAAAGCCACCGGAGCAAGTTTTTGTGGGGGATTTTTTATTACTAATAAATTTGACACCCACGGTTAAAGCTCATACTTGACCTTTTTTTTGGGTGGGGGGTATATGAGAAAAAGAGGCGCCGTCCTCATCCTGGATTCCAACCAGGGTCCCTCCGTTGAGTTCGGAGTCTCTTGATCGCTAGAGGAGGAACGAGGACATGGAACAACGCTCTCTTTCTTCGTATGTAAGGATGTAAGATATTATTACCCTTCTCAGCGCAAAGCTCTAGTATGTGGGTTAAATGCGAGTGTATAATTTATTAGTAATAAAGACTTTGTTCCTTGAATTGCTATCTTGAACAAAAGGATTTCAGTAATGCAGACCATAAAGGAATAACCACGTTAGCATTGGTTTAAAGAATACATCTTCTAAGAAAAAGGGTTACCATATGAATTTTCCTTAAATTGACCGATGGAAGAAATTAAAGAAAAGATACAGGTATCCAATCCAAAAATATTACGACCGTTTTCTTATTATTTATCCATTATTATAGCAGCGATTTTGCTGGTACAAACATTCCAATTTGTATATTTATGTAGGTGAGAACTCTTTAAAATAACTTTGTTCAGAAGTTAGCAATGTTCATTGTATCCAGGACCGCTTCATTAAAAATAATATTTTTTTACAAAGCTTCCATGCATCAAGAATGATAGCGAGTTAATCGTTTTGTATCTCTAAAACATTCCGACCTCATTTGTAAATGTGAAGGCTTGAATTTTAATCTCGTTGCTTTATTTTGCAAAGCGATCAAATAAACCAGGGAGTCCTGGATTGGTTAGTTCCATCCAAAGGGAACAATTGGACGCAAATGAGCTCCTCCTGTGTGAATGTGTGAACTCCCGCGTTTTCTGGGAACAGTTGAGTGTCCGGGAGTTAGAGATTCCAGAAAAATCTATCGATTTCACAGTCGTCCGGGAAAAGGATAAAATGAAAGGCATTTGTTTGGGTTGCCACCCGAAGCGATTACTTCCCAGTGGTAATTGCTTTTGTTAGCTGTTCTATCTTTCGTTTCCTCGTAAACTTTGATAGCAAACAGCGACATAACTATTTAACTAAACTAATCTATTCATCCTCCGCAAACTCAGCAGATGATGAGGCTAATATACCTGCTGATAATATACGTTAGCGAAAGCTGTTTTCCGGTCGTTTATATGAGAAATAGTTTTTGATTGTCGTCAGCATTTTCTATATCGCTTCACTGATATAAATAAACACTATTTGTTCGACAAAACCAGCGCTATTGAGTATATGATAAGTGTATAATATACTAACGGAGTATATGAACAGAGTATAATATACTGATAGAGTATATTATGAGTATAATATACTGTTAACCCTTTATAAGGCCGTAGGAAGGATACTTACCACCAACTTTATTAATTTTTGAATGTCCATGGTAAGCTATTTTACCATGTCTGATTGTTTTTATTAATAATTAATTTTATAATAATTGATTTTATCTAATAAGCTAAATGAATTTCTTTTTTTAAATCAATCGCAATCCCCAAAAATATTTTGATATGCCATTACTAGAAAAAAAAGGCCTTATAAAGAGTTAAAATATATGATGAGAGTGTAATATACTGATAGAGTATAACATACGGCATCATATCATAACGCGGACCAATGATATGTATGATATCATGGAAATAATTTAAATTATTCCAGTAATTAGCAGTCAGAATGATTAAGAGGATTGTATTAACCAATCCGGAACGAAAAAAGTGAGACGTCTCAAGAAAAGATGGCTGAATTGAGTAACGGAAGACTTCAGAAGAATTAAACTAAGAGAATGGGGACAGAAAAGATTTCGACAGAAGAGAGTAAGTGAAGAAAAGGATGATGAAAAGAAGAAGAAAGAAGAACATTTGATGCTATAAAAATTTTAGAAAACTATATTCTTATGTTCCAACCTGGCAGCCAAATGGTGTACTACTATACAAGTGTATTAAACAGATCCGTAAAATTTAGAGTTTTCAGTACTGGACAAAGGTAGATATGAAGATGTAAGGAAACAATTTTACTAGATTTTCAAAAAAGAAAGGAATGAATGAAATGAAATGAAAAATAGTTGGAAAAACATGGAAAATAGTAAAAAACGTATAGGCTGAATGATGCTGATGACAATTCATTTTTATTAATTGCAATTACTTGGTTGTAAAAACAACAAAAAGCATTGGTTTGCTTTATGGCCTGTGGAGTACATAAATTTTTAAGTTTCCGTCAAAGCATTGCAACAACATTGCATTATTGGAGAGAAAGCGAAAATATATAGAAGAGAGCTCTCTCTCTCTCTATCTGTAGGTATCTACACTTCTGTACTCAATGTTGAGAACTGAGTGTGTTAATAAAAAGTGAAATATTCTATTATTTTTGCATTTATTTTATATTTTTATGAAAGGGGTACAAAAATGAAGTCAAATACGAAACTAAAATTATTTATCGAGCGTTAAAGGTGAGGATGGATGATTATTTCACCCAACACCAATAGCATTTTATTAGCGATTGCCTCCTACTTCTCAATCTTTTTGAATAAAAGTCTAAAAAATAACCGTTTTTCTATCCCACAGGAGTCAAAAATCCCACTAGAAGAACTCAAAAACCAAGATAACGAAAAAGATGTGTGGAGAGAGAGAGAGAAAAGGAGTTTTCGTATTTGAAAGACGAAACTCAGCAGACAAAAGATATTTTGTTGAAGGCGTCTTTTCGATCTAAAAGACGGCAAACCTATTCTAACACCTATTCCACACGAACGATTTTCAGTCGGCAGGGGATATGAAACTTGGGCCACGGAGCAGAGGACGATTGCCACTTTTCGTCAGCCAATTTGCTGACAGCTTTGAGAAAGAATGGGATTGTCGATGTCCTATCCCATACTTAAGATGAGATCTCCGAAAGGGGGAGAAGAGGTCAATCGACGTCAGTTGGGAACGAATATACCATTTCCTTGCGGCCCCGCCTGCCCATATTGGAGGACTTGATCTTCCTCGAAATATCCTTATTTCATAGAGTTTCCCTTTCTGGGTGAGTCCGTGGTGACCGGATTGGATCTTCCTGCATCCATCAAGCGACAGGGAGTCGATTTCTATCTCCCTGCCCCCTTCTGAGTGAGAAGTAGGGGCCAGTAGATAGACACAAGTCACAAACGGCCCTCACAAATAAGACGTCAACCAGAGCCGGAACAAGGAGGGGAAACTTTGACTCAGGGAACAAACTATCTACAAAGATATCGCCTCAAAATGGGGATTGTGACATAGCCGGAGATGGGTCTTGGCACCTCCCATTTGAATCTAATGATGGCTCGTGGCATGTGCAGAAATACTTGTGCAACAAATTGTACATTATTTTACGAGAGAATTTCACGCATTGCTCGAGTACAACCATTCCGTTGATTGGATAGATCAAACCCAAAGATGGGAACCAGGTTTCAGATTACGCCGCTTTTAGTCGAAATAGTCTTTGTTCCTACTGGACAATGGTTAAATTGTGTGCAGCTTTCTTCTACTAACTGCAGCGCATTTTTGCTGGTCTTCGCAGTCAATTGTCTTCTTCTGGTGGAAATGGCGCAGTGTCCATCGAATTAAGTAGATACATTTTTATTGGACTAATCCATTTTCAACGAATCGATCAAATCCAATTTTTATTGAACTAGCTCAATTTTTATCAAATTAATCTATATTTTATCGAGTAAGGCTTATTATTATCGAATTAATTAGCATAATTTTTATAAATTACGAACGGTACTCATCAGACAGGAACTGTAATAGGCCTCTTTTTTTTCTTCTTTTTTTTTTTTTGAAAAAGAATATTCTTGCCAGCCATCGACAAAAATCTAGTTGGTAATAGCGACCGGATTTGCAGAGTTCTTATACATATATGTACCTATATATTCTATGCAACTACTGAGAGCTAAATATTTTCAAAAATAACATGTAAATTTGTCAATGAATAATGAATAATGAATGTCATGTCATTGAATAATGAATAATGAATGTCATGTCAATGAATAATGAATAATGAATGTCATGTCAATGAATAATGAATGTCATGTCAATGAATAATGAATGTCATGTCAATAAATAATGAATAATGAATGTCATGTCAATGAATAATAAATAATGAATCATGTCAATGAATAATAAATAATGAATGTCAATTCAGTAATAATAACTAAGATTAAAATATTTCGAACAATTGTTCACATTCCTTGGAGGTTCACATACTTCAGGGGCGTTTAAGCAGCCGGTGGATTCATTGAAAGTTCCTGCATTTACAAATAATTATGGGTCATATAATAATAATTACATTAAATTTTTAAAGTTTTCTATTTTAAGCCAATTTTTAATTTCTAAAAATGGAGCGAGGAGTGTAGGTTTCAAAAGAAGACAAGAATTTTTAGAAGTGACAGATATCAATGTTATTTCTCCATGGAGCGTTTACTAGAGGAGTCATATTATTAAATACATTCAAATTCAAAAGGAATATCTAACCTTTTATCCTGGTATGGAAGGGCCTAGCTGTGTAAAGCTCTAAACAGAGGCAATTTAAATAATTCTTCTTTAAAGACAATATGTCGAGTAAAACAAAACACAAGTCGCTCTTAAGTGTTTAGTCAACCAAGGCCCAGATCGATCTAATAATTTATTCTACTTCACGATGAGATAAAAAATGTAATAAAAACTCACGAATTTGTTAATTAGATGCACCTTGTCCACGAACAAATGAACCGATACTTTTAATTTCTTTTTTTTTAGAAGTTGAATGAACGAAGTTGAAAGAGCAAAGAGAAATTGATACTTCAGGGATGTTGGGGAAAAATATCCTCTAACAATATTGTTGATTTCAGAGATTTGATGAAACCAATTACACACTGATTGGCTTCATGGAGAGGCATCACATCTTTCTTTCGTTTTTTTGAAGACAATGCACCCACACAATTAATCCGAGTTATGAATGAAAGCATACACCAAAAGTAAACACAACAACTAGTTAAAAAAAAAGGAAGTGGGGGATCAAGAAGCAAAAGGAACAGAATTACTGATCCTTGAAACTTGGATGAGGGCGGAGCAGGGAATAGAACGTAATTTAATTACCGTTCTTGATAAGGAGGAGGAAAGAAAAATAGCCGACAAAAAATAGTCGATACATTCGGCGGATTCAAGTTCTGGCAATATTGCTCGCGTTTAATCTTTATTTAGAAGTTTGCGGTAACACTACTGCAGAAAATGGTACTTTTATATAATTTTTTTCGGAATTTTGAAATAGAAGCAAAGACTACAAACAGCTTTATACTTAAGAACTAAATTAAGAACTTGGATAAAAAAAGTAAACAATTTTTAAATAGTAAACGAAAAACTATAGCTAGTAGGCAGGACTTAAACCTCTGCGTATTCTTAAATTTTCAAGTACCATACTTATGTAAGAGAACCACAGGAAACGGATCGGGAAATCTACATCAATGAGATATTTATTAAATTTATAGCAAGTTTATTCAAAATATATTGAGAGAAAAGTTTTGTTTTTATTTTTGTAGAAAGTTAAAATAATGACAGGGGTAGAGAGAGAGAGAGAGAGGAAGGGGATGTGTATTTATTAGTTAGTCCTCTAACCGACTGTTATTTGAAGTAATTGCGCTGTTATTAATTATATTTTATTTATACGAATCAAATTAACTAGCTTGGAAAATAATTAAAAAATACCAACACTTCTGCTCTTGGTACGTAATTCGTATTCATTATGTTAGTGGGATTGTTTGGCAAGCATCTAAAAGTTGTTGTCATTTGAGGGAATTGCCATGTTAAGATACCTCCACAGAAATTTCATCTCCGGCACCACAAATGGGCCCCCATTCGAGCATCTTGCCTTGGATCCACAAGACCAAAATATGCGGGTCTAAAAGTTGGAGCAACATTGTAAGATTTAATCAGTTTAAGTTTGGTAACTGGAGGCAAAAGACTGTGTGTCGGGATCTCCATAGATGACTTCAAAATACCGACGCTGTGTCCGGATATCCTCTGGTGTCCAAAGGGCTAGCGTGGTCGGAAAAGAGTTGTGATGCTACTGCTGACGACTTTCCTCCGCCATTGCGGTATAATGGATTTTCGCAAGGGGAGGAGCAGGGCCGCACAATACGGGGAGGGCGGACAAATGGGGCGCTCATTAAAGCATAGCGGAGTAATTACTGCAGACGTAGGCAAGCAAAATGCCGTAATGGGATCCCATTACCAGACTATATACATCAGCGTTTAACTTTCCAAAATGCTCCTATTTCTAAACCAAACTAAAACGGCAGAAGATGCTTTTCTCGTTATCTCCGGAGCTTTGCCCAGTTAACTACGCGCAGGGATCATTTTTGATAAACAATGGATTAAATTGCGTCGGATTTCGCTTTAGGAAATAAGCAGTATAAAGATTTTCGGGGGAAGATACAAAAAGAAAATTTGGAAGACAATTTTTGAAAAAAAGCCATTGGGACTGAACCTTACTTAAAAGTATTCTAATAGGTTCGTATGTTAGATTATTTCATTTATATATATATACAGAGTGATTCTAAATTCCCTTTACAGATATTAATGGGCAATATGGCACATAAAAACAAACCTTTTCCACTAATGAAGGTATGTCCAGGCAGAAGTCACCCTTTCTTACTAGAGGCCACTTTTGTGTGGTGCAGCAATTGGTTTCTTTTTTTCCCGTCCTCATATATTACGTGGATTTTGTACGAGTGGCATGGTGCATTTTATGAATGCTCGGATGGCTGCATCTAAGGTATGAGGCTGCAAATGGAAACACGACAAGATGCTATATGGTTGTTGTACGACTGTGAAAAAAAAACCAAAAAAACAGAAACCGGCGTCTGCAGACCTACTTTCATTAATGGAAAAGGTTTGTGTTATTATCCCTTATCTCCCATTAAAGTTTCCATTGAATATTTCTAATCACCGATTTAGTTTAATGGCCACTTAAATTAATTAAATACGCATCAGAACATGTTAGAACAAAGTTAATAGCAGTATTTTATGCAACGCAGCTTTTGATATTAAGGAGCGACGTATGGATGTGATTCAGAAAGACGAAGCTTCTCATTAGGTATCAAGTGGAACGAGACTAAGGAACAGCCCTTCTTGTTCGAAACGTGTCAACACTTTGCTCAACGTTAGAAAGGTAAGTACAGCGAATATCACTAGGATTTCTTGGTTTTAATATCATGATGTTGATTTTAGGACTTTCAGACTGATTGGTTATGTGCAGTGATATAGTTGAGTGTTTGGGTTCTTAGGAATAAAAGCATGTTAGGTCGCCTATTTTCTTCTAAATAAGTGACCTGAAAATAAAACTGTGCCTTTGTTGTAGCATTGAAATAGGCTTAGCTTATAAGGAAATATTATTTTTCATGTCTTATGACCCAAAGACAGTCAGGATCGCATTGCGTCAAGACCAGCAATTCCCCAAGGATCCCGAACCTTATTTGTCAAGGGAAGGAATCCCAGAATACGGATCTGTAGAAAAATATCGAGCTTTTGATACTAACAGGATTCAAACACGGGTATTCTACAATGCAGACGAACGTGTCACCTCTTGCCACCGTACGTCCTGCCTCATAAGCGTTAATATGCAAAACTGCACTTCATGGCGTTGTTATCAATTGTAATGTGCTCTGTGTAGTGATCAAAATTGTGCCCATATATTCAGGGGTGCCGAGAGTCCACGCGGGCCCCCAGGCTCACGTTGACTGGCCCCATTAACCCTTCCCTGTACCGGGCCCCACCCACAGCATAGGTCCTTGCCAGCGCGGGCCCCTAGACTTCACCCGGAGCCCCGGGCTGCAGCCCCTGCTGTCCTCTTCTCGTCGGCTCTGCATATATTGATGGATGCGCGACAGAAGTAGGTGATTAAAAAAAAGTCATAAGTTATGCTAGATTTCCCCTCCATATTTCTTAGGATTGTTCGAGCATGTTGGCGTTATATAAAATATAATGGTAGTTAGTAGTTAAAGAAGAGTACCCTATCGGAACGTTGGTAGATATGTATCCTACAACATTAACTACTTTATTTACTGACAGTTTTAGACACGTATTCACGTAGTAGTAGTACCACTGAGAGCAAGGGGAAGAAAAGTATAGTAAAACCTCTCTAAGACGACCACCGTCGGTTCCGTGAAAAAGCGGTCACTCACATAGATGGACTCTGAATGGAGGTAAATTTAGCATTAGGTTTATGGAGGGGGAGAAAATCCGTTTCTAGAAAAGGCATTCGTTAAGGGAGGTGGTCGGTAAGGGAGGTTTTATTATACCTCAAAAAATATATGAAGTAGTGGATGAAATTGGTGAAATAAAAAAAATCAAGGAAATGCATCATCTGCAGAAAGACCTGCAGATGGCGAGAGTAATATGGAAAACAGAACCTAATGACTTGGACATACAGAAAGCGAGAAAAGCTTGGATAGTAAGGAAGACAATGAGAACTAATCCAGAAGAAAACAAAAAAGTAGAGTGCCCTAGAAAAACATGACTGGATGAGTTGGAGGAAGATCCAAGAAGAAGGGGGTAAGGGGATGGTGAAGGAAGGCTTTAGGCAGACGAGAACAAGGGCGATGATTGTTCATTTGAGAAGTTCAGCTCATTCAGTGACTGTAGCTTCAGAAGGAGTATGTTGCATGGTGATACGCCCTTTTCTTCATGTGCAGACTAGCCAATATTTCCCTGAGAAGCATTTCAATGCGTCATATATGAGGAAATATGGAAAAAATTGCACAGAATAGACACGTAAGGAAGGCACGTGTGAAGAGACTTGCATCCAGGGTTTAAGCTGGCTCAAAACATGCTGTCGCAAAAATGCTAAAATGGGAAAAAAGTTGTAGCAAAATGCTAAAAAATATTAGTTGCTTTCGTTGCTCCAAGAACCCTATCCATGAAATTATTTATATCAACGATGCTTAACAGGTGCTGTTAAGAATTTTGAAGAGGAAACAAAAAGGAACAAGAAAAGATCGCTGAAGTGCAAAACGGATATTCTGGAATCGAGAAATCCTGTTTTCAGAGAATAAACTGTGGTTAAAAATGCCTGTCGCGTTTTCGCGATGGGCAATAATTTTTTCTTCGCATTTTCGAGCAACTCGTCGCATTTTGCGAAAAATGCGACTGCAGCTTAAACCCTGCTTGCGTCCAACTGTAGATGGCAGGCACGTGCCAACGGGGGGGGACAGGGTTTTTTCACTCCCAGTTTCGGAAGAGAAGGGGTGATAGGCATATTTCGCCCCTCCACTATTGAGGAATACTATTAAAATTTTAACTTCAAGAATAACATTAAGCATTTCCACTAATGTAGCAAAGCTGAAAGAAACTTAGATTTTAATTTCATTTTCTGTCAATAAATGTCAGCACCATACCGTCAATAATACTATTTTACATTGCCCCCTGGCGTATCTATGGTTTAAAAAAGAATTAGCGTCTCAATTCCTGTACATTTTCTTTTAGTCTTTGTGAAACTACCGATCCTAAAGAGTGGTACTCAGCGAAATCAGTAAAATTGAAATCGTTCAAGTGGTTGTTGTTTTGTAATTCAGTTTATTTTAACTATTTAATTAACTAATTAACATCTAATTAATATTTTATATGAACTGTTGAGGATTTGTGGCAATAGATGGCGCCACCAGTTTGTTGCCGTAGAAGATCTCTCGCCCAAAAGATTTCTAAAACGTTGGCACGTTCCTGGTGGATGTTATATATATATATATATATATATGACAGGAGTTTTAAAACTTTTTTAGCCAAGGCCCTCTTCACTTTTCATAAATTGCTGACGTCTCTCAAAGATGCAAAAATACAAACGAATACATATTATGAATATTTTCACATAGGATATCGTATAAAATGTTACTCAACGTTGCGACACCCCAAGGAGCCGCGACGAATAGTTTGAGAATCTCTAGTATGTGGTGAATGTAATAACAACGTTATGTATCTATTTACTGTTTAAAATGCATTTACGATTTAAAAATTATTTTTGATGAGCGCATGTTTCTATACACGTAGCTGGGATCAGTTAAATTGTGGCAGAACGTATGCCAATCGATAGTTTTCGTTTCACCTTCGTATCTGTAATGCATTTCTTTACAGAAAGGACTGTCTGACACAGGAACCGAAAATTTAAGGTGACATTCGGAATATGTAAATGGGTGTAATACTCTTTGCAAGTATACTGGATCCTTCAAAAAAGAAACAACTGAGAACTTTTAAAAACGAACAGGATCTTTAAAAAAAAGTTATTTCCAGTGGTGTCGTGGACAACCAGTTAAAGCTTTCTATGCAAACCGAAGTCAATGTTGTCCCTAGCTACACGTTGGCAAGAAAAATCAAACTCTAAGTAAGTAATGTGTACAATGTGATCTCACTGTCAGTCAGCCACGAGATAATGACTTTAATTTGCAGAAATGTCATTCTTGATGGGATAAATGCAGTTGCATTAAAATTAGAACAGGGATATGGCAACAGAGCCGAAGAATTACTTTCCGGAATGGGGAGTAGAAACAGGAGAAAAGAAGGAAGAAAGACAAAGGAGAGAGAGAGAGAGAGAGAGCGAAGACATTTCGGAAATGCTAATGACATCGTGGGAAAAGAGCCCGACGATTGCCACCCGTTCCGAGACGAGATTTATCGAACAGAATTCGCGTTCCGGAATTTCTCGTATCAGAACGGGCTTCAGTCACGTCATTCCCAGATCGAGATGATTCCTTGCTTTCCAAGAACAGGAAAATCAGAGTGCCCCTCGACGACGGCGAGCGGAACCAAGACCCTGTCTCCATGCAGACGACAATTAGTTTTTTCTTCCTCTTGTTCTTGCGCAATAGCTGGAGAAAATTCCTACAAGTTATAAATAACTGGAAAAACCTCTTTCTGGGACTATCACATTAGACCGAACGATAGCGCAATCACGAATTGAAAATTATAGGTTGAACACCCGAACAAGTTCTTTGACAAAGTCGCATGTTGTATGTCATCGTTAGTGAAAGAAGATTCTTTAATTAATGTTATGGCTCCACGCGAATGAATCTAACCGAACTGCCGATATTCCTGCACAGTACTTTTCCATGTAAGTTCTCACGCAATCCTCTGCAAATTTCACTGCCATAGGCCAGTTGGAGAATGCGGGATATTTGGATAAATTTGACTAAATCGCTACGTGGGATTAAAGGGCTTCATAGTAAGGGATACTGACTTCTTCGTCACTTTCTATACCAAAGAATGTAATCTAAGTATCTTTTGGATCTAAATAGTGTTTGATTTAAAAATATGTTCTCTTCCTGCGTGCTTGAGCTCAAGGATTAGCTTTGTGATTTATAAAGAAATGATTGATATGATTTTTCACAAAAATGCAGACAAATTTCCTTCTTCAGAGAAATGGAAAAATAAATTTAAAAAGCTTTTTCCGACGCCTAAACGATTTTTTGGGACATCTCTGTTTGCCTGCTAGCCCCGAAGGAAAGAGTGTATTTTTTTTCTCTCTGTCCCTGAGGGGATAGAAAAAGTTTTTAAAGGTTGTCAACTACATTTCTGTAGCCAATTTTTATATATTTTGTTGTTTCCTTATCAAAAAACTGGACTTTATTTGGCCAATAGGAAGAACAGTATACAATTGGCTGTTCCATAATACATTGTGGCCAGGTCGACCTCATGGATGGATTCCACGTTCAATGGATAATTCACTAAGTTTTTGCAAAATATTTCATTATATTTTTTCACTATATAAGAATATAATCAACTAAAATGGTGAATTTGCTGTACAAATTGCTGTATGGATTCTCACCAAGGCAGTCCATCATACCTTTCATAAATGGACAGTGGGAGACGTAGCTGGTATTATAAGCTTTAATGTAATCCATATTGGCAAATAGCTTTCGGAGATGATAATATATATCCTTCTTTATTAGTATCTAAGGCAAAGTCATTTTTCTGGTTCTTGAAAATGGAACGTCCATTCCTTCGAATATATCTTGGAGAGATCTCTATTTGCCCCGATAAAAGTTTTCTCATACCATGGTCTGACAGTACTAAGGATTGGAAGAAAAGATTGCTAAGATAAGAAGAGATATTACTAAAGATTGGAAGAAATTTCTTACCAGGCTTAATAAGAATTCAATGAAACCTTTTTTCCGGTCCGATGTTTAAAAAGACACATTGCTTGTCGGCTCAATGGGCAGCATTTCAAACGTAATAGTTTGTAAGCGATCTGTCCATCAAACGGAACTTGGGTTTAAGACAGCTTTGATCGATCGGCTATGTCTAATATGCTCCTGCTGAATTGAGTTTAGCCCAGCTCGTTTCAATCTGTATTAAGTGTCGGACGGAGAAATCCAAGTCCACTATATTCTCCTACGCAAATGTGCTCTTGGAATTCTAATACAAATCACCAAGCGATCCAGAATGCTGATCATGAGGACGGTAGTCTTTGTCGTCTTTTCAACACTTGAAGGAGATTTTGATCCAAAACCACTGTACTGTACATTAGATTTGAAGTTGGTTATTGTAAAGAGGGCTATGAGGATGCGCTGGTAAATGAATTTTGGATGAAATTTCTTTGAAAGAATTTTTGTCAATTTTGACATTGTCGTGTACGGTTATTTTAAAATACATATGAAGTTATGCCTTTTAGAATGAGCTAAGGTTTATAAGACGGTCTTCTTTTTTAATTGCACCCCCAAATATCATTATGTCCTCCCCTGATTTGGCGATCTCAGATTACAATCTCAACTTATTTGCTTATTATAATATGCACAGTTGAGTCCAGATTATATGTCCGAATTTTGCTAATTCGATATCTTATAAGGGGTTCAATGCGGTTGGAATGTTGCTGCACTATATGAGACCAGCAACAGAGGCGCGATGACCCGTGTTATTGTTATATTTTGCAAATCTTAACATATTATTGCCGCAAACAAACGGAAAGACGTTAGAAATCATAAATGTCAATAAGAAATTATATACATATATAAAAGGTGATATTTATAATTAAATTATGGGCATATCCAGTTCATTATTCTCATACTCGTTTAGTATATGTAATAATTTCTAGAATGTATGAATTTAAAAAAAAAAATCATTCTAAACTAGATCACTTGCTCTATTTCTTTTTTAAATTCCCTCCCTCTTCTTGTCAACCGATTGGCTTTTATCCAACTCGTCTCTAGTGCATTTATGCCGGAGAATCGGGATTTTACTTTGCAAAGTAATTATAATTTTCGTTAATTTTCTATCGGATTATATGACTGTATTCTTTTGTTTGCTGTTATAACGCCACCACATTGCATGGTAATTAAATTTATCCCTTTGTATCCACGCCCAAATGAAATAGAAATGCCCTTTTATTATCACTGACAGATGAAAGGCAGAACCAAAATATGATTCTTTGGCTTAAGCCGATACGGTTTCCCCAAAAACCTACGAGCTTAGCTGCAAAAGAAATGAAGAGTTATCGAAAGAGACGCGGGTCAGGCGGAAGCGCAAATGCGCTTTTAGTGATCTTGACGACTCCCCTAAAAGTGGCAATTATTAGATTAGTGTCCCCATAACCTGGCATGGTTCAGTAAAATCGCCCTCTAGGACCACGCCATATCCATTTAGGAAGACACATCAGAAATATCTTCTTGAATTCGCTCAGAGCATTATCTCTCGTCAAATAAAGCATTCTTTGAAAACCAAAACACGAAAGAAAAAAAAAATGTTAAAAAAAACCAAAAAAACTTCCTTTATCTTCGAAGTGATAACTTCGAGCAAAAGCGATAAAGAGGTTTGAAAGAAATAGGGGCTAAAATGTGAGCTGGTGACACGGGCTTGTCAGTTTCAACGGCATCTTTTTATGTATTTAGTTTTCTTAAAAGATTAAGTTCGACGCTGTTAAGTCGTAGAGAATAAAAGTAATATACGGAATTACTTTCCATAACAATTCCGAAAACACGCTTTTGAAGTGCTCCTATAATGGACGGAGCTAATGCAGTAGCGATAGCAAGAAAAACACATTTCCTTTTTTCTCAGTACGGACGAAAGATATTCAGGATGAAGGAGAAAAATACTACGACAAATATCCATCAACAAAGTTGTTTTTTTTTCCCTCATCTTTTTGCTCCAAGGCAACTTTTTGTCAAGTTGTGAAATTCACTTCAAACTCACTGTCAGAATGGTTATCATCCCATTGATATGCTAATCAAAAAAAAGAACATGCAACTTTCTAAAAAATTCGATTAAATCTCTGCATTCTGCGTCCATTTTAAAATGATGAGGGTTTCAACATTAGAATCTGGATAAAAGACATGTATTCCCAAAGAGTGCACACTATCACACATTCAGAAAGCCAAGGGGTAACATAATTACATTTAGTGCTATATTTAGTATCAATACGGTCTAACCAATGGTAAAGTTTGACGATAAAGAATATGTAAGACACGATGTAGAGCAAAAAGACATGGAATTAACATAAAATGCTATGGTATAGGTAAACAATGAAGTAATAGAAAATGGATATGCACTGAGGTAATTGAAAATAGATATAAACTAAAGTAATAGAAAATAGGTATATAATGAAGTACTAGAAAATAGACATAGAATGAAAAGATGTATAATGGATCTGGAATGAAGTGATGAAAAACAAATATAGAATTAAGTGATATTGAATAGATAGTATGGAATAAATACGGAAAAAACTAAGCAATATATAATAGATATAAAATTGATATATGATAAATATAGACTGAAGTAATATAGAATAGATATAAAAAAAATTGAGACAAACGCTGTAATACGGAAATTATTTCTAGGTTTGGGTATTTCTTAGAACAAATAATAAACAATTAACAATTATAACGTCTTAGTAAAGTTGAATCTTTGAAAAAGCATCCTTATTATTATAAATATAATGTAGTGTTAATACGAAATTTGAAAATTCTGTTTTTAAAATAAGTAATTAAATCTAAACACCCAGGAGCAGATAAATAGAAAAAAAACACTCTCTCTCTCTCTCACTGTATAAATATTATATGCATAAATATTGAAAAAAATTTTTTGTTTGCTATTTTGCCGCTCTTTATTTGATTATTCCAGATGAGATTGTACTTCAAGGTAACTGTGCATTGTATTTACCATGTTCCATTGATGAGGTAGAGTTCTCCACAAGACGAAACCTTCCTCTTTGGCAGTCCTCTTTGACAGCAACGCCAAAAAGATTAAGAAGCACCAAGGCGTTTCCATAGATTCCAGTCATTAAAAGAAATGCCACAAAGTTAAAAAGTGTGCAGTACCAAAACGGCCAGTGCTTCCCTCAGCTCAACGATATTCAAATCCATCAACTTCGTTTCTTCAACCAGGATCCATCGTGACATACACCAAAATAAAAGAACTTTGAAATTACCTCAATATTTTTAAGGAACATTATATTTAATTATGTGACTAACGAAAATGATTGTAGAAAATGCTTATTCAATTACCAAAGGCGTTAATTTTAAATTAATTTGATTTTTATTATTAAAAACATTATCCTTTAAAATTTCTGTATATAAATAATGTACATATAATTAAATTTCTTTTCTTTTTAAAAGCAGGACCCCCATAACATACTAACCCACCTTTTTGTTTTTGTTCTACATATTATATTTAGTTTTTAAAAGCCCACATTTAACACAGAAATAAAATAATTTTGGCCTATCGGGGCATCCAAAACTCTGTATTTTCTTTCTCCAGGATGTTTAATTTTTGATCAACGTTATGGCCTTTTAAAGGATGAAAGTTAAACAAATGCATTACAAAGTTTAAACTTTGAGCTCAATTTAGACCTCGTAGACAACACAATCGGACACCTGGAAAAATCAGGTCACGGCCGGGTTCTGGGCTGCCAGTATGGCCACCTTTTTTTAACATGGCGGACGCCATGTCAGCCAACGTTAACATGAGCCAAGTTGAAGTTGGCTAATAATTGGCGACCAAAGATTCTGGCGGTCCTTAACCAGCACACCAAGTCACAAGATGGCGAAATGTGAAGAGCCATCGAAAATCGGCAGAGAGAGAGAGTTTGCTGCTTGAAACTTCAAAACACAGGCCATCGCCTGTCCATTTTCTTAGCTTCTTGAGGTCTTCGGGTTGACGGTTTCACCTTAAATAAAAATGTAAGTTCCCTTTTCTTTATTTCCTCTTAATTTTAATTAATAGTGCCTCCTTCCCACTAAAATTCTAATATGATTAAGTTTTATTTACTGGTGGTTTTTACACCCCAGTGTAAATGACCTAATTGGTAATTGAATTTGGTTTCATAATTTAAAGTAAATAGGAAGTTTTCAATTGTAAGCAAAAATGTGAAAAAAAAAGATATAAACCTACGAAAGATATGATTAAGAAAATCGGTTTTGTTAAGGAAAGAAGTATGAAAATATGGATGTTTTCCCTATTCAAAAGGGAAATTTTGAAGATATGTATTTTGTACTAATACGTAATCATGAAAAAATTGTTACTGGCCCCAGTGCTTAAATAAAAGGCACCGTTTAAATTTTAAACAATGTTCTTGCCTGTTTTTATTGCAAATTTCTGGGTTTTTTTATTTTTAATTGCGGAGTCTAAATTAAAATAATTAAAACACAACCATGCAATGTAGTTAAGCTTCAATTTTCATAAATGACCTATTTACTGATCTCGATGAGTAAAACTAATATTAAACATAATTGTAAGAGGGTTGTAATGTTCTCAAATAGTTAAAATTAAATCAATAAGTAAACTAACTTTAAATTTATAAAACTAATTATAAAGCACTTTTAACTTCATTTTAACTCTGACATTCTAAATTTCTAATCCTAAATTCTAACTAATTAAATTAAAACTTTACAACCTTGTTATCACCTTAACAGTAATATTTTTAAAATGATAACTTTTTTTTAAAAAAAAGAGAAAAAACTGGTAGCTTTCTATTTCCTAAACTTTAAAGAAATTGGCTATTAATAAAAAAATATCGCCTTCTTTAAAAATTTTAAAGAACTTTATCATCAGAGTTTAAAAAAAGTAATATATTTGCAGCAATATTAATATTTAAACTAATATTTTAAACAGATTTATCAAGTCTTTTTACATTTGTCTGTCGCTATAAACTATGGGCAATTACAAAATTTGCACACTGACAACTCGCGCAGTAGCTAGGGATGGTGAGAAAGTCCCAAGTCAGGGGCGTAAGTACGTGGACGTAAAATCGTTTGAAATAACTCATAGGGAAAAATATGTTTGTGATTAGGGGCTTCCGGTTCTTCCAGGGGCGCCAGATAATCTATTTACGGCCTAGTTGACGACTAGGACGTCTTTTTTCATATTTTTCCTCCTCCTCTTCTTCTCCTTGCACTATAGTTTCAGAAGGACCTGATTTCATCCACAATCTTTACCCATTCTCCTCTGTTTCTCCTGTGCCATTCTCTTTGATTCTTTGAAGGCCTTCTTCCATTACATTTAGCCATCTTTTCTTACGGCGTCCCACTTTCTTCCACTTTTTTTCTGAGTTGATTCGCATAACCTTCTTAACTATTATAATTTCTTTCATTTTTTTGCATAGCTAAATCATAATAAAGAAGATTTAGCTTCGTCGGTTAAATCTTTTTTTTGTCACAAGCTCCAGGTCTTTGCACCAATGTCCCATAATTAAAATTGTCCATTGGTTGCAGTTCGAGTAGCGCAGACCAATTGCAGTTCATATACGTCCATCCTCATCATGAAATTTCGATGATGATTCGTAACGAGTGTGTTTTCATTTTCCGAGGGAGAGGGCGATGTGTTTTTCTATCACTTCTTTGGGCATCCATATATATATATATGAGCACATGAGAAAAGATGCCGATTATTGAAGGTATTGAGTTAACTGTTTCTATATTTTGTATTTTAAGCAAAATAAATTACAGTATTCCTTTCTATCAAACTTTTAACAACCGTAAACCTTTACGGTTGTTAAACTTTTAACAACCGTAAACCTAATATGAATTGGTCTGAAACAACATTTGCTCAAGAATATATATATTCTTCATTTAACATAGAGTAATTTTAGAGAGCACATTATTAAAATATTATAGTTAAAAATACGCTTCACATGTAAATTTCTATATTCGCCTTTTAACACATTATCCCCATCCTTACTTTCAAATGTAGTTTATATATTCTTGTTGAGAATAGAACCACAATATGAAGCGAAGGACTTTCATCAACGCTTCATCATTTATGTTAGAGGAGTGCTAATCCTTCATTGAACGGATCAATAAATTGAACGAATCAATGAATTAAACGGAACAATAAATGAAACGGATCAATAAATTGAACGGATCAAGGAATTGAATGAAATAACAAATGGATGATTTTGCCAATTTGTAACAGGCAGGAGAAACTGTTTACTACTATTATTAAATACGTCAAATTAAAACCAAACCGTTCACTGTTATCAAATCAATTAACAATTTTGCGTATCTCTTATGTATTTACTAGTGTTGATTTGGCCGCGCGGGTCTACACACAGAAGATCCCTTTCAGTGCAAGCATTAAAATGTGCAAAAATATAAAAGCTCCGATATTCCGACAATTTCGCTAATCTGAACTAACATTGGGCTAACTAGTTCGGATTAAGAGGGTATCAAAGGACTGTGCTCTATAGAAGAGCAAAAGCACTTGCTGTATCGCAGTACAATCTGCTTTTTTGGCGACTTGAAGCCGAAACAAGACATTTCATTCTGCCCCATTCCTCTACTTCTATGTTCCTACTCAGAGTATTGACAAAGAACGAACAGCTCTGGAAACTACATACAGATTAAGAATTCAGTTAAATGAAGATAAACAGCGGTCCACTGCAGAGAGAAAGAAAGTACCGAAAGAACACCAAACAAAATGAAGAACAACAACACAGGAAGACATGCTCCCATTATTTGTCCAGCTTTTCTTGTTATGTGTTCAATGTACAAGCTTCGTTTTAGAAAAGACTTAATACTCACGGAGTTATTTTCTTTTTAGGTAGCCAAGAGACAAATCAGTACAATGGAAACCAAAGAATTCGAGAACGCAAACTGCCGAGGAGTTGACAGAGGGTATTGCAGATACCATTAAGATAGTTCTCCTTCCGTCCAATTACTATCTTTGCGCCGAAGCCACGTTTGCAGAAAGTAAAGGATTTTATTTTTAAGTCGCAGACAAGATAGCAAAGCGATGAGTGGGGACGTGTAAAGAATGTGGACAAATCTTTCTGGCCTACTGTCGAATTCTCACCTTCAAGTCTCCTTCTTTATCGATACGTGTCAAACATCGCAGTAGTTCAACAAACCATCCCAGAATATTAAAAGAGGCTTTTCCTTTTCTATATTCTGTTGGCGAAGAAACGAACACATCCAAGACAAAATTCTAAAACTATTAGATAAACCTGTTTTGGATAATTATATCTATATCTAATAATTATAACGATTTCATTAACATTTATATCGATATCTAAAAAGATATCGATATAATGACATCCGTATGTGTTTGCTAATTATACGCAGTATATATATGCTGCGTATACGCAGTAAGAATAAGTATTGCTGAGAATCAGGGCCGAAGGTAGCTTTTTATCATATTAGCCACCCACAACCAATTATGTTTAGTAACAAATTATGGTTGTTATGTTAATAAAGTTGGCAGTATACGCAGTGGAACTTCGAAATAATGAATTTCCGCATTCTGAAATTCTTTATGTATCAAAGTTTTGGTGACCCTCACGATTTGAAGTCCCTGTTCATTGCATAAAACAATTGTTTCTATATATCGAAGTTTCAGCATATCATTAGCTTTCTGTTATCGATGTTCGAAAGCTTGATATATCGATGTTCGAAAGCTTGTTACATCGATGTTAATACATCAACATATTTTGAATAGTTATGGCAGCATGAGTGAATAATATCAATCCAACAAATGTATACGACAGCTATTTTTGGAAATATACATATATTTTTTATGATATTTTCCAATGTAGGCGTTTTCCATCTCGCAGGAATAGATTCAATCCCCGGGGAAACAGACAAGTTGTGCTTTGGGGGGGTCAAATGAAGTTACTGATCGCGTTAAAGATGACTAAATTGTCTATAGTCGAATACATCTAAACTAACCAATTAATTCATTCTAATTAAATATGCAATAAATAATTGAAATATATACATAATCCGGAAGTATGCAAATTATTAGAAATAAATTAGAATCATCGTTTAATTTTTAATCACTTCGTAAACGATAGTTTGCCCAATCCCGAACTTAGTTTTCACTGGAGACTGTGCCTCTCCCTAGTTCCTAGGACATACGTAAATCTCTCGGCAAATGTCAGCTTAGCGTAGATCAATTCCCAACTCTCATTACTGTGCAGATCGGAATGGAAGTTGGAGATTAAGTGATTTAATCAGCATTTTAATCAGTTGAAAATATGATTTAAATTTAAAATATATGCCATTAAAGTTACCTTACTCATTTCAACGAATGTAAATCTGTAATAACTGTTTTTTTAAACGATTTTAAAACAATTAAAAAAAAGTAACGGTACGAATTGAATGCATAAGATCCATTTGAAACAGCGAAAAAAAGCTGAAATGATCATATACAAAGACACCATTTAAAAACAATTTTGATTATATTTGTCAATTCTTTAACAGCGATTGTAATAATTAATGTGTAAGGATGCAAACAAATTCTCAATCGAAACTTTGGAAAAGGGTGTCAAGAAAGAATAGAAAACGATTGAGTAATAGACGATACTGATCGATAGCTGATAAAACAATGGCACTTTCTTTTGGGGGCCCTAAATTTCCTTTCTAGTGCTTTCTCCGAGCCATTCGAGTCTCTAATTACCAATTTACCGAGAGATCGGATCTTTTATTTCCCCCATTTAACGGAACTATAGATCGTTACAATGCTGGTTGAGAATGCCAACCCAGGAGAAGTTTAACCAGACTTTGCTTTTATTTCTACCTGAATTTTTTTCTTTAGTTTTATTGTTGATACATCGACGAAAAAGGATATTTCTCTATACATATGCTCTCCTTCTATACAGATTACCTATTGTTTATTACCTAAAATTTCATACAAGTAATTTCTTTATCAGGTACTTTATTAAAAAAAAAAAATACGTGCACACGGGAAGAAGGATCCAAATGCAATGACTGCACTAAAAAAATCAACGCCAAATAATGTAACTGATGGGACGCGGAAATGTTACGATGTTCTGTTACGGAGTGCGGTCCAGACTTGATACGCGACGGTGTTACGATACGGTGTTCTGTTGCATGTGTGGACGCGGCTTTAGGCAAGAAATAATGGGAGCGCCGACGTCATGACCCCGACTAGGTCACTAGCCAGGAGGAAGAAGTTGATGCACACAAAATGATCAGAGAAAGATATTTAATGCTGTCAATTTCTGTGACTTAATACCACATTGTGGTTTATTTGCTCCTATAAGGGTTAGACGAAGATAACGTTAGACCTGTTACCCAAGAATCGGAAGTTCGGCTCCCGCCTGGTCTCTTATTTTTTTGAAAGTGTAAATGCCATAATAGGAAATTTGGTTTGAACATACTATACCACGGGCACATTGGGAATGGTATTTTTAACTTAATATTCCCTTCTATAAAGAAAAGGACGCACTTAAATATTACAGTTCTAGGTTAAATAGCAAAATTTGCATATAGGTTAGTTCGTCAATCTTTCTTCATTGATTCAAGCAATCCCTTGGAATAGTCCAATGTTTGATTTTTCAAAAGAATGACGTTATGATTTTAATAGAATCTTAATTTTATTATAATGGAATATAAATATAAATAAATTTTAAATAAATATAAAACTTTATACAAAACTAAATATACTGGTGTTTTAATAATAACGTGAATACCAATTTATTTTCTAAAAGGAGAGAGAAGCTGTGAGATATAGAGAAGAAAAACATAGAATCTCAGTAGGAGATAGATCTTTGTAATTCTTGTCCTGTCTAAAAAATTACAGCATTCCCTAATGCACATAAATGGCCATCAACCTGTTGTTGCGGATTGCTGTGTCTCTAGTTCAAAGATTTTGCTAAAATATTATGCATACGTATGCGTACCATAGGCCCTGTACGAGCAACCAATCGCCCTAAAAGAGACGTATTTGTTCATCCGGATCTTAAAATTTGCTAGCGTGAATTCATCCGAAAAGATTCGACTCGAAAACCTTTGGAACAACCCCATCAAGTCTCCTTCAAATCTTGGGAAGATTAGACAACTTTTTTACAATGGATATCAGAACGCTTACTCAGAGATCTCATAAAGATCGCACTGCTCACTGTAGTCCGGGGTTTGGTTCCACAGGCCTTAAGAGGTTCGGATTCTTTGAAAAATTGTAGGGCCAGAATTTCGGATTCCTCGGAA
This sequence comes from Dysdera silvatica, assembly GCA_006491805.2. Lineage (NCBI taxonomy): Eukaryota > Metazoa > Arthropoda > Arachnida > Araneae > Dysderidae > Dysdera > Dysdera silvatica. The sequence continues at coordinate 120,307,813 of QLNU02015270.1, forward strand.
TGCAGTAGGTTTCGTAGCCGCATGATCATTGTAGTTCTTGAGCCGTAAAACTACAAACAAACAATATGTTCTTATTGTATGTAACGTCAATGGACGTCAAGGTCACTTGTTGCCTGTTCAAATCACGTCCGGGTCACCAATGTTGCAGTAAGATCACAAATGTTGAATCAGAAGGCGTTTTATTTATAGCAATCCTTTATTGGAGCAACTAAACACGAAACCAAACTAAAAATTTTTGAAACCAAAAGATTCTTTCGTAGAATTTATGCAATGTTACTATTGATGCCGCGTTTTTGCGATAAACTGAAAAAAATAAAATAAATATAAATATTATAGAAGACTATTCCACAGACACAACCTCTCATTTTTTGATAAAAAAATAAAGGGAGGGAGGGGAGGGCCAACCAACAAAATTGACCGACGCAATTGATATTACAATTGAATATCATGGCAAGCTCATTGATTTTGAATTCAAACGTTCAAGCTTTTAGACACGTTTTCGTCTCTGTATAAGTATTGCTTAGAATCAGGGCCGAGGGTAGATTTTTATCACATCACCCACCCCTAACCAATTATGTTTAGTAACAAATTATGCTTGTTATGTTAATAAAATTTGCGCCGGACCCCTTAGGATTTCAGGACCCCTAGGCATTTTCCCCCCTTTTCCCCCCCTGAATCTATCCTTTGTTCAGAAGCTGTGCATTTGTGTTTAGAAAGAGTCACAAATCTTAGATTCAAAGCACAGATGGGCAAAATTATTCCTTATGGAACGCATTCCGCCATTCATGAACCATCTAAGGAAGTGAAAATGAATCATTTAAAAAATGAAATTAAATCATTTAAAAAATGAAATTAAATCATTTAAAAAATGAAAACGATTCATTTAAGAAATGAAAATAATTCATTTTTTTTTTAAGAAATGAAAATGATTCATTCAAGAAATGAAAATGATTCATTCAAGAAATGAAAATGATTCATTCAAGAAATGAAAATGAATCATTTCAAAAAAATGAAAAAAAAATCATACAAAAAATGAAAATGGATCATTTCAAAAATGAAAATGATTCATTTAAGGGAATGAGAAGAATTATTTAAGGGAAATCGTCCAGGGAATAAGAACGAATCATCTAAGGGAATGAGCCACCATTCACTTCTAGGAAATCATTCTTTGGGGGCTCCTTCCTCTTCCCCTTGGTAAATCTCTAAACGTTAGTGATGGAACAGCTGAAGTCCGTGATGTATTTTGTCAAGATGGTCCGGGCTTATGCCCCGCTCCTAATTTTCTTCCGACAGAGTTATGAAAGGGAAATGTCTTTTATAAATCAGACAAAACCGGGAAAGATCTAGCCTTCTGGCACAGATACAAATGCCATCAGGGAACTTTATAGTTTAGGGCATAAATCAGCGAGAAAGGAACTGTAGATAGCATTGTAAATCCTTTGAAATATTCCCTTTTTCCCTCGGTCGTAGGGAGAAAGAGGGAATCGTGGGTATTTTCACAAAAATTGAACGTTAGGTGAAAAAAAAGTTTTCGATATATTTGAATATTATACCAAGGCCTGCAATACCACTTTTCTTTTCCCCGCAGTATGCCATTCGATTGTAAGGCAGAATAGGCGTATTTTATAGACATAAAATAAATTGCTTATAAACCGATTCTGATGTTTAAAGGAGGAAATATGACTGCTGAATATTCGTTACGATAACAGTTTTTTTTTTTTAGAAATAGACAAAAACAGGCAATTTCTAGTGTCACGTTTTCTTCCGGATATAAAGAATTCGGTAAATATAAAATATGGAACGAGCGCGTATAATTCATATATATCGCATAATTAAAGACGGGATACAACTCCAAAATTATGAACTTTGCAATAGAGGTAAAATGATGCTTCACCATATTATAGTAAACAAGGAAAACATAGTTATATGAATAACGCTATCTAGTAATTTTTACGAAAATATAGATTACAAGGTATTTCTTAGAAAAGGTCAGAGAAAGAAAGAGACACGACTTGAGTCGTCGAAGTATGGAATCATCTACTTCAAAGAGTAAGAAAGGTAGAGCCAACCAATAACGGGGAAATAGGAAAAAACCAACGCTGACAATAGAAGTGAAGGCTCTTCAGCGTAGTTTGACACCCATTGATACCCTGGACAGAAAACAAAGGATGCGCCGATGCCATACCTTTTACGTCGTCCACTCCCTGGATATGGACATAATGAGAAGATCCAACCAGCATTATTTTAATTGCATTCATGAATTTTTTTCTGATGTGAATATAGCGTATTTCTTATATTTGTCCACATTCCATTTTTCAGTATTATATATAACTGGTAATTGTATGTCAAACAGTACGTGATAAGATGATTTGCATTTTCTAATTGTTTTCTTGCTCTTCCCCGGGATCGATGCAAAGTTACTTACGAACACTCATTTCAGTTCTTCAAGTTTGTTGAAAAATCAAAAAGGTGACAAAAACTCTCTTTATCCCTCATACACACATATTGACACATATGCGCACGTGCATTATTTAAATTTTTAACCAATATTAAATAACAATTAAGAAAAAACAATAATCAAACATGATTAATAAATGATGATGATGTTAGGTTGCCACGTCGTCTTGATCACCATTCACAATTTGACCAGCCCAAAATTCTTTTTAGGTCGACGTCACGTGTCCTTTTAATTCTCCAGAATCTGGGAGGTTTGGTTAACGACACTTATTTAGTTGAAATTCACTATGCATAGACTCAATTTCTTAATTTTAATTCGTTGCATTAATGTTTATTTTATCTGTTTACTGATATTTTTGCTGACCTGTTATATATTTCCTGTCCTATATGTCCTGTTGTATGTTCTTTTAACACCAGAGAATAACAGGTCTCATATCCCGTTACAAAAACCTGTTCTTTATGGCTTAAAAAAAAAAACAAAAAAAACCAGAAAAACAAAAACTAGTGCGGTTTGTTCTTGCTGAAGAAGCAGGCCTGTGGTCAAGCAGGGGGGGGGGTAGCTCCAGTGGCCCCATATGTCCTTTACCTTGCCCCAGTTGCACCTTGCTCCATATGCCTTTTGACTTGATACAGTTGCCCCTTTATTTAGGCTATAGGCCTGCGAAGACAATAGTAAGCTTAAACCGTAGAAAAACGTTTACGAATTTATTAACTTTTATATGTCCTATTTACTTTTTCAAGTTCATTTCCATTTTGAGTCGATAAATGAAAATTGACACATAATAATGAATAAATAGAAATCAATAAATAATAAACGATTTAATTGTCACAAATTATATTTAAAGATTGCTCACAATGTTTTTTAATTTATTTATTTTATATACATATATTTTTTTAATAATAAACCCAGCTGTTTTCGAGTTTTAACCTGTAACTCGTCCCAAACTTGGGATAAGGGAAGCCGTAGTGGAGGTTTAAAATTACTACCCAGCTGCTAAATTTTCTGCAGATAATAGCAAGCTCTTCCACCCATATTCACCCCTGTTAATTACTCAAGGACGACCCCTCCTCCATGCATTATTCATTTAACACCATTAGTCAATTTCGTTCTAAGTATTGAAAGTGACACGAATGATAAATGCGAAAAACTTTAATAACTTTCAAAAAATAGACAAAAGTGAATTCATCAAATGTTTCGTTTTTAACGAACGACACGTCATCGTTTTCGAAACCCGTCAAATCTTTTCTGGTCTCTCTTTATTTCTTCATGCAATTTCTACGTTGCTTAAATGCAACGTTAATTCTTACGTTGCTTAAATGCAACGTTAATAAATTACTCAATACGTTGTAAAGAACTTCCAGAATACCTACTGGAATTTTACTAACGTATTTCTTGTTTTTTGAGACATTTATTTGTATTTTACAAACGTTGAATATGAATACATTGTAAACAAGATATACATCGAACAAAATCAGTGAGGGAAATAAAAATTTCCAATATCATCTTATGGAAGCTATGGCTACAGTGCTTTTTCTTCTCTATACCGCGATGCCGAAGTGGTGAGGCGTTTAGTCATTTCGTAAATAATTTGGATTTGATTCAAGCAGCTACCCCAGCTCTTACCTTTTTATTTCTGCAGATCTGTAGTCCGAGGTTTGATTTTTTAGGTGAAAAAGTTTTGGATTCCCCAGAAAATTATATCTTCCGATGCACCACCGTAGCCGCTTTTGCACAACAATGCACACACAAACAATTATAACAATAAAGTATTTTCTTTCGCTTAAAAAAATGATTACAGTTAAAGTACATTCACTCCTGACCATTTAAAGCATTTAATATTGGTAATATTTTTTGGCTCAAAATGATGCTCTTTATGATGATGATGATGCAGTTACTGTCCTGTGGTTACCCATACGGGATTTCCGCACACATTGACAAAAAACCTCCCAAAAAATCCGTAACTTCTCCAGCGGTTTCAAATTGATATTTCCCGCGAACTTACCTGACCAATTAATTTCTTGGATTTTTCTCTGTGGTTTTACATGGATTTCAGTTAAGAGGAAAATAGCTCCACGGTCGTGAGGTATTTAACTACTTGATACAGGGTAGGGAAATTTTCCCTAGCTTTTAGGGATGTTCCAAATTACTTGACAATTGCGGGTGTGTGGCTGCTCCGTAACAATTGTTTTAATTAAATGACTTAGGGGCATTCGATTACATAACAATAACAGCCTCCTCTATTACGTAATTTTAACTTGAAAGTCTATGACAGTTGCCTTTCAAAATAGGAGAAATTCAGTAATCAATATAACGCTTGAGAATTTCTTTACAATCAAGTAAAAATTGAAAATGTTGACTATTAAAAAATAAAAAAAAATCTAGTTTGATTAAGTTTTAGGCAAACAAGTGAAACTCCGGCATTTTGCGAACTACGACGCCAAACGTTTTTTGCAGTTGAAAATAGCCAGAACGGTGCGTTTTCTTTAAGCGTGTGATGCGTATAATATACCCATAAATTACGATATTTCCACAAACCCCTTATTATTTTTCGCACCCCTTAATTCTATGGTGGGGTTGATCAGGAAGGAAGTTTTTTGGGGAACTGGGAGCGTTGTCGCTGGCAGGTAGAGAAGTGGGGGCGTATCCAGAGGGCTTGTTTTTCTGCACTATGTCCCCACCTAATGATTATGATGGATAATTCGTTCCCTGCCCCCCGTTTAGCTTTGGGGGGGGGGGAGCAGAACCAGGCGTCGTGTGGAACAAAACCTGTCTTTAGCACTGTTTTATCACGGCGCAAGAGTTTCTGGGGGCATTTTGACTAAGAGTTCAGAAAATAGTATGTTAACTGGCAAAGAAGGTTTAAAATACAGTGTGTCCGTGAAGTCATGGTGCACTTTTGACCGGTCACAGGAAATCAACGAAACAAGATAGAAATGTGAAATCTTCACCAAATAAAAGGAAAACTATCCAAGTTTCATACCTATTCAGTACAGTTGCCCTACACACATGTTGTCCACAGACATGGAATGTCGCCTCATCGCTAAACACAATCTTTGTTGTACACAAACTTCGTTGTACATGCGACAATATTCACGTTGCACTTTGGTCACGGATTCGAATTTAGCAAGCCACAGAACACACTGAATTTTCCTCTGTAACGTCCACATCTTGACTGGCGTGGGCTGATCCACTGCCGCGCAGCTCGTGGTGTTGCGTCATCACCTGTGTGCGCACACGCTTGCACATCAGAGTACAGAAACTTGGAGAGTTTGTCTGTTATTTGGTGAAGAGTTCACGTATCTATCTTGTTTCGTTGATTTCCTGTGACCGGTCAAAAGTGCACCATGACTTTACGGACACAGTGTATATTTGCAGTAGTTGCCGCTCAAGTGGATCGCATTCGAAACTGTGTATTTTGATGCAATTAAGCGACTGATTCAATAAACCGATTTTACTTAATAATGTCCATACGTCCATTATGGAGGAATTAAAGCAAACAGACAAATACAGTAATGTCATCTAAACAGCGCCGGATTGTCGCATAGACCAAACAGACAAATGTTTACGGACCGCTTTGTTTCGAGGGGACCCGGTGACGTGAGGACTTGATGCTACTTCAAAATCGTTGCCAATCCGACCTTATCACCAAGGCAGTATTTATTTTACCACGGCGCCAATTTCTGAGACGTTTTCTGCTAATTTTAGAATTTTTTTTATGTACGTTGTAAGCAAATATGTAACCTGTACCGATTTTATTTTCAAAGTTTAAAATTTAAAGTCCATAACGGATTCAGCGATTGATCGGGCATTGCGAGCATTTTCGATGTCCCAAAACGATCGTTATATATATATGGGTCCTATTGTAATTATACAGGCTTATTTAAATAAATCGAACACTACGCAGATTAAATTAAACAACAATATAAATCAACGTTTATCACTACGCCAATAAACGTTGATTTATATTGTTGTTTAATTTAATATACACGCTTAATTCATACTGCAAGGGGCCCGGAAAAATTGTCTAGGGCCTCACGAAACCTTAATCCGGCCCTGCATCTAAAGATAATTTAAAACGGGAGTTGTTATATAAAGTTTCATTAGAATCATGCCAGTATCCAGATATTAGGGCCGTTCCCCAGAAACTACATTTTGAATGGGAATTGGCTACGACCTTGCATGCAGTGATTGTATCGATACGGGTTGCAAAATTTGTTTACCCCACCCACGAAATAAAATTCTGGCTACGGTTTTGATTAGGATATTCCTTAACAATATTTGACACAGGTGTTGAGTAAGGCTGTTGGAAAAAGGGATAGATGGCGCAACCGTCACTCTGATGTTACCGTATCATGTGATCCCATTCACTGCTGTGTCAAAGCTCAGTGATTTACAAGCATTTTACAGTAAGTAATTTACAAGAACCCTGGTGAAATGGATGGGTATGCCGCTGTAAATTGTTCAAATCACTCAAGGTATAAACGTAGAAAGCTTAGATTTGCAACAGATCCTGATTTACGAAGAAGCAGATGGATTATTGATTTTTCAATGGTAAACGTTGCGTTATGAAACCGGAAGTGTACAACAAAATGGCGTCTGAGGCGTCGGCCTACACTCCTAAGGGCTCTAGTGTTAAGGTTTTAAAAATGTGACCTTTCGGGAGCCAAATGCTCTTTTTATCAAATATAGTGTGAGAGAAAACGAGAAAAGATCTAAATGTACATTAACAAGGAGATATGCAAACTACTGGCGTACGCAGGGGAAATGTTGACGGGGGTTTATCCCCTCATTGCGATGAAATTTCGTATATATATATAGTTGTAGATCTGTAACACCCTGTAACATCTGTAACGTTCTGAGTAAGCCAATGATGCAAATTTAGAACTTTCTCTCATCCTTCCCCACTTTGTCTTCGCTTGATGAAGGGAGTAGTTGGTTTCCGAAACCCAGTGTTTTTAAAATTTTAAATCAGTGTAAAAATTGAACTTATTAGGGAAATGGCGTATTTTGATTATTTATTCTCAAGAAATGTTTATATTATTAGACGATAAATTGTTTTTTTTATATATGAGATATTATTACCCTTGACGGGGTTTACAAAAAAAAACAAAAAAAAACAAAAAAAACCTCTCTCCGGTGGCTCTCTGTGGTAACCATTTGGCAATTGTGTTAACCCTGTGAAGGGTAATAATATCTCATATACAAAAACAATTTATCATCTAATATTATCACATCATCGGCTATGATAAGAACAATTTCCCAACTTTAATATTCATATTACGTTTTTGTAAAGGTACACTTCCTTGAAAATGCAGGCTTCCACGTATCTTTGCAATTTTGCAGCCTTCTTAGACAGATGCAAATTTTGCAGTATGTTCACAACTAAAATGGAATCCGGATTAGATTGTGGAGTAAATTATTTTTGTCGAGTTATTGAGGTATTAAAAAAATAGATAACTTCTAACAATTTAATTTAAATATCTAATGAATAAGAATATAAGCTGTCAATTACTTTTTACTTTGATGCAAAATTTTATGGATTTTTTTGTTGTTTATATTAAAATACATAGTGAACTAGCACTTATTGCTATGCCTGAATTCGTCTGAACTTCTTCATAAATATTGTTCTTAAATACGTTTAAAAATTTAAAAATTGTAGTCTTTTTTTTTCATATGAATTATCTTGAATGCCTTGTGTATATTAAACAAAAGTGGAGGGTCAGAGGGATCATGACCCCAAAATAAATTTTTTCACGTAAAAAATTCCAACTTCCATGGTAAATGGAGGGTGTTATTCCAAGACCATAGCAAATTCTGTCCTTGACCCCCAAAATGAAAGTCTGTGTCCGTTTCTGATTATATACTATTTAAAAATATGAATAGAACATGTTTTGTTGAAAAGGAGATGAACTTACATTTACTTACGTGTGTATCCGTATTGCGATGTCGAATTAGTGAGTTTTTCTCTATAACGCACTATATTAGACCAAACGAAATTCTAAATATAGTCGAATTAGCCGGAAAATCGATAATTTATCCGATTGTCAAGATACAGGGATTCATGGTATTGGTTGTATCTTCCTGGTGAAGGACTGCTGCTGACGCGTCAGAAAGATTGGGAGATTTTTTTTTCATTTGCATTTGCCATTTTACCAGTGTGTAATCTTTTGTATGTAATCTTCACTGTACATTGTTGTTGCAGTGTATTTATCACTTTATATTATATGTACGCTTCTTTTCTATATGCTATTATGTACATTCCAAGAGAGATTGCGCTGAAATAGTGTCTGTAGGCAAAATTTTGAAATTATATTTTCTATATTTCCTAAGATCGAGCTTAAATATTAGTATTAATATCTTTAATTAACTTTTAAAATAAAAAGGAAATTAGTCCAGGTTCTATACAGCCAATTACTGAAATTGACACATTTAGGGTTCAGTTGTAACGTCATGCGTTTTATCAATTACCACTGATCTTGTTCATTTTCACTAAATCGGATATAAATGGCGTTTGAATTATACGTTGCTGTTGCCACTCAAGCAGGCTGAAATTAACGTCAAAAACTAAATTTGGAATGTCGCTTTCGCATTGGCGAAAGACACCCTGTCATCACCCTGTACTTAAACCCAGCATTTGGCTGAAGCAGTCCGCATTTTTGATGGAAAGGGGAAAACCATAAACGTCAAAAATGGCGCACGAACCATAAATTATGGCCAAAAGTGACCGCGTGGTTTATTATCGTGGGATCCCGCGTGATCCATGCAAATCATCTGCTCGCCGTTATCGCTTTGGCATTACTGTTCGGCTTGGGTACCTTAATGAAACCGCGGGTGCCTGTAATGCCTACGTAAATGGACGAATTTTGGAACAGCAGACAAAGAAAACTAAGCTATCGACAGTGTTTCCTTCCTTTTTACGTGACAGGGCTTCTTAATACTTAGAGAATTTTCCCTTTTTTTTGTTGATACGGCAGGGAAGAAATATGGCCCGTCCATTACGGAGGCATTCTTATGTTCTATTTAAGGAATTTACTGATCAGGATTTGATTAAGGGTTAGGGATTTATTTGGCCAAATTTATTTTAGATAAAGAATCCAAAAAGAATGCCATTAAACCTTTTTTTTTTTTTAAGCTGCTGACTGATATCTTTAATTTCAATAGCTTTTTGACATTACCATTAGTAATTACTTTGTAAATTAATAGGGGCATGGCGAAGACGGTAAGTTCCAGGGAATAAAATATTAAATTTATATCCCTTGGGACCAGGGGCCGGGTGAAAGAATATAATTTGTATTCTCCATAAAACAAATAATTTCCTAGGTATTTTAATTTGAAGAGTAGTTATGCTCGTATGGTACTCTTCCAAAGGTATGTCCGTTGGCCACCAAGTCTTTTTTTCCGACAGACTGTACTACTTTCGTGCCACCGTTACGTTTTAGCCATTTAATTAGTAATGCCATTACGCACTTAATGATCTACGAAGCGGTTCTTACCTTTCCTGACCACGGACCCCCTTCAGAGTTCACTCACCCTCGCGGACCCCCAAGAATTAACTCAAAGTTTAACGCCCCAAATTTGCATCGCACATATTTATTTCTAGTGTTTCATCACTAATTTTCACTATTTAAGGAAGGAATTTTCCCTTCCCTCGTAATTTATTTTTAGCATTAAAGAGCAAATGCTCTTTTAGTATATTTCCGGACCTTTGTGGAACACTGGGAGGGTCTTGCGGACCCTCAGGTGCCCGCGGTCTATAGTTAAGAACCGTTGGAGTACAGCTTAGAGCAGCGTTTCTGTACCCGGGAGTTCTGGGACTACAGGTTTCCTTGAATGTTTTTTGAGTATGAAGACCTTCCTATGAAGTCCTTAAACAGGTAGTTTAATCCCGCCTTTTTCTCTATATTGTCAATGAAGTTGCTATATTACTGTGTTACCTTCGCGTAAGGGACATCTCCGAATAAAGGACCATTTTAAGGAATGATTCCTTTAGTCTCCGGTATATGTATCGACATATATACAGTGGTCAAAAAAAAAAATCCGACCATACGACTTTTCTTGAGAACTATTGAAAGTAGAACAAAAATTCCAACGCCACTTTATCTAGAATGACTAATTCTATAAAAATATGGTAATAAAAAAATATTTGGAGGGCCGTCTTCATATTTAATTTAACGTCAATTTTAAAATTTCCAATGGTAACACCCACCTTTTAATTTATTTTTAAATTTTATACATAAAATTATATGAATATTCCAAATTTTATAACTTCTGAATGAATGGTTGCTGAGTTATAAATATTTGAATTTCGCATCTCCTAATGTTAAATTTACTATCCACTTTTTAAGCGATATCTTTTGAAATAAGTAAATGAATCTAATTATTTTTGCACGTCATAGGGCTCAATTATCCAAAGGGATTTTGTATTAACTTTCTGATTGGTCAAAGTTATAAATATTAATTACTAATTATGAAATTAATATTTCAAACAAATGTGAATTGAAAGAGGGGTAATATTTTACGCCATTCGATTCAGCTGCAGCAAAAACATAAATATGCAAAATTACGTTAATAATTTCCATGTTATTAAAGGTTCTTTAAAAAATTAACAATTAGTGGGCTGTCTCCACATACAAAATGTTTTGACTGAAGTGACTTTTTTTTTAAAGAATGGCCCTACATTTATTTAGTTTATGCGAAAATGTTAAAGGAATTTTCATTGTTTAATTTTAGTTATGAAAAAAACCCCAATTATCTGGAATATATAAGCAAGAAAGTAATAAGCTTATAAACGTAGCATCATTTGCATATATATATATTTATGATGTTACAAGTTTACTTAAAATTAGTTGTAGTTCTTGAAACGCTAAAACCATAATTTGATGATTTAAAAGACTTACAATCAAATAACACTAAAATAAAAATGAAAGCAAGATATTTTGTAAAGTCATCGTCTTTTTATTAGAATTATAACAAATATATTAAAAAACATAACATACTGTTATAATTTTTTAAAAATACTAACAATTTTTCATATTACGTAGATAGATAACACCAAATTCTAATGGCAAGAACTTCTAGTATATTAATAGTTTCAGAACTACAGTTCAAAATTTTTTTAGTTTATCTTGTATAAGATTGAGGAATTAAAAAAAAAAGGATTTACTAGTCAGAAAAATTTACTATTTATTCAATTCAACAACTAACGGTAACTCAACAAAATTCAATTAACGGAAACTAAGTCTGAAAAACCAAAACACTACAATTTGAAATATATGAATTTTCCCCTAACACACATCATCGATTATCTTTGTTATTTATTACCCAAATTCCATGAAATTTGAAATTTAGCATAAATTGGTTACAGAGAAGTTTTCTATGAAATAAAAAAGTGGGTGTTGCCAATAAAAATTTTAAAGTTGACGTTAAATTAAATATGAAGACGGCCCCCAAATATTTTTCATTACCATATTTTTATAGAATTAGCCATTGTAGATAAAGTGGCGTTGAAATTTTTGTTTAACGTTCAATATTTCTCGAGAAAAGTCGGATTTTTTTTTTACCACTGTACCTCAGTATAAGGGACACCTTTATTTAAGGGACAAAATGTCTGGTCTCGTAATTATCCCTTATGGAGAGAAGCACTGTATATAACAACATAAAGATTTTTTGTTGAACTGGCTACCAAAAAAGAATAAATTGTGTTTTCCTTATGAAGAAGTTTATAAATGTCAAAGGAAAATATTAATTTCTGTAGGGAAATTAATATTTTCCTTTGATATTTAATTTTGATATCAATTACAAATTTGGCAATTAAATAGAAATTAATCTTTGATGTTAATTTCCCTCTATTCAGGGGAAAAAATATTGACTATCTTAATCCACCATGAGAATCATAAAACATGCCAGGGTGGCTTTGTGTGTTGACTTATAAATTTGATGATCGTCTTATTTTTGCGAAGGGTGATATTTTTTAAAATAAATAATTGCAATTATTTTTTTCCTTCAAATTTAGCAATATCTCTTGATTTGGAAATGAATTTTTGAAGATTGACATGATAATAAAAAAGTAAATAATAATTAAAATACGCTGGACTCTGTCCGTAATGATATTTTCCCACGGTCCAGTTGGTATCACACGCAATCAAATCTCCAACGATTAATTGTCTATAACGATAACTTTTGCTTGACGATTGTATATCGATATAGACAGATTTTGCTGAATAAAAAAATTATATCATACGTTTAAAATTAAAAAGAAATCATGTGTAGAAAAATATCGTAGGTTAAAAAAACGTGGGAAAGGGGAAAAAAAGGTGGAAAATACAATTTCACAGCAATGTAGTCAAATAATTTTCCCCCAGATAGGGAAGAAAAAGTTCAGCCCACTGCGTCATTTTCATTAGAAATGCGTTCGACAGAGTCGCGTGAGGGAGCTAAAACGAATGAGGAGGCAAAATGGGATTCCATAAATCACCTTCCTACGAGGAGACCCCATAATTGATTTTCCCTCTGTGCCCACACACTAGATACGGTCGTGGGCACGTTAAACGCGGGGGGGGGGAGTAAGGAGTTGGGGGTTTTGGGACATGACGTGTTCCTGTGTCCGGGCCTGACCAAAAGGACGTCACGGCTCGGCGAAAGATGGCTTGTGGACACGCAATACGGCCCTAAAACACACAAGTCCACGTGCACATGCACGCACGTGCGTTAAAACGTTATCTGCGCAGTGCCCTACCTTCGTTCACCGTTTTACACATACGCAGGAGCGCTTACACGCACCGGTCCTTGTATTTCTCCCACTGACCACACAGTACACGAGTCGTTTAATAACAAAGCTGGTCGTTAAGTTGTTTACTGCCTTGCAGAGATGTTAAAGAAAATTAGAACTGCTACTGAGAAGTCACTACGAGATCGAGGTGAACACGTTCATGATATGGGGAATTCTTAAAGAGCTTTCAGGAGGCGAAAGTCATTAAACCACAGCCTTTCACTTCCTGTATAAGAACGCATTTAATTACACTCTGCAACGCTTGAAAAAGAGAGAGACAGGGAAAGGCTCAACTACACAAAATGAAACGACGTATTGGGTCATGGTACGAAGAAAGTTATTTTCAATCTTAAAATAATTTTGGGCTTTTGTCTTTGGAACACTTACCCGGGATATTCTAGTTGCCCGGAGGTTTCTGAAATCTCAGGTACAAAAACTTAATAGAGTAGTTCGGGATATACTCTAACACAGGGGCCTTCAACCCGCGGCTAGCCAACCTGTTTTACGTGGCCCGCCGGCTCATGGAAATATAGGAATTATTTTATAAACAAAAATAATTCCACTTTCTCTCTCTTTCTCTGAGTCTTAAATATATGTATTTTATTCCCATTTTTGCATTTCGTAATAAATATCTTACAACGCTAGAAAGATAAAATAATATGCAGTTTCCTTCAATAGTGTTTCACTTAAGTTCTCTAAGATATATGGATATGAGGAGTATTTATATTTATTTGAGGTGTAACAGGAATTTAAAAACAAAATTTCAACTTGGGACTCATTGAATTCTATTCTGATCTGGGAGTGGGGGGGCTCTCCCCCACTGGATGGCTCCCCTGCTGGATTCGCTTTTGTTCAGTCCTACTATTGCTGGTACTAGTGCGGCCTGCGGGCCAACAAGAATGAGCAAAATTGGCCCTTGGACTGAAAAATGTTGAAGACCCCTGCTCTAT
>QLNU02015270.1:120328506-120346617 GCA_006491805.2 Dysdera silvatica
GAATTGAATTTTCATGCTCACTTAAACGTTGAGCCACATTTCTCCAATCCTTGACGTGTTGAGTGCCACGCGAATTTATAAGGAAATCCCCGCAAGGACACACGCACTGTTTAGAAGTGCGCTGGTATTGTGATATAGCAATGCGAAGCGCACTGCCAACAAATTGAAACTTACTCGATGCAGGTGTACATGCATATTAGGGCCATTGTTTCTTATCATAGTAGAAGATATTTACGCTTAGAACGAAATGTTCATGGGCATTCACTCAACACGTTATGCGCCAAGTCTGTTTGTACTTGCATCGTCTGGCCCGCTACATAAGATTTCATCGAAATCGGCTTGCGGCCGGGGTTCTGTTTATTAATTTATTAAAAAATTAGATGTGCACCTCACAAATTGCAGGTAAGAAGACATTCTATCTAGCAGTATTGTAACAACTTCTAAAAAACCACGACACAAACTCCAAAAAATCCTGGAAAAGTCTCTACAGTGCGAAGCTATTGTAAATTATGCTATGAAGAAAATGCAACACAATCTGGCAGAGAAATGGCCAGAAAATTGACGAAACTCGTTTCCACATTTTGTAATACCTGCGAAGGACAACCGTTTCTATGTTTACCGTGTTTCAATAAAATCCATTAAAATTTTTTGAAAAGAAATATTTAAATACATTAATGATACAGTCCTGTAATACATAAAAATTAAGTGAATGTTGAATAAATTTTAGGTAATTACTTAAAACGATGTAAATTTTTTAGTTTTGATATCATATTTTACACTGTCAGTCACCGGTGACTGACGCGGCCTGAACGCAAAGTTCAGTGTCGGTCACCGAAGACTGATGTGGCACTCAAAGTGTTAAAGCCTTCATGACACAAAGCTTCCTCATTTTTCGTAAATAATTTGCACACATAGCAAAATAAAGCTCTTTTAGTTTGCGAATAAATCAACAAATCTCTACAAACAGTTTCGCAGTTCTTCTTTCTGCGGAAAAAAATGTGTTTCCCTTAATGTTCTTTCTTTCACTCCTATAGTTCTTGCTTAGTTACTAATGCATTCAATATGTTGGTTGGGCTGATGGCGACAGAAGTATTCACGCAACACCTCGGTTGCATGCATTGGCCATAAACCAGGGTCATCACTATACCGATGATTTTCTACGTTTTCGTTGGAGAAATTAGGAATTTCGCGTTAATATTTTCTTCTTAGAAGTGTGCAAGGAATCACGCTATATACTTTTCTTACCGTCGTTAACAGACACCCTGTATACAGAGTACTGTTTAAAGTCAGGTGTTTTGCAAATAACCTTTGAAAGAAGTCTCGTTGAGCTGTAAAAGTTAGGGGTGTGTATAAAAATGTGCCCATAGCCAAAGAAATGGGCTCGACGGCAGAGCCCTCTATGGTGAGATCAGGAAGTTATTGCACCTAATTCTGGAACTAGAAGGGATACAGGAAAATTTTCAATTACAAAGTTGTTAAGCACCAACTAATTTGTAAGAAACGATTTTTTTCACCACCTTAATAGGGCAAAATTCGTGATTTAGGCGGTTTTTAAGGTTTCCGTCCAGTAATACCATTGTTGGTGAAAATTCCGATTTAACGTCAATTATTAACTTCAATTTTAAAAATTCATGTTAACTTTGATCATTCATTCTTGTAATTCCATAAAACTTCATTCATTATATAAGTGCAGATGGCACGTTACGTACTATATGCAGTATGGTGGAAAAAATTCGATGTTATTAATGCTGTTGTAGAAATGTTATTATTTTGTGTTATCATGATTATTTGGTATGCCGCGGTAGCGACGACAATCCCATTCTGCCATAGGCGTACCAGTGGCGTAGTTGGTTAAGGCATTAGCCTGGAAATTAATTGGGTTGTCGTTGCTACCGCATTATACCAAATAATCATGATAACACAAAAAATATTTCTACAACGGAATTAATAACGTCGATTTTTTCCACCATACTGTACGTAGTACGTAACATGAATCTGTACTTATATAATGAAGTTTTACAGAATTACAAGAATGAATGATTGAAGTTAACATGAATTTTGAAAATTGAAGTTAATGATTGACGTTAAATCGGAATTTTGACCAACAATGGCGTTGCTGGACGGATACCTTTAAAACCTCTTAAATCGCAAGTTTTGACCTATTAAGGTGATGAAGAAAATATCGTTTCGTACTAACTAGCTGGTGGTTAACAACTTTGCAATTGACTTTTTGCCCTTATCTTGAATAGTTTTCGAGATAGCAGCTCTAAGTTCTGAATTTTTCCGCTAGGGGCGCTGCACGCAGTCTCATCTTGTAGCGCATAGTCACTTTACTATACCTATACATCACGTTCGTACATATAGCTCTCTCCGTTCGACAGTTATCTGCGTGTATAAGGACTTTACTAACCACCCTGTATAAGAAGTGGATTTGATAAAATATATTTGCTGAAAATAACACATTTATGATAATTTTAAAATATTACGTGGCCACATGGAGAGCATAGATGGGGCTCCAGAGCTGAAAAAGATTAAGAGCCATTGATTTAAATATTTAACTGAGATTACGTATATTTTATATTTGATATCTTCTACTAGAAGTGTGTCATGCATTCAAGTACTGCAGTTCTGGTAGAGCGATTGTCACTTTGTGACTATGTGTTAGTTTTATTACTTTTTTGTGTCTTACGTAAGCATGGTCCAGACTTCCCCCACCTCTCCGTTGTCAATAAAAATAAGCAAATCAAACCCCCCCCCTCCCCCAAAGTTGCTTTCATAATACTTGAAAGGCCCCTATGTTGTGACTGAGAAGATGGCCTGGACAAGTCTGCACTTGATGGTAAGGTTAAGGTCTTTGCTCTTCCAGATCTTATCCATACTGACCATAGCACTGCGTCCAAGTACAATTCTCTGCTTGATTTCTGGTGTTGACTTGCCAGTGCAATCAATTTTGGACCCGAGAAAGATGAAGTCTTAGACTGCTTGAATTTCTCCATCATCGGTCTTGATAGCCACATTCGCACTTTTTGTCTGTAGTCATAATTTTTAATTTTTTGATGTTTAAGTGCAAATATATCTTTTCACTCTCCTCTTTGATTTTCATGATTAACTGTTTTATGTTCTTTTCAATTTCTACTAATAAGGTTGTGTTATCTGCGTACCTTAGGTTATTAATTTGATAAATAATAATTAATGATTAATAATAATAATAAATAAATAATTTGACATAATAACCGATGGTAGATGTGTCTAGGTAAAGTTTCCTAATAATCGCTTCAGAGTAGAAATTGAACAGGAACGGCGATAAGATGTATACTTGTCTCACACCTTTCCTAATCTTCAAACTAGAACCAAAACGGAATACATTCTTACTGTTATTTTGCTATAGCGGGAATTAACTTTTAACTAAAAAGTACTATTCATTGAATGCTAATTTCTTCTAAAACATTACAAATAACAGTAGTTAATTGTGTACATTGATTTACAATTTATGAGTATTAACTACTTCAATTAAAGTATAACAGATTTTGATAAATTGTGTTACGTCGAATAACGGAAGAAAATCCGGCTGTCTTTTGATATTTGCTATATATATGAGTTCGACTGCATCAAAGGAGCTGGGTTTTATACTATCCGCTTTTTCCTTTTTTTTCCTTCCTTTCCTTAGCGACTATTTTTGAGAGTAATTCTGAGCATACCTCTAATTTAGGGAGATATTTTATAATTTAGCGATAGGGAGAGAGGGAATTGACCTTAGGTTTTGATACTCTTCCCCCCCCCCTGTGCAGGATTAACAAACCTGTAGCATGGAAAAATAAAGTATTGTATTGTATCTCCAATAAAGAATCTTGCATCATTAAATGTGCTCAGAAAAAGTATTGTATCGTATTGAAACCGTAATTAGGAATAAATTATAACGGGAACTTGTGTCAGTATCTGCTTTTAGTGTTCGTGGGATACCAGGCCTGTTATAATTGTTTTAAACTGTTTAAAATTTATTGAATAGGATAGTAATAATGGTTAAGAAACTGCTAGAAGGCACGTTTGAATTGACTCTTGAAAAGCTTAATTGATTTACCTGTTTAGAAAGGAAGGATTAAAGACATATATATTTACTTAACGAGTCACCATCTTGTTCTATAATTTACAAAGGAGTAAATTATTATGTGGAATTTACATAAGTAGCCGTACATGTGATATTAAAGGTTGTTACCAATAAATAACTTCGTATATTACATTTTGCAATATCTAGAGAAATAAAAAAAAATGCAAATCAATTATTATATAATTATAATATAGATAGTAAATCGGTTAGTGGATTTATTTTAATTAATTGGGATTAATGGATTCAGAATTGCACCTCTCTACAAAATGAATGTGAACACGTTAATAATTAATGAGTATTCTGATCAAATGACAAATAAATTAAATTGGAATGGTCATATAAACAAAATAACAAAAAAGATATGTAAAGGTATAGGAATTCTAAGACGGATAAGTAAAAATCTATTCCCAAAAATAAATAATGAACACTATAATTCTCTGATTAATTGCCATCTAGTATATTGTAACAGCGTTTGGGGTAATTTGGGTATTGTTAACAATTATATTATAAAAAATTTGCAAAATAAATCAATCAAACTGATTAATAGAAATAATAGAATAGACTTAAAGAATTTTTTAATGAATTCTAATATATTGCAAATTGAATAGATTCATAAATACTGTATACTAATTAAAATGTTTAAAAGAATAAGAAAAAATAAACATACAGATCTTATAAAAATTCAATTAAACGAAAAAGAAGTAGATATCGAAACTATAACGAATTAATATTACCCAAAATAAGAACAGAATTGGGAAGATGCAACATAAATTACATAGGACCTAAATATTAGAATGGAATACCAGATAAACTAAAGCGGTTAAATAATATAGTAAAATTTAAAAAAGAACTAAAAGATACTTGATAGTCAGTAATGTCTAACAATTTATCGATAATTAAAAAAACCAATCAATTAAAGACAAATTATAAAAACAACTCACACAAGAAGTGCATTACATATGCGTGATCTTTAGTAAAGAGTGAGGGGTGTTGAAATATGTGGAAATAGCCTGATGGCCGAATTTATTGTTTGGGTGAATTGTTATATTGAATCAGTCTGGGGTCCTCAATCCTGTTATGTTCATTATAGATATTTACTTAGGACCTTTCTTTGTGTGGTCATGTATTGTCACAACGACTGTTCCAAGAAGAATAAATAAAGTATTATTATTATTATTATTATTGCTATGGGTGCCACACGCCTGTTAATCCCTTTCAACTTTTTAAAACAGTAAATAAGGCTTGTATGCATAAATATTCAAATATGCTTTACAATTACCTTATTTTAAAAAACGGGAACAGAGGAAAATGTCATTCGAAAATGGCAAAAAATTGGGGTAGATTTCAAACAACGAAAGGAATCAATTTTCGCATAAAACTGGAAAAAAAAATTGAAATTAGACTGTTTGCTCTTCATTAGCGTAACTGGGTTCTCTTTTGTTTGATAGCTATTGTGTTAGGAATCCAGTTGTAGAAATTACCATTTTTTAATTATCTCATGTAATTAGTTCCCTCCTTGTTTTTTCAAACCAGAATCTTCAATGTAAACCGCAAAAAGACTTCACAAAACTTGGAGATAGCGAGCGAGACTTCATTTCGTTTTTGTGAAGTCATAACAAAAAATAAATAAATAAAAAGAAAAAGTAAATAACTTTACTTCACTTTTAATCTTACTCAAAACGCGGGATTTTATCTAAAGGGAAATTAATGATACGGAAATTTTCCCTTTGGTGGGTAAAATCCCTACACATTTAGTATGACAAGTAATAACGCTGCACTGATAGGGGAAAAACCAATTAATCACCATTACGTCCAACACCAGATTTGATACAGTATTCATTAAATTCGGTTTAATTATAAATAACAGTGGTTTCGCATTTAAACACCGGTTAAAAAAAGGAAAAGAAGGCAACACAATCAACACTCAATTTTCCCGGCTAATGGGATTGTGAGAACGAAGTGGGGAAGAAGGCGAGGAAATTTCCGAAAAGTAATTAAAAACAGGAAAAATTCATAACTCCTTGTCTGGAGAACAAGTGGAAGAATAAAAACACTCTTAAAGAGTTTAAGGTGAATAATTAGCGCATTAAATAAAAATGCACTTTAAGAATACGAGAGAGTTCAATATTTATTTTTCAACTCCTTTTATGAAGGAGAGTATGTTCTCGAAGGTCTGAGTAGGGGGGGGGGGGGCATTTGCCCCAATTTTTCGCGTGCTAATAATAATCCACAACAGACGAAATACGAAATAAATGAATCGTAAATTGAAAAAAATATATAATAACCCATTCTACTGTAAAATCAACAGTAAAATAGTTTTAGTGTTTTTAGTGCTAAAGTGCTTCGAAATTCAGTGCTCAATCGACTGGATTCGGGCATCCTGCTCCTTATAGGGGAAGGGGGAGAGAAGCACTGGCTTTTAAAGCACGGTCACGTGGTCCAAAACAATACAATAAGGCGGTGTTTCCACGCCAAGCACGTCCTTGTAAGTTCGTCAAAAATGCTAGTGAGTTTTTTTTAAAGCTTAATCATTCAAACTTGAAACGATGTAAGAAAAACGAAGGGGACTCCACCTTCAAACTATCTCCTTACAGGTGTATAAGATTCAAGAGGGCAATGGTTAATTGGAAGGCCTAATGCCAAATCAATCAAGCGAACAAGCAAAGCGAACTTAATGAAAAAATGAGAAAACAAAAAAGAAACTAAATTGGAGAAAAATGGTAGTGGATACAGTGTTGCCATAATTTATACGCATGGATAAAATAGCCAAACCCGCTAGGAAACCTTTAAAAATGGCGGAAAAATATTTCATGATGTGATACAATAGGAGCTGGGTGGTTGATTAGGTCATCCGAGGTATTTTATGATCATAGGAAAATGGATATCATAAAAATCTATCGTAAAAGCATTTCTCAGTCATGAAACATTAACTTTAGAACTTTCATTCCATTAATATTTGGTGGTTGTTTAAAAATGTAAATAGCACATGATGTTAATTTCTTTAAAATTTTTGTTCAAATTTTAAACTTTAATATGGTTATTTTTAGAGAATTTGGAAGGATACACTCACTAAAATTACAACTTTCTTTCACCGCATACTGCGGCAATTTTTCAATTAGAGACTGTACAGGACTGCTAGCCAGCCGTTTACAGATTTAAAACCTATTTTGGCTTAAATTATATAAGGATGTAAGCTATTATTACCCTTCTCAGGGATAACACAATTGCCAAATAATGGTCAACACACAAAGCCACCGGGGCGAGATTTTTGTAAGTTTTTCGTGGAGATTTTTACTACGATTAATAAATTTGACACACACGTTTAAGCTTATACCAGAGCTTTTTTTTGTATAGGAGACAACTATTACGTTTATTATGTTTATCTTAACTATTATTATTATTATTATCTATTATGAACTTAAACGTAAGTGTCATACTTAGTAATCGTTTTTAAATTCCATACCTTGCATGGGAATGATACAGAAATGAACGTATCTCATCGTAAGGCTTGCCTGGTGATAGAGAACGTTTATGAGAGATATTGGTAGATTAGAGGGTGGAACCAGGAGCTACAGACTATTTGGTCTCTATAAAAAAAATTTTCGACCCTATTGTTAATGCCATGTTTGTAATTCATTCCTTATATATGTTTCTGTGTGATATGTATCATTTACACACTAGCGAATGAACAAATTTCGATTGCCACGGCTAAAAAAAAATTAAAGTACGTTTAGTTTTCAATGTATTATAGGTACAAATGTTTTCAATTAAATCACAAGCTTGAAGATCAACATCAGCTGTAATATTAGTAGATATAGAAAGGCAGGACTTCATTACACGTTGACCCATTTGCTCCAGTGACGGATGAGTAGCTATATTCAACTACATATATATATAGACTACTCCAGTAATTAGTAGAGAGAGCACCAGCTGTTGAATTCTTTTTCGCCTTTTGAATATATTCTAATCTACTACTGAATATCAACTACACTTCCACTGTTCTTCAAGATGTGACTCAGTTGCACACATATCTCAAAGAAATCATACAACCTACCATACTTGTAAGAAATTATAGCACTTCGTTTTCATACAGCGAGCGTATCAGCTATTTCCCGATAAGGAGACTTACAAAGGATCAAACATATGTTTCCGATCTAGTTTGAAATCCAATCAAACAAATTTATTTAGCCGTTAATAATACAAATTAGATAAATTTACAATTTAAGATCCATACCACCAAAAATAAAGACAGAATAATACAGAAGAATTATATTCTAACGAAAATCAAACGTTGGAAGTCCGATTCATTTCAATTCTCATTAACCATAATCCGGAGACCAATTACATAAAATTTCAATTCAAATTAATAATAGAAAGTAATAGTTAATAACTATTAATAGTATAATGATTATTAATAGTAGTAGTTAATGATTCAATACGAGTTTTCAAGAGACGCTTAAATGCGAGAAACGATGGTGTAGATTTCTATCTCTCAAATAGAAATTACATTAGGGTAAGTGAAAATTAGGATTGTAAGTTGATATAGATATTGTTAAATTGATAATATAAATCATAAAACCAAATGAATACACTTAAATATGAGTACCCCAATCAAATTAAAAGGTAATTTATCAAGTAGGATTATATTCAATCTAATATAAATAAGATCTGTATTCCTATTTAATTCAACACCAGACAGAAACAATCTAAGAAACCATTTAATTATCGGCAAATTTTGAAAAAAGCTTAAACTTTGAAAAGAAACACCAAGGACACATATCGTCGCTTAGCAGACATAAGAGCGTATCTAAAATTTTGCTGTTTTCCGGAAGAGGCATTTTAGGTTTTGCCACTTTGACCAACTCAGTAGGTTTACATCGAAAGGAAAAATAAAGGAAGACAGAAGTGACAAAACTTAAAATGCTTCTCATGGAAAACAGAAAAATTTGAGATAGCCTTTATGCCTATTAAGCGACGATATACACTATGAACTGTGAATTTGTGAAATAATAACAACCTGTAGGAGGTTTGAAGATATATGAAACATATTCAGTAGCAGCACGAAAAAATTGAGTTTTTTCTTTTTAATTTAAAATAAAATAATTCAAAGAAAGCAACCAAAATGTCTGGAAAATAGCATTTATCGAAAGATATAGCTATGTACAAGCTAGACTGGCAAAACCACGGGTCAACGTCTACAGAAGCTTGAGTTCTTAGGAAGAGGTGGAGCCTATTGGAGCTCGAGTTTCTTTGGACAGGTGCAATTAGTCGAAGAACAAAGAGCTGCCGCCTCTCCAGACAAAAGGCAGGAGGACACACCCCTCAACACTCCCCTGATTGGTTCTGGGCTCCTGTTAATCCAACCGGAAACACTTCGCATCTTTGTTAGCCAACATTATAATGTTAATGAAGAAAGGCGGTTTTGCTAGTTTCTTTTTAACAATGCCCCGAGTTCAAATTTTCAACATTAGTTTACTATAATTATATACAGTGTGTTTCTTATTCTTTTGTGGGTACTAGCCAATCATTTAGGAAGGAAAAAAAATTCTATATCCAGAGTATTATTTGCGATTTTACAAAGCACATTTTTTAAATATCTATTTGGAATTTTTTACAATTTATAACCACAACTAATAAGTCGTAAAAAATCAAAGGCCCCATTGGATGCGTGATTTGAAAAAATTTGTTAAAAATTAGAATTGCAAATTAAATTTGTAAAAGGTGATAAATCATCGATTAAAAAAATGGGCATAAACCGATCTATTTCATCAGATCTGATTTCTGCCTAATCAAAAGCCATTATTTCCATAACCCATAGTCTTTATAAAAGGTTTCAAATAGAGCCTAAATATACACTAGTGTCCAAAATTAAGATTACATTCAATGTTATTTCAATGGGAGAGGTACATATTTTGCTCTGTAACTTTCGATGTGCTTTATTTATAAAAAACATTTTACAGAAAATTAAAGAGCTATAAACATTGAACAGAATTTCAAAAAATTCACATTTTTTTTTCAGGTATCTTACAAAGGAAAATCTACGATCAAAAATGGTACAAAAATTGATGGTGGAAAACAAAAATTCATAAAAAACATACTTAGGATAAAAAATGTGCTTACATAAGCAACAACAATCATTTTTTAATAATTTTACATCTTTATGTGAGAAGAATTGTCATTATAAATCTGTTTTTTTTTTCCGAATTTTTGTTTTCCACCTTCAATTTTTGTAACGTTCTTGAGCGTGGATTCCTCTTCATAGGATACCTGAAAAAAAATTTTTTTTTTTGTAATTATGTTAAGTGTTTATAGCTCTTTAATTTTCTGTAAAATGATTTTTTATAAATAAAGCGCATTGAGAAAGTTATAGAGCAAAATATGTACCTCTCCTTATGAAATAACGTTGCGTGTAACCTTAACTTTGGACACCAGTATAATTTATTGATTGATAGTGTTTGACACCCACATATAAGCACAGACTAGAGCTTTTTTGTAAAGAAGGAAAAGAAACACCGTCCATGCCAGGAATCGAATTGTGGACTCTCCATATGAATAGGAAGTTTTAAAAACCATTTAAACAAATTTATTACATCTAACCATTTGATTGGAAATACATGGACGCACACAATCACAAAATATGCTGTACATCAGCATAGAGATACGTATTTTATTAATAAGTAAAAGTCGATGAAATGGGCGTAGTGAGAGCTTCACTAGCTTATAATGGTGATTTCTGTTTATTAATCGAATATGCGTAGTCCTACGCCCAATTACCTTGCATGCGGTTTATGGCCCCAGAACAGCCAAGTACTGAGCCAAAACAGCCAAGAACTGGGCCAAAACAGTCAAGGACTGGGCTGAAACAGCTAAGGATTGCGACAGAATAGCGCCAGAATAGCTAAGGGCTGCGCCGGAACAGCTAAAAGCTGCGCCAGAACAGCTATAAAAAGGACTGCGCCAGAACAGCTATATATAAAAGACTGCGCCAGAACAGCTAAGGACGGTGCCAGAACTAACAGTTTGCAAAGAACTCAGAATTTCTCTCGCCTAGGGCAGTGAATCTCAAAGTATGTTCCGCGATCACTCTCCAGGGATTCTGCCAGCCATTTGAGAAACATCGCGGACAATTTCGAGAAAATTTACAAATTCCGCAAGTGTTTCCTTCAAGGTAACTACTAACACTTAACCACACGTAATCAATAGCCAACAACAGTAGAAAAGTATTATTTACCTTTTATACAAATACATGCATTGCTTATTTTATGTTTTTGTCTAAGCAGAGACAAATAATAAATAGCTTTTTAGGTTCGCTTTAAACATTTATGGATAGGCTTCGTGGCTGGGCATGTGGTAAGAAAAGGGTTTTGGGGGCTAAAAAGTTTGAAAACAACTATCCAAGGGAATCAGTCTCTGGACTACGAGTCTGCAGATAGAAAAGTGTAAACGTTGGTGACCCTCCGCAGGTGTTGCAGTTCGTCGAGCTTAGCATTTCTTTTAGAACAAACTGGGGAAAACAGAAAATTGGATGATCGTCCTCATTGAAAAAACTAAGCATCAACTGGTAAAAGTATTTTAAACTTTAAGAAAAAAATTTATATCGAAAAAGAATTTTAAGAAAATACTGTTTCTTAACTCTAAGCACATGTACTTTTACACTCCTGCATTTCACGCCTGGAATAAGCAATCTCTCCTTGGTTTATTCGTAGCGGAAAACACAGTCAGTTGTAAAGGTTATATCCTGTACATGTCTGGAAAACTGGAAGAGGAAATAAGAGAGTTTGTGCCCAGGAGAAGGAATAACTGGAAGAAAAAAATGCTGGGAGGAGTCGAAGAGTAATAATAATCACTGAGGTTGATGATAATCGCTCATGAAAAATGATAGATCACTGGCGGAAAAAATGATTGGCTATTGATGAAAAAATGACAGACTACTGATGAAAAATGATAGCCTATTGATGAAGAACGAGCGATCACTGATAGTGATAGATCAAACCAATTACTCGCTAATGTAATTTAGAAATTAGTCACAATAAAAAACTGGATGAGGAAAGCAGGTAAGATGTATCATCATTGCATTAAACCATCTTCTATCCACTGCTGGATACAGATTTCCCCAAGTGCCTTGCACACATGTCTATTTTCAGCGTTTTGTTTTCATGTTACCCCCACTAATATTCACATATCGGACTGGTCTATCTAGTATGATAACGCTTTCTAGATTCCGAGAGTCTTTTGGGAGCCACTTCAAGATACAAGTTGTAGACCATTGGCTCGTATTTTACGCAATATTCTCAACTTAGGCTATTTCAATTTTGCTATATTAATATATATATCAATGTATACTCAACGATTATTTAAATCATCTGTGGCTTGCTGATGATATTGCTATATTTTCAAGGGACCCATCGGGACTCCAAGACATGGAACAAGAGCTTTGAACTAGAAGTAGAGAAGTCTGACTCAAGACGAACCTACAAAGAACTCAACTCATGTTCAATAGTTTTGTAGAAAAAGTAAAAATACAGGTGGACAATACTGAGCTAGAAATTGCTGATTCATATATTTTCTTTGGCCAACAGATTTCAATGGAAAACAACATTATAAAGGAACTCCGTAGACGTACTTTTGGCTCGAGTGCATTCGGAAGCAACAGTTTTATCATAAAAGGAAAACTGCCTTTGTGTTTGAAAAGAAAAGTCCTTAACCAGGGTGTATCGCCAGTCCTCTCTTATGGATCAGAGACATGGAGTCTAAAGAATGCAGCAATACGGAAATTACATACAACCCGAAGGAGCATGAAGAGATGAAATAGCTAGGAGGGATCGAAAAAAAACACTTAGGTGAAAAAGCAAACAGGAGTAGGAGACATCGTTGGTAAAGTAAAAAGGCTGAAATGGCCATGGGCTAGGTGTATTGCAAGAAAAACTGCTCAGCGATGGACAGTGGAAATTCTCAACTGGATTCAGAAAGATCACTGAAGACTTAGGAAACGTGCTCCAATTAGATGGAGCAATGAAATAAGAAAACAGGTTGGGGTAAGGTGGTAGCGAATTTCTCATGATAGACTTGCGTGGAAAACGTTTGGAGAGACCTTCATCCAGCAGTGGACGGATAATGGTTGAAAATGATGCTGATATTCACCAAACGCAAAATTTGGATAATTCCTTCTATTTAATTATCGTCCTTTCTCTAATGCCCTCGGACAATTAAATGTAATCATCTGCGTTTAATATGAGCCGTCCCCAGGGGCGAACTGGACCGGTACGTCCTTATGGACAATAGGACTTGCGCCTTCGAATGGACAAGGCCCTCAGAAAATCCAAGGTATGCGCCCTTTGAGAGGACCCAGTCCGCCCCTGATTGTCCCCAGAAGTGCGGTTTTTTTTTTGTGGTAATTATTTTTAGTGTACTTAGGTGATGCTGACCAAAGAAATCGAATTGTAAAACATGATTTATATAGGATGTTATGTCTAATTGGAGAAGAACCTCGTAAGAAGATATAGTTTCCTGATCTCCTCCATTCCTAACCGAATCAATCACTATCCTCTTAATTCCAAAACTATCATTATAACAATAGAAGTATAATAGAAGAAACGTATCTGTCACCAAAAAGCATATACAGGTTGAATTCTTGTTCTGTTCGGAAGAATTTTAGGAGCTGCACCCACAATGTGCTCACCACAACGGGAACAATTCTTAATCTTCCTCCTTCACATACTCTTTATCTCGATTTGTAAATCTCTTCAATCTCTTTTCATATACCCGTCTGTCACCAGACGCTGCAATGCCAATCAAAAAGATTATATTTTTAAAAGTAACATCCAGTGTATTGTGTAGCAGCTGCTTATCACATAGGATTTATGTCACAAGCTTTTGGCATTTTCGTTCTTGGTAACATTTTCCGGGTCGTTATTTCATTAATCTTTCTTTGCTGCTTCCATTTGTACCAGGAATGATTTTGACTGCCTTATTGTGACGTTCTTTATAATTTATTTGTGCTAACTTTTTACACTCGCAAAAAACATGCTCCAGTGTTTTCCCTACATATCTGTAGTGGCAGTAGTTAGTGTCCGCTTGGGTCTTATCGATTTTGCTTTGACTGAATTAGTACGTAATGCTTAGTCTATAGATGCAAAAAAAATGGGGTTTTCCATTTTCCCTCCCTCCGTCCTTCCCTTCCTTCCTTCCTTCCTTCATTCATTCATACTTCCCATTTTTACACACAGACACATGTGACTTTTTTCGCTTTTTCTTGAACACTTTTAATTAGTGTTATTATGATATTTATTATTATTATGAGATTACAGTATTTGATTGGAGTGATACAAAGGCATGTATTTTTAAGTACAAATTTGAAATTCGTTTTGCCATAGTAAATAGTCTTATTCAGTCAGCAAGGGTCAATTTGTCAAGGGTCTTGAGCGAGTTATCTACTATAATCTATATTTGCTCCAAACCCGCTTCGAATGTATAGTTATCTTTAGAAATTGTTATGCATTGTACATAACAATATGGAAAATTGAATTGTTTGAAATATTGTCCATTTTGGTCGAAGCAAATAAGTAAAAGTATTATCATTATTAAGAAGGTTATAAAGCAACTACATATAAGGAAAATAATTAAGAAAGTAACCTAAAATTAATAAATTAATTAACAACATAATAAATAAAACAACAATTTAACAAAAGAATTAACAAAATACCAAAAAATAGCGAATTGGCAAATAAGAAAGTGGCTATATAATTTAAAGCGTATAAGGTAAATTAAATATTTTTACGAAGGCTTGCAAAATGGAATTCACTCTACCCAATAGACTACAACATACTCAAACTTCTGGTATTTCTGTTTATTACTGGTGACGGGAGAAAAGCTCGTTCGTTATTTAATGACTCATGCATAGCGTGAGGCGTTTTTTCATTTGTCCAGGATGAGCGAACTTGTAGAAGATGCATTGTAGAAGATGCAATTGGACAAAAATACTTTTAGTATCTTTTCGCGCTAGGATGTTTATTCTTTTTTTCAAAGGATCGTACAATCAAAAGTCACGCGGAAAAGCAATTACGGATGAGGATTTCGAGGTCCATCCGGAACTAAATATTGTTGCCCCAAATAGCAGTGATACAGACGTCGAAACTTGCAGGCAAACATCGTAAACTTTGGTGCCTTAACAGAGCAAAATGATCTGATTCTATCTCTTCTATCGTTTAGAGGTAAATTGGGGAGACGGTCCGCTTTGCGAGAACTCCATAAGTCCGCCATCGTTTATATCCATCAGTGTGAGAAAGAGTGGATTGGCTCTGTCTGCTTGTAAGCAGACATTTGTTTGCCCATTAATGCGAATGTCAGATCGGGCGATGGGCGACTTCATTTCGCAGGTGGGCAGACGAAAGGAAGTTCGCACGGGAAAAACTGTTACAGTTCGTGTCTGTTTTCATCGTCCTCGCCGCCCATTTGGCGTACCGATTTCATACCCTTTGAGCACCTTTCACACACGTGCACATCTGGTGAAGTGTTGCCGAAATCTAATGTAACGATGTAATTATTCATCCTTACTAATGTGCTAACACCGAAATAAGAAACAAGGATTGTCTTAAACTGGCTCGCTTAGATGCGCTACATTCGTGACGTTTAAAATTGAAACACGATTATAATCCTCTTTGGGATAAAAGACAACAGTTCATTATAAATACTGATGGCTTTCATTTAGATTCCCAATTAAATAAAATTGTTATTACTGCAGTCCAACCCTGAAATTCCAAAGTAGCGAGAGAAAGTAAATGCTTGGCGAAAATGGCTACAATTAGTTGTCCCCAATAAGCAGCTGCTGCTGAAACAGCAATTAAGGATTAGCACAATCGGAAGAAAACGATAATTATCGGAATTGGAATAATAACTTACGATTGTAAAAATTAAACGCTTGTTAAAAGTATCGCATCCCGTAAAGATAATTAGCATAAAATTTGTGGTAATTACGATTTCAATCTTATCATGGTACCATCAATTTTACTGTAAGACTGAACGAACTTTTTTTGTAAGCTGTACTTTTACTTGAAGCGTTACATCGTCTGTTTTTTTTCCTCCATTTTTGACGTTTCATTCGCAACTGTGCAGAATGTTCTCGAAGGACATTCGATAAACAAATTTACCTTCTGAGACTAGTTAAAGAGAAGCTATTACCTTGTTTTTTCCATATAGACAGTTCTCTAATCTGCGTGTTTAAAAATTATATTAAGTAAAGATTGTCATGGATGCTGGCTTCAAAACGTGTTCTGCACAGGTCAGAACGAAGAGTAAAAACAAACGATATACACGACCTTACGTCTCGTACATTATTTTTATATCAGCAGACAAAACCTTCGAGAATAGCGACACCTGGCGACTAAATAATCTCATTGAAAGTTCAAAGTCTATATACATATTTCGAAGGAATAATAGTTCTCCAGTTATATATGCCGTTTGTGAAAACTGAAAGCTGTAGCGCCACCTAGTAATGAACTAATTCTATAAAAGTTAGCAGTAGCGCCACATGGTGTCAGATATAACGTGATAGAATATGAAATAAGGCCCCATAAGTGCTATATAAGTTTTATGACATCGTGAAATGTAAAGACTTTTGCCGATTCATGGTTCTCTTTGGCGTCTCCTAAGTCAAACAGATTTTCAGAGATTAAAAAAAAACAAAAACAAAAAACGGTATTTTGGAAGTGTGGTCAAATATGCCGTTATAGAATGTAAACATTCTTTGATATGGGCCACGTTTGGAACATATTTTATTTGAAATTCCTACAGCACGCCAATTACTATGCACACACCAAAACACTATAATTCGAAATGTAGACTACAATATGTTTGCGTTTCCAACTTGGCAGAAAAAGTGCTTGTAAAGTTCATTCTACAATGCAAACTGACGGTCTTGTTATTACGGGCTTAAGAATGAGCCGGATTTAAACCTGAAGACGAAATAACAACTTTCTTTTCGTATTTCACATTTTTTAGAAAAACTCAACTTTTTCTGTACATGATAAACTCACAAAGTAAAACTACAAACATTTCTCTTCGCTAACTTCCATTTCTACCAAGCTAATATATATTTATGTACATTTGATTTTGAAAACATACGAGAAATTTCGCCTTTGGATGCAGTTATTTTTTAAATGGCGAAGAAAAAAGCGCTTAGAAGTCGCATTTGGAACAGAATTTTTTTAGAAATGGCGGACAAATTTGAAATCGCAGAAATAAAAGAATCTTCCTTAATGCATGAACGAAGCTTCCCGCGTGTTGTGACTATGAATAAGTTTTAGGCCTCCTTTATCGTGGGAGAACTGGCCGAAAATTCTCGTTGGTTAACTTATTTCAATCGAATAATTACTGCTGCGAAAACATTGGTCCCCCGAGAAGAAGGGAAGAAACGAGGGGGGAAAACAAACAACAAAACAATTCGAAAAGACGGTTACAGAATAAATATAACTTGTGGAAATTGCGGGTGAAAAGAGCAAAAATGGAAGCTTTTGGCATGCTGGAGTCACGTCTTGGGAGGAGGGGGAAACACGTAGGGATAAAGGAAATGAAGAATCCCTGGATAATCCCTTTTCCCCCATTGGCTGTCTTCTAGTATTTTTTGGGAAAAAATTGTCACTGAGATGAAGTTACAACTTCTACGAAAACAGCAGCAATATAATCGCAGTTATAAAAAGTTACCAATAGCCCAACGACACATTAATCGATAAAATAATCGATATGGGCAGAGTTTAAGCTGCAGTCGCATTTTTCGCAAAATGCGACGAGTTGCTCGAAAATGCGAAGAAAAAAAGGTATCGTCCATTGCGAAAATACGATAGGCATTTTTAACCACAGTTTATTCTCTGAAAACAGGATTTCCCGATTCCAGAATATCCGTTTTGCACTTCAGCGATCTTTTCTTGTTCCTTTTTGTTTCCTCTTCAAAATTCTTAACAGCACCTGTTAAGCATCGTTGATGTAAATAATTTCATTTGTATGATGTTTCG
>QLNU02015270.1:120346717-120370834 GCA_006491805.2 Dysdera silvatica
TATTGAGAGTTATTTATGTACATAGAAATTAATGAGACTTATTTATGTACATAGAAAAAATCATGTAGGACTATTACTTATGTACATAGAAAAAATCATGTAGGACTATTACTTATGTACATAGAAAAAATCATGTAGGACTATTACTTATGTACATAGTAAGAGTGTATTACTCATGTACATAGAAAAAATCATGTAGGACTATTACTTATGTACATAGTAAGAGTGTATTACTCATGTGCATAGAAAGAATGTATTACTTATGTGCATAGAAATGATTATGAGTTACTTATGTGTGCATGTGACCGTAGAAATGATTATGCGCGTGTGATTTTACTTATACACAGGGCTCGACAAATAGCTGTGAACCGTACTCGTCAGACAAGAACGGTATTCTGTCGCCTCAATATGAAACCCTAGAAATCAAATTGGGAAAGACGTTTTGCTGCACACAAACTACAAAAATTTTGTCGCCAATGACAACCAGATTTGTCAAACTCCGCATATATAAACAAAGATTTATGACTATTAATTGGGTTTATATATCTATCACTACGAGTTATGTGTACAGGCTTATGATCATGGGTTACATGCGCAGACTTATGACCAGGAGTTACATACATGACTTATGACCATGAGCTATATACAGACATAACCATGAGTAATATGCACAGACTTATAACCATGACTTACATGTACAGGCTTACCATGAACTATATACGTAGCTTTATGACCATGAGTTATATGCACAGACTTTTGACTATGACCAATATACAAAAGTTTATGACCATGACTATATACATAGACTTATAACGATAAGTTTTATGCACAAACATTTGCATGAATTATAGACACAGACTCATGACCATGAGTTATATGCACAGATTTATGACCATGAGTTATATGCACAGATTTATGACCATGAGTCATATACTCAAACTTATGATTATCAGTTGCTTATGCGTACAAATTTATAACCATTTGTCACTAGGGCATACATACATTAACTGTGAGTTGTGGCATGAAGGCATTTGTGAATTGGAGAAAAATTTGAATCATTAAGAATTGTGCACGTTCATATACAAACTAAAGCAGTTTGAAAATTAAATAAATTTAATTAGAGGTTAAAAGCTTTGGCTTAATTTGGGTTAACTATTATTTAACCAAGGGGATTTATTTGGCGCCAAGGTAATTCTGGGAAAAGAAATCATTAAAAATGGGAGCTTGTCATATTGAATGGGAGGGGGGGGGGTATCTAATTTCCGAGGTCGACCGATCCTGGAATTAACCAATATCCAATTAGTCGAGTTAAGATTCGGTAGTCGACTGTGCACGTGATTAATGGCGGGAGGAAATTAATTTTTTCACTATTAATGGGATCAATGACGTTTTAATCGAACTTCTCCCTATTCCAATCTGTGCGATACAAGGAAGATAAGAGCACGAGATGAAAAGAACAGATTATTATGAAAGTAACAGCAATGATAAGAATTAAGGTATTTAAGTAAATTACAAAAAAAAGCTTTAAAATATTAAAAGACAAATATATCGACGTTTGACAAATGACTTCAATGTCTGAAAATTTGATCAATTTCCCCATTTGTATTCCATTTATGTCTCTGTTTATTCGCAATGGCTAACAGCAGTAGCATAGGAGAGGTAGGGGCTCAAGCCACCCTTTCCATTGGATAACACAGTGAAATTTGGGAAAGTGACAACTTTTTATAAGACAGAACCTGTAGAGACTTAGCCACGCCTATACCAAAGTCTGTTGTGTATAGCGACCACTTGTCTATGCTGGCCATTACAGTCCAGTCCCAAAGGTGGTCACTTTAGGCAGGTTCTACTGTACATTGTTTTCCTTAACCAAGGTTCACACTCACACATTGAAAAAAGAAATTCTCTGACTTTTCCAGGTTCTTCCTTGACTTTTCCTTCAAAATTCCCTTAGCAAATTACAACATTTTTAACTAAACTTCGGTTGGGAGGAAATGGTTTCACTCTCGTGGGGGATTTAGCTATTCAAAAGAGAAGTTATGAAAGTTTTTCTTGACATTTCTGGATTTTGACCAAAAAATCTGGTTTTTCACTGACCTTTAGGAACGATCTTAAATTCCCTCACTATTCCAGGTGGCGTGGGGACTCTTTCTTAACCCACAGAATCATTTGTGCATATGTGACATTTTTTAAAACTGCGTAAGCGCCGCCCCTTGATTTTTTTGATTGTTAGGCCATGTTTCAACGATCTATTACACATATATAAAATAAACGTTTTGCGCGTGTGTGTGCAAACGTTTTACACACAATGAATCTGCTCTAAAGATAGCCATGGGCACGAAGCTTACTTTTATGTCAAGAACCTTTCCCCCCAATTACGATCACCTTTAGAAAATTTTTGGACATAATTTTTGTATAAAAATAATTATACATGCAATCGAACTCAGCTAAAATGAACGTCAAGGGACCAGAAAATTTCCTTCGTTTCGAAGCGTTTTCCGGAACAGCAAAACACCGTCGTTAAACAGAATGATACGTTAATAGAAAGGTGCATAATTCTATGAAGCGTTTGCTGGAACTGCAAAATGGCATCGTTAAACAGAATAAGACGTTAATCGCAACATGCATAATTCTATAAAGCATTTGCCGGAACAGAAAAATATCGTCGCCAAACATAAATAGTCGTTAATAAGAACGACTTATCGGGAGAGTTTACTACAGATATTTTCAGAAAATCTAAGTCAAATGCAACCGTTTGTTTGAAATGTGCACGAGCGATATAGCTGAGTGTAGGGCATTGGCGTAAGAAAGGAAGGAGGTCGTTGGGAGTCACAATGGACAATTTTATGTACAGTAGAACCTGCTTAAAGTGACCACTTTTGGGACTGGACTTCAATGATTACCATAGACAGGTGGTCGCTATATACTACAGATTTTGGTATGGGCATAACTAAGTCTATACCGATTCTGTCTTATAAATGGTGGTCACTTTACAAAGGTGGTCGCTTTAGCAGGTTACACTGTATACACATGTGAACGAATATATGGAGAATATACGCTTTGTAACCCCACTTCTTACAAGCCTGTAATCTCCTTTAGGAACTTTTTGCGTACACTGATGGTGTAGGAAGAGTTCAGAGAGAGAGAGAGAGAGAGAGAATATATATAGAGTTATGAAACATTAATATGACATATGATTATTACTGGAAGCTATAGGCCTACATCATGGGCGCCCATGTTTGGGGAAGAGGGGGGCTTCAGCTTCCCTAGACATTCAACAATTTGATTTGTTCGAACCTGCTATGCATTTACTTTCAAAAGTTTTACAGTCACATTTTAAAATAAGGTACTTTTTAGTTTATTATTAATAATAAGCTACTACTTAATATTATTAATTATTACTAATAATAATGTCGAGCAATATCAATTATTTTTGTACTATTTTCGTATCTTGTACTTTTCACTAAAATGTTTGACAGCCTTGAAAGGAGGGGTAATAAATTGTCTAGCCCCACTAGAAATATATGGGCGACCATGGCCTACATCTCTCTCGGCGATCCCACATACCGTGTTAACGAGCCTGCCATATTATCAATTCTTGAGGCGGGTGATACATTCGTATACTATGACTAGGTTTTTAATAATATTATCCACTAACCAGCTGATAATTATGGATGATGTCATACATTTCCTTAAAATCTGAGCATCACTGGATCAAATGGATCTGCACAGTGAAGAGAAAAAGATGGAAGAGGAATTATTGGCATGAAGGTGCGCCTTTTCTGTCCTTTCAATTCGCTCGAAGCAGCTGCTATACAATGAGGCAAAATCGGTTATACTGAAAAAAGAAAAAAATTGAAGGGGGCCTGTATACGCTTAGCACCTGGCTTCTCAATCCGGGAAAATCCGTACTTTTCGTGGTCAATAAATTTTTGGGAATACAATTTGTACAGGCGGCTGAACATGTACGCCCTTTAGGGAAAGCTGCTTGCTCCCTCTCTATCACCAGCTCTCCCCCTATTTTTTTTTTGTTCGTTTACAATACATCAAAGGTTGCTATTGTAGCTCGGTCTTTAAAGGTACATAGTAGTACAAGCCTAGAGGGCGAAGTTGAGCCGGTTATTATTGTATGTTGTACTCAGTAGGGAGTAGAATAGGTACAGAACGCAACAATTGAAAGAATATTGGTGGCCTGTCGTTAGCGTGGGACCCATCTATTTGGCCTGGTGGGATGGAGATGCTGCGTTTCATGATCACTCTATCCATCTAGCCGCGAATAATTATGAAGATATGCATGATAAACTGCAACCATCTCCTATGCCTGCTCCTCTCCTCCTTTCCATGAGCCGAAACTGAACGGTTGGCAAATGACCCGTTCAGAAACTGACGAATGGCGTTAATAGACATCAAAAGCTCGTTTTCAAAAATAGACGAAAAAAAAAAAAGTAATTTACATTTCATTTCAAGCTTTATTTAATTTGGGGCTCGTTATGGTTTTTAAAGGGAAATTTGAAATTTAAATATTTAATGAACGCGTTAATTTATCACCGTAAACAAATTAGAGATATTGATCGAAGTCCGTTGCTAGTGGCAGAGAATGCGGTTTGCATTCTTAAGGCGATTATCGTATCCACTGGAAAAACCAAATGAGATTAATTCTATGAAAAGTAATAGTTACTGAAGTTTTGGAACCCTGGCCCACCCACGTCCATGAACACGGGGGGGTACCCTTCAATATAATTTGTACATTATACAGTGTTTGAAAAGAATGAATCAGGAAGAAAAATAAATCAGGAAGAGTAGATTAAAGACAACACAGTCGAACTTCGATAACAAATACCAAGGGGGACAAAAAAAATCTGTTCGCGTTAACAGTCATTTGTGTTATCAGAAAAGGATGAGGTCATACCGGTAGCATTGAAAATGGCGGGGCGGGCTCAAGCCCCATCGGATATCAGAGCACATTTTTCCTCTAAGGCCCAATTACATAATCTTCTCTAAAACCACTTCAGACCCCACCGTGAGTTTTCAATTGCTGCGCTACTGACGTAAGTCGTATTACCAAGTTAGTTATTCTATCTCTAATTTTTGTATACATATTTTTCTATCATTATATATATTTTATTATTATATCATTTTATGTCTATTTTATTATTAGATTATTTTATATCTATTTTATTATTAGATTACTTTATGTCTATTTTATTATTAGATTTATTTCATGTCTATTTTATTAATAGATTATTTTATGTCTATTTTATTATTAGATTATTTTATGTCAATTTTATTATTGCACTCTATTTTACTATAAACGCATTTTGTAACAAAAATAAAAGTAACGTATATGTACCTTTAAAGTTAGTTAGTATTGTGTACAGGAGATAAATAATAAAAAAATCACGTTTTATTATATGCATATATTATTAGACACCTAAAAACCGATTAACTACACAGGTATCTTCGATTTTCTTTCCAATTTTTTGAAAATCATCGATAAAGTACTTTTTGCAATTTCTTCAAAACTTTAGGAGAGTTTATGATTTGTCCAATTTCGCATAATTCACATCATTTAGAATTTCTAGATTTTTTTTATAAATTCAACGACTTACGCGCTTTACGGTTCATTTTTACACTTATTATTGATAATAATAATAATAATGTTTGTTTATCACAAGGGTTACATATTGCATACAGTCTTGAATCTCAATTTAAATATAATAACAAATTTTACAAAGTATCGAAAAGACAATACAATTTTCATTTCTCTATGAGGGTCTTCAGTAAAAATTATAAAACATATATATAATAATTTGTTAATAATAATATAATATATAATTAATAATAATATAATATATAATTAATAATAATATAATATATAATTAATAATAATATAATATATAATTAATAATAATATAATATATAATTAATAATAATATAATATATAATTAATAATAATATAATATATAATTAATAATAATATATATAATATAATATATAATTAATAATAATATAATATATAATTAATAATAATATAATATATAATTAATAATAATATAATATATAATTAATAATAATATAATAAGTTTATAATATTATCAACCAGCTGAGGACCCCTATTAATTCGTTGTTGCAACAAACTCCATTTAATAAGTATACAATTAATTTCTTTTTAAACAATCTTATGTTAATAGTACCTTTAAGATCATTGGGTAATTCATTCTAAAGTATAATTCCTGCGCATTCCATTCCCATTCTGTACATTTCCGTTCTAATCTCTCGTAGCTTAATTTGGTTGCTTCTTCTTAAATTTCTATTGTTTTCGTGATACTGGATATCAATATTATCCAAAATGTTTTCCTTCTATTATCCTTTCATACATTAGATTTAGCGTACAATATTCATTGATTTTATCAATTGGTAATATACCATATTTTACAAATAATTAATTATAACTGAAGCCAGTGTTTTGTTCTATGGTTTTGGCAAATGTAGTCTATAGTGATTTGATTATGTTTATGCTGTTCATATTCATATTTCCCCACATACAGCTGCAATAAATCAGGTGACTATATAGAAAAGCATAATATGGACACAGTAACACGTTCTTAAGAACTGCACGTGACAATTTCTTTATAATTCTTGTTCCCGAACTTGCTGCAGGAATTTGGCTTAAAATCGTTTTGCATAAAATACATGTCACAATGAACCGGCTTGTGACTACCTCATAGTCTGAATTCAAAGATGCAGTGGAAATGAAGCAATGTAACAGCCCTACCTTAGCTCAAGTGTCATAGTTATCTGCAAGATCGTATCCAGCGGGGGGGGGAATCTTAGGGATCAGTCCCCCCGAAACTAAATTTTTAATGGGACTTGGCTACGGCCTTGCATGCTTTGATTGTATCGATGCATGCTGTAAAAATTTTTGAACCCCCCCTTGAAATTAAATCCTGGCTACAGCGTTGGTTATCCAAACCCTTTACGGCTATCAGAATAAGAGGTACCCCCTTTTAAAATGTAACATTATTTTGACTTTCCTTGGAATTCTCTATTTAATACAAAGAATAGAACTGAAAATCAATCACATGGATAAGCTCGGAAAAGCGCGTTTTGCCCGTGTTAAGTGGAAGAAATTTTCAAGGGTCATTGAGGACAAATTCGTGTTAAAAATACTAAACGCATGGGAATTCTTATACAATTTTACGGTGAATCAAAGGAAGCATTTTGTGTTAAAAAGTAGTTCGACAAACGATTATTACAAATAACTAGGAAGGATATTGAAAACGAAATACTCGAATGAGAGATCAAACAAGAGGAATATGAGGATATCAACGATTTTCTTTTTTTTTTTCCTTTTTGTCGAATGCCAACCATTTTGGTTTCCTTACCATTTGATGTATGACATCCTTTTCTTAACTGTAAGACATTGGCAGGAAATTATCGGTTGGTTGGTTGTTTGGCTTTTTTATGGCGCAAGAGCATCTGGGCTATACTGCGCCAAGTTCGTTTCGTAGGGAATTTCTTCCTTCGTCTCGATATTTATGAATGTATGTCCAGGAAATTATCAGTCATTTTAAAGTAAGTGCACTATGGTGAAATATTGATACCACCACACGCTACTTTTACAAACAACCAAGCTTTCTTGGGAATCAGATTTAACCCAGAGGGTCTGAAGGCACAGGACTGCATCATTATGGTGCTCATTGCTAAAGTATAAAATCGGAAATGGCAGCCGACTGGGGATATTGACGGAGAGCTGCCAATAATGGACAATCGAAGTTTTTAACTAGATCCCGAAAGATCATTAGATAACTCGGAAAGTCTTCAAAATAAATGAGTAGGTGAAATAATAAAACGCTTTGGGGTAATATCAGGGGCATAGGCGTACACAGAAAGTTCATAAGGTGGGGATATAGGCTCAATGGAGGGGTTACAGAGCTACAACTCACATATTCCTATGTTAAATATACAAAATTTCATTGCAATGGGGGGGTTACAACCCCCATCAACACCCCCTGCGTACGCCAGTGATCGGGGCACAGCAATTAAAAAATTATGGGGCTCAGACAGCTTTAAACACACACACACACACACATTCAGTTGATTTGACGTTACGAGAATGACAATGTAATTTCTTTGCCAATGGGAAGGGCTTGATATCCCTGAGCTCCTCCCTTTCTCATGCAGTATTTAAATACATGTAAAAAACAAATATGCACATGTAAGAAAAAATATTTTATAAAGAATATTTTAACAATTTAAACAATTTAAACGAAATCTTACATACTCCTACATGTGTGTGTGCGTGTACAAGGAGGATATTAAAACTATTTATGAGCTCGACCGTACATCAGTTTTTAGCTCTTGAAAAATGGTTGAGGAGCCCGATCTGCTGACCTCGCAAGGGTCAGTAAATACTGTCTCTGGCCCTGCTGACAGGCGCATTCCCAGGGTGGGGAAAGCTAAGGGTTTCTAGCCACTCCTCCAGCTAAGGTCTCTATCTACGCCCTTGGTGCGTGATACAACGTTCAAATAATGAATTAAATATATAATAAAAGTATCTAGAATCTAGATAAGAGTACCTAGAATCTAGATAAGAGTACCTAGAATCTAGATAAGAGTATTTAAAATCTAGAAACGGAAATAAGAGTATCTAGAAATATAGATAAGAGTATCTAGAATTTAAAAAATCTAGATACGAGTATCTAGAATTTAGAAATCTAGATACTAGTATCTAGAATTTAGAAATCTAGATGAGAGTATCTGGAAATCTAGATAAGGGTATCTTGAATTTACAAATCTAGATGAGAGTATCTAGAAATCTAGATAAGAGTATCTAGGAATCTAGATAAGAGTATTTAGAAGTGTAGTTCGTTACTATGCGTGGCAATGGTTTTCGATTCGCCCCAGTAAAAACGCTTTCAACGTTAATGAGGGGAAAAACAGTCGCATACATAGCCCTCATCGTTATTGATAACATTAGTATGGAACAAACAGTAGAAATGAGGGGAGATTTCGCCACTGTGGAATACTCATCGGTGGATAAGAACTGGTTAATGTAAGCTCCCAGTAAAACAGCGGCAAGAGCAACGCCGACTTTTTGTGGATCGATTTAAAACTGGACGAAACGAAACAAAGCACTCTATTGCATGCT
Organism: Dysdera silvatica; assembly: GCA_006491805.2. Lineage (NCBI taxonomy): Eukaryota > Metazoa > Arthropoda > Arachnida > Araneae > Dysderidae > Dysdera > Dysdera silvatica. The sequence continues at coordinate 120,355,866 of QLNU02015270.1, forward strand.
GGAGACCAATTTGCAGCGGGCGTTCCCGCCATTAACATGGGGGATTACCGCTGCCTCTTAAATGTCGCCTTTCAATAGCGAAATCGCCAAGTCACGGTGCCCTTCATAAATACATTTTTCGTAGTAAACGTCCATTAGCTTAACAGGGTATGACAGCGGCTGTAGAAAAAGGCCAAGTTGGTCAAAAATACTATGTACAGCTAAGAATTTCCATTTCCTAACAAGGACATTATTTTCATGAATGGACATGGATATAGGCGTATAACTATATAGAGCCAGGGAACACGAGCCCCACTCAATTTGAAATAAATTGCAATTTTACACATATTGTAATGTATAAATGAATGTAATAAGTGTTTGAGCCCCCCCCACAATAATTTTGAATAATTTACGTTGGTGAACACAGCTATAAAAAGTTGGAATGCAGATATAACAAGAATAATATAGATATAAAAAGTGGAATGCGATTGATTAAATCAGAAAAGTTATCTTTTCTTTCTTTTCTGCACTTTGCTCGAAGGCAAAAGTTGATACCGATCTCATAATGGTTATGGATATTATGTTTAAAAGACAATTAAATACTTAAACTATTTTTTTTATAAAAATTGTAAAAAAATTATAAAAACATATTTTGTTTTTATTACAAAATATAAGGTACAGTGGAACCCAGTAAACTGACCATCTGAATAAAGTTACTATTTATTATAAGTGAGAAATTGTAGCGACTCAGTCAAGCCCATATCAAAGTCTCTTGTGTATAGCGACCATTGCAGTCCAGTCCCAAAGGTGGTCACTTTAGGCGGGTTCTAAGGTATTAATCGATTAGAGATCGATAACGTTTGTTTTGAATTTAATAAAACTTTATACAGTCATTAGTCTTATGACACAGATATTTCGGCAAAAATAAGGAATAATTCTGATGTTTTATATTCACAATATATTTCATATACTCCGCGTTCGTCTTGATATTGCTACAGGCGAAATTTCTTTGAATTTAGATTTTATTGCACTTTTCCATATTCTTTAATTCCGTTGATTAAAAAAATCTTAATTATCGCTTCTTTTAAATAAAAAGTATAATGAATGATGACTATTTTTAATTATTATTTAAATTATTTTTATGCGGTGAAATTTTTCTATAATGATAATCCAGGGACCAGGAAAGGTACCGTTATAGAGAAGTTGTCGTTATAGACAAGGTTGAATATTTGTGCATTCTATATCTGTCGGAATCAGAAGAAAATATTGTTTTAGGGAGATTACCGTTATAGACATAGTACTTCACTACATCGTTATTATATCGTTATATAGAAATTAAAATTTTTCAATTAATCATTATATTAAAATTTTAATTTTTAATTAATCATTATACAGAAATACGAGAAAATGAGACGTGACAATAAAATAAAATGATAACTAAATAAATTTTAGCCGTTAGCTTTCCAGAATATTAATAATTATTATAATTAAGATGATATTTCAGTTCAAATCGATGTGTATTCAACTAACGCGTGGGAATTTGCTTTCGATATGTGATCAATCATGTTCTTTTTCAAGATTTCAGAAAGGGGTTTAGTAAAAAGAGAGAGGGTTAACAGAATTTTATTTTATGAGGAATGGCTAATAATATCCAAATGTGGGGAAAAGGTAAACGTTTAACTAGATTGTGCGCAAAGTTTTGTGATCAGTATTTCGAACTGATGAAATTTCCAACTTATGAAAGTTCGAAAAAGAAGGAAAGTGATGAAAACTTCGTAAGAGTGCAGCAGTTGAAATATTTAGGAGCCATTTCATACCAGAAAACATGAAAAGATTAACACAGAGATAAAAACTGGAAGTAGATGCTACTTTGTATTTCAAAGAGCATGGAGTTAAATGGATGTCTCACGAAAATTATAACTTGCTTCAGCTATATAAAAATAATAATGAGGTCCTTGTAGTTTTATGAAGAGCTGAGACATGGACACTGAGTGCTAAAGGCCAAGAATCATTGAGGGTATGGAAAAGAAAAGTCCCTTGCAAAATATACAGGGCCATTATTGCAAATGGAGAGAGAACAATTATTAAAAATAATGAAATGTATCTTCAAGAAAGCTCGATGCTTGTGACAGAAATGAAATAGGAAGATTGGATGGTTCGGACATCAGGAAAGAGTGGAAGAAACAGGAATAATTGAGAAGGTTAAAAGAACCAACCTAGAAGCAAGAAGAAAAGTGGAATGCCTCAGGTAACGATGGTTGGATAGAGTAAGTAAAGACTTCAGAAGAATGAGGGTAAGAGAATGGCTTATAAAAGCTTTAGACAGAGGAAAGCGGCTGAAGATTGCTAAGAAAATCCATGTTATTCAGGGACTATAGCGCAACTATGAAAAAAAAAAAAAAACGAAAATAGATACCTTATTTAAATAATAAGGCATTTATTCATTATCGGAATTTTGTATTTCCTTAAACTCTGTGGGAAATCTATTTGTAGTTTTGTAGGGAAAAGGGGAAAAAAGATTTCGCATTATTTGGGGCGCAAATTTTTCAATTTTAAACGTTTGGCATTAATTTTAGTCACGTGACATGCAATAACGATATTTGTCAACTATTTTGCCATGGTTACCGTCCAAAAGGCATCGATTTCCTATTCTATGAAGATGATAATTGGAACGTGCAAGTGGAAAGTATTTTAAATTTATTTTTTCGTTCCTCTCTGGAGCATAAGGAATGCTTTTCCCTAACTGATACGAATCCCAGTAAAATTTTTTAACCAAAAAAGAAAAAGAAAGAAAAGACAGAAGGAAACAAAAGAAAATAGCCGTTTTATTCTGTGAAAAAATCGAACGAAATGTAAATTGCATTCTGAAGACAAAATGGAAAAACGAACGGGTGCAAAGGACAAATGATTGGCTGTCTGCAAAATGCAAAATAAGGGAAGGGAAGGGAAGCTCGTAGAAGTGGCAACGTTTTAGGTTGAGCCAGTTCGTTACTGGATTCTTATTGGTCTACTCTGCGATTAAAAGCTGCTCCGTGCATTCGTAGAAACTATGTGATTGGCTGATCAGTCTTTATGATGCACAGTTTCGAGAAAGTCGAATTCAAGAGTCGGAGAAGAGTCGCGAACGGCAGGTAATCACGGGATTACTGTTTCTTCGCATACAATTGCAGCTTATAAAAGTAAAGAACGAAACACAGAACTCAAATAATGTGCTTATTTCTTTATTTTTCAAAAACTGGAGGCAAAGAGGAAGAAGAGAAAGAGTATTTTTTTGTTTCTGTAGGTTTTAAGAACATCTTCTTTCTCTCGTGTTTCATCTTTTTGAGAGTTTTTATTTTCTGTGCTCGAAAATTTGTCGAACTTTTTGTTTGAGTGATCCAGCGAAAGAATTTTTTCGCATTTTTTCTTTCGAAGAAAAGAAGGAAATTTCAACATTTTCGGATCGAAACAATATAGAGATTCCAGAAATAATTTTATCAATAGTTTAAGGGGTTGGGTTAAAGGAAGACAAAAAGCAAGAGGGAGCGACAAAAAACGTTTCAAAATGGGAATAAAAGACTTTTTTTTTTAAAATTTCAATTAGGATAGAGTTGAGTAAAAATCAATTTGTTCATTTAACAGAAAAAAACGATACCGATATCAGAAATAATATGCTTAGAAAAACGCATTAATTTAGACGAATTTGAATTTTTATCAAGAAAAGACTAAATACTCCCAAATATAATTAGAGATCGGGAAAAAATTTTGCGAATATGCAATGGATACGTTTTGTGATATAAAATGAATGGGAATTAAAAAGTAATAAGATATCGGTAACTGGAATTGGATATTAAAGAAATGAAATTATAGAAATTGAGAAGTAAACTACTCGGCAAGTTTACGTGAGGGAAAATTTAAAAAAATACGCCTCTCTGTTTCCTACGAGGAAGAAAACGTTTCTAAATCACGTAGACTGAAAAACTTAAACTTATAGATTTCCAAAAGGCATACAAAAGACTCTGTAAATGTATTTTTGCTAACTATAAATTTGCTAATAAAAAACTAACTACAAACAACTAATAAATACTAGGATACAAAATAATGAATTGGTTATAAAAAATTTACAATATTTATTCTCTCTTTCTCAAATATCAAATTGATATTTCGGAGCAGCGTATATACATATACAGGGTTCTTTTTTTTTGCGAAGAGTATTCGAAAGTCCTAAAAATAAAATGAAATATGAGAAATAATCAGAAAATAGAGGAAAATTTAGCAATAATATTTCATCTCCAGGAAGGGGGTTAATTTCACAAAAATATAAATATTATTAATTTTTATACGCTCCCAATCCAAAAATAGATTGATAATGGTGTACAAAGCTTTAGATTTATAATGGTATATACAGGGACTGATTTAGAGGTAATTCAAGGGGGGGAGATTAATGACTTGATTTTTGGAAATGATACCTCATTGGACCTTTACCTTGTACCTTTTCAATGTTAAATTTTCATTCAAGGGAGGGGTGATCGCCACCCCTCTAAATCCACGCCTGGATATATACTGTATAATGATCTGTACAGACCCAGACTAATACTGGCGCATAATGATCTAGATTTCTAATGATAATTTATAGTAAACTAGATTGATAATGATCCTAAATAGTGGAGTATGATGACGACGAAAAACCGGTCCGAGCACAGTATTTAAGAAAAGGGATTTTTTGCTGAAAATGGGGGGTTGCTAGAAAACAATTTTCTTTTTAGAGAAATTCGTAATAAAATTATCAAACGGGAGGGCCGTGGATAAAAGGAGACGACTGCCCACCCACATCTCAATATAAGGCCTCAATAACAAATATCCTATTTTATTTTTTTATTTTTAAATTAAAGGGAATATTTTCTGAGATGATATGAAACTGATCAATGAAATTAAACAAGCCGCATGTGTAGAACTAACTATAGGTAATCAGCGAGAGAAAGTGTGTTAGTTGCGCCTCCATGAAAAGACAAACTAATAACTGTATCTTCCCTCATCTTCAATGTCAAGTCACTATGGATTAACATGGACAGGATTGCTCCCCATTCCCCATTTTCTGAATTTTCCCACCTTATCTTTCGACTCGTTCTTAGCACTGGTAAATTTTACGACGATTCGGATCCGAGATCCTGCATAATTTACCTGGAAATCTACAGTTGGATATTATACCATCTCGGAATTACAATTACGGTATATTTTACTTTTGCTTTCATTCAGAAGTGAGCAAAAAAGCAGGCTTTAATTATATGCGTAATCCATTAAGAATACCTTTCTCATTTCTGCAAATATTTTTTTTTTTCAAATGGAGCCGTGAAATTTATTCCGTTTTCTGAATTAGTAAATATAACATTTCTTTTTCGGTCGCGGATTTCTAGTTCTAAAAAAAGTTTCCAAAATGTCATTCAGAGGAAAAGATTATCAAAACTCTAATATTTTTTGTCATGCTAATCTTTTTTGTTCTTCCCTTTTTTGTAATTAGCAAGAAAGCCTTCCAACCAACCTTAAAAACAAAAGAAATGAGGTAAGAAGATACAAAAGAAACGCTACTAGTGATATGAGAAATGTGGTTCCCGAAAAATTACATCTCCTTACAGAACCCTGACTTGCAAACGAACTAATCTTAAATGAAACTGATCTGGTTGCCAAGAATATCCACTCAAAATAACACGGTTTTCATTTTTTTTTTCGCCTGTACATTCATCTCTACATAAAAATCCCTCCTCCAGTCTATTTCGTCAAGAGTTACAACGAATTACCCAAATTATTTTAAGGAATTCGAATAAGTAATTTTAATTACAATGTAACTACATTTCTCATATTTATTACCAATAAGTTAAAAATAGAACCATAAATTATTACTTAAATAACGAATAATATTTCCTTGAGGGAGGGAGGGAAGGAAGGAAGGAAGGAAGGAAGGAAGGAAGGAAGGAAGGAAGGAAGGAAGGAAGGAATATTTTCAGCCTTGACTTCTTTGTTCTCTCCCCCCCTCTTCCATTTGTTATTAGTTATGGGTTCGTTTACTTTCTTACAATATAATAAAAAAGTAAGGAAGAACTAAAGGATTTCATTCCATTTACAGCACTAGTTTTACTTCTCATTATTTGTGTTTAATATAAATTTTATATCATTAATAAAATGCAACATCTCATCACTTCCTGGTTCGACAGATGTCCGTTGCTATTAAATTATCAACTTTCTTGGTGCTAAAGTTTATAAAATATTCGTAATTCCTTTTCGTTTTGTTTCGACCTCACATATGTTCTTTTAGCTGTTCATATTTTTCACTCTGATGAAAAATAAACCAAATTCATGGAAAATATAGTGTTGTTTATCCGATATCTTAAGCAAAATTATTCAATATGAAAATGGATGTGTGCTATAATCAATATAGGTTACACTTATAAATGACAAAAGCATATTCTAAGGATACAGAAACATGCATGAGCAATTGATTACATCTTTATAATAATTATGCATTTGATAATTCATGCATTATATAATAAATGAATCATTGCACTTATAATTGCCTCTAAATATTGAATTGAGGTTAATCGAAAGACATAGGCATAGAGATTTCAAAATTATTGATGGGGGTGGTGGGTGGGGAACCTGCCCTCCCAACGAAATAAGTTTTTTTAACACACACACATACACACACACACACACACACACACACACACACACACACACACACACACACATACATACATACACATCCATTCATTCATTCCTTGTGGCCCTGCGGTGGCGCAGTGTGGTAACGCGTTCTCCTAGTGCGCCGCTAATCCGGGTTCGACTCCCAGCAGTGCAAAAAGAACGCTTACTCAGAGATCTCATAAAGATCGCACTGCTCACTGTAGTCCGGGGTTTGGTTCCCTAGGCCTTAAGAGGTTCGGATTCCTCGGAAAACAGTAGGTCCCGGCGCAGCATGACCACTGTAGTCTTTGAGCCGTAAAACCAAAAAGAAAGCGAATCATTCATTCCTTAAATTGAATAAGCATTTTATTATAATTATGTTTATTTATAATATTTTTATTTTTATATATATTTATAAAATTTTTAATATTGTATTATTATTTCTCATATATATATTATTTTTTATATAAATATATCGGTTATAGCGACATCGTATATAACGACGAAACCTGCTTTAACGACAGCGATTTTGTAGTCTACGTAGATTCTAAGTAGGGAAACTCGTATCGAATATAACGACGCGACTTGACAGTCATTAATCGGAACCACGTGGATTCAGGAGAAAGCTCGAACCACATTGTTATGTTCAAATAACAGGAAAAGTTGAACACATAGTTCGGTTAATTAAACTGAATTTCGTTTTTTGCTGCGTATAGGCCAAGAATGTTCTGATCTAAGGCTCCGCCATTTTAGAACACCACAGGGATCTTGAAAAAGCTTTGTCTTATTAAAATTTAAGTGTTATTTTAATCCTGTTTATTTACAAATGTCCGAGAAATTTTTATCACTGCTAAACCTGAATATTAAAGATAATGAACTTAAAAAGTGATTTATTAATTGAATATCACGACGGCAACACTTTTTAGGGGCCCATTCTGTATTTTCAGTCCAGAGCTCCATAAAACTCTTAAACCGGCACTGTTCAGAAGTAGTTGATATAATATAACGAATATTCTTTATTACAATTGTTTTTATATTATGTACTTCAATATTTTCTTTCTTTTTATATAATTTTTTAATTTAAAAAATAAAAAATGCCATGTATTTAGTGTGGCTATAAATATAATTTAATTTATACAGTAATTAAATTCATTATAATTAAATATATTTTTATTTAATTTTGAAACCAAAAAGTTTAATACTTTTTACTATCAAAATAATTTATAGAACTCTAAACTGTATTACTGTACTATGATTTTAAAAGGATATCGGTTATAACGACCGAATTTGCACGGTCCCTTGGAGGTCGTTATAACCGATTTTCACTGTATAATTATTTTTGCTATATATATATTATATATCCCGGTTAAGCAAAATGCTGAACTCATTTTCATTGTATTTTTCGGATAAAACGCTCATACTTATTTTCTAGTATACTCCAGTTTAAGAAGAAACCAATACAATGAGAAATATTGGACATATGCTAATATATATCGGACTATATATTTCCAAAGCAGTTAATATCGTAATTGATATACACAGTTGAACTTCGTAACACGAACACCAGGATACAGAATATTTATTCGTGTTAAAAAAGTAGTTTTACGTTACCCGGAAAAGACTGGTCGTATTATTAGTTATTCATGTCGACGGATTTCAAAAAAGAGTTCAAGTTAAAAAATATAATTTGCAGTCATGAAGAAGAGATAAGGAAGAAAAGAAAGAAGATAAAAGAGGTTCGCTGTATACTTTGCAACAATATTATTACAATTAAATTAAATAACAATAGTATTTTTTCACTATCATTATTATAATTTAATAATATTTAACTAAAAGTGTTTTTGGGTGCATGTTATAGTTTTTTTGTAGATTTACATTAAACATTGAATTTTGGGATAATCTGAAGTTTTGTTCACTATATATATATATATATATATACAGGGTTTGTTAATATTGAGTATTTATCCGCTATTTGGGAATGTTAGGGAATAGCAAGCGACATAGATAATAAAAGGTAGAAGGAACATAAACAACAATATGTAAATAAAAATGCTTAGTGTTTTCAACTTCGATCGCAATTAAAAATAATCATGTATTCATCAAATCATTTCCTTTTCTATTTTTAAAATTTATTAGTTTAACTTATTTTAAAACTTAAAATTAATGTAATTCTTAGAATCACAAACCTCAGTCCTTTGGCAAAATCTTGGTCTCTTCCCCTTCCGTACAGCCAGTAAGGACATCATTTCCAGACGAAACGTTGCTCTGAATTGTTTGTCGGGTAAACCATGAATTCTCCCATTTTTCGATTCGCGGAGTTAGCGTAACGACGTAGTTTTAAAACTATGCACTGTCATTCTTTACTGCTACACATGTTTTAAGAACTGTTAACTTAGCCTCTTGGGCTCACTTCGTGCTTCTCACTCCTTTCTAGGATTGTAGTGTCACCATTTGTCTCTGATCATCCCAACTTTTCTTTCACGGACAATTGATTTAGTCACTCCATATTCTTCTAAGTTTTTAAGCAGCCTCTGCGGAAATTCCTACCCATGCCATACTTCTCAATGTTATCCATTCACTCACTACCCTCATGCATTTCCGCCTTTCTTAATCAAGTATTTACATTGTAAAAATCATTTCCTGTTAAAAATATTGTCCATACACTATGTTCTAAAAACTGATGTCTGCGATCAGTAGCGTACGAAATGGAGGGCTCAAGTCCCCCCCCCATCATATATCAAAACACATTATTTCCTCTAAAGCCGCATCACATAATCTTTTTGAAGCCACTTCAGCCCCCCCGAGTTTATAATTGCTACACTACTGTCTGCGACCAGCACGTTTATCAAAAGTAGATTATCCTTGGGCAGCAGTCAATTAGTTCCCCCAACAAGGCTTACCCCTTGGATATAAAGTAGAATGTTCTAAACGATGAACACCTACCCAAACCATTTTAGATTCTCGTAAAATGTAGATAAGAGGGTACAAAACAACAAAAGCAAAATGTTCAAATTTGCTGATCGATTTCCTTTCAAGAAATGAGCAGAGGAAGGCAGAAACAGACCCCCAAGAGAATCATCCATATAAACGGACGGTTCAGCCGAAACACTCCAATGAAACAATCACTGAAAAATCATTTCCAGTACAGCGAAGGGACGAAATGGACACAATCTGATGAGTGAAGACATCTAAGAGAAAGTTGATGTCCTAATAGCCTACTAGTTACTGATTTAGCAATTAACTGCCACCAGTTTTGGTTATTTGAATTCTTCAAGTCATTTTTTACTTACGTATTCTGTAATTTTTTACTGTTAGAGTTTTATGTCACGTACAATTTTCCGAGGAATCCGAATGTCTTACGAAACCGACCCTCAGACTACGGTACACAGTTAGTCGGTAAACGTCTTCTTTTTTGGCACAGTTGGGAATCGAACCCGGATAACCGAACGCTAGAGACGAGTGTGTTATTACTACACCACTGTGTGGCACAGTGACTTTATTTCTTGGGGATAGTATAGTTTTGTTTACATTCTAATTTATTAGAATGTAACTGAAAGTTTAAATTAATAAAATTACAACGGATAATCTCTAGCAGGGTCAGCCTGACGGGGGTAGAAAAAGATGCCTCTTCAGACCATTTATTATGTTATATCGTTTTTATCTTTGGATCAAAGATAATAACAAAGATCTTTGGTTTATTTGATAAAAATAAAAATTAAATATTTCGCTTCCGAATGATAATTGTTTAAAACTATGTATATGTTGATAGATATAAAAGTAAATATTGCACGTATAAAAGTTTTAAATAAATATTTCCATAAATTAATATTATATATGATGTGAGCTCCGTCAGACTCGATGGTTTTTACCTAATGATGCCTAGGAGGGTAACAATTTGCAATTTGTAAAATCTATATCTGTGTTATAAACCTTGTGTAAATCCCATAATGTAGCATGATTCCGTGTGAATAAATTTGTATTGTATATAATACTAAATTAATAAGGGTGGCGAAATACTGTTTTTTCACCCCCAGTCGCCAATAATTCAAAAATGGCCTGACCACAGGAAAAGAACAGTTGAACAATGAGACAGGGAATAATCGTACTTAAATCAGAATTTATTTAAAAGGATACAGAAAAAAAAGATATAGAGAGGAGAGAGAGAGAGAGAGAGAGGGAGAAAGAAAAAGAAACACCTTATGGAGAAGCCTTACAACCGGCCATAACGTCTTCATTAAACTTTTTTTTATACAGATGCCATGAGCAAAAGAGATTTGGATAAATATACACATTTTGTTTCTAAGTACCTATTTAAATAAACCGAGTAATAAATTCTTGGTAACTTTAGATGGCTATATATATATCTTGAATGAACATATGCTTATAAGCAAGTTGGAGTTATATGGAATCAGGGACCTATCCCATAACTTATATGGAGTCCATCCTCATCCCATGCGGGAGCACCCGGACCCATACTAAAATGTTCCAAACTACACGCAACAAAGGTGTTAAAAATCCTCCCACCACAATTTTAGAAAACTCCCTACATTGATGATGTGTACTTACAAAAATTTGGTCCTACTAATATTGAGAGAGCTCATGTAAGAAGAATAGTGCCGCACAGACATTGCGTTGATGTCCTTCATCGTCATTACTCCTGATGAAGGACTGCTGCTGACGCGTCCGAAAGCTTGAGTGATCTTTTTCATTGCTATTTTACCAGTGTTTAACCTTTTTATGTAATTTCCTCCCTGGTACCCTGTATTTTATTTCTATCATATATTCAATTGGGATATGTAGCCACCTAATGTTAAGTAGGGCTTGATTTTTTAGCAAAATTGCAATATTGAAACAAATCAGTAATATCTTACGTCAAGGGGAAACCCATTCCTTTGTGTGTGTGTGTAGAGAGAGAGAGAGGTTCAAGAGATACAACCACAGGCATCTCCAAAATCATATGGTGATTTCTCACTTAGTGGTCAGAACGCATATTTCCTTTTTCCGTATCTTCCGCGGAAGTGTACTGTTGTTGGTGGTGGGGGCTCAAACCCCTATGTGTCCCAATAATTCTGCGTCCATGACCACATGTCCCCACCCGCTTGAGGTATCTCTGGATGGCTGTTTTCTTGTTTTGGGCGGTCAAAACCCACTCCCTCCTTTCTTAAGATTCCCTCAGGAGGTGAGGAGCTTATGCGAATTCGCATAAGCCCCCCACCTTGATTGAAATTATTCAATTTTGGACACTCATAAGATGTAGAAAGAGCGTTACAGCTGGCCATCAACGGAAAGTCGGGAAGCAATTATGTCAGTGTTCGGGTTGGAAAGAAGAACTCCATGGTCAGGATAATCAAAAAATATTGTATGAAAATTCATCAAAAGCATTTTCGTAAACTAAAATTGCATTTTTTTTAAATATTAGTAGATAATTGGGGGGCTCAAATTTCTGTTGCGAGTTTATTGGGGGCTCGGGCCCCACGGGCCCATATAACTCTACGCCTATGTCGAAAGATCAACTCATTTAGCCTATTAGATTATATGTTATTCGGGAGATCGCTATCTGCTAAGACGAAAGCTCAGCCCCTTGAAGCAATTAACCTATCAGACATCACGTGAGGACAGGTGGCCACAATGAAGAACGACCACCAAACTCAAATTGCTACGTTAAAAGTTTAAAAACAAATGCAAAGGAGCAATTGACAAAAATGAATGGTTCGCAAGTCGGAGATGAATGCAGGAACACACACATATTCAAAATTACGTGTTGCGAATTAAAAGGCAATTACGATTCGACTACCAACAATGACGTATTGGGTATTTATACAAGTCCCGACACGTAGTTCAGGGCAATCTGACAATATTTGCGGGACCATTTTCTATCAGATTTCGTTTTAAATGCAAATGAAGGGACTTACATGGCTCCGACGTAGAGTGCATCTCGCTTGCCATCAAGATAGAGCCTCCTGTAGTACAGATACCCACAGCTAAATTCCCGAACATGTTCTGAAAAAAACGAATAATAAAAAGAGTATTAGGACATATTTATATACTTTTTGAAGCGTACTTTTCGCGAACTAAATTACATTTTGTTTGAGCTTGACCAGAAGGCTTCGTACTTTACAATAAATTGTAATTTGTACAAACAAGATTGTATTTTGTACAAACTAGATTGCATTTTGCACAACCCAGATTGCATTTTGTGCAAACTAGATTGCATTTTATGTAAACTTAATTCAGTCGCGTAGTTTATACACACGCGCGCGTGCGCACACACACACACACACAAACACACACACGCAGATATAGGCTACATAAATTGTATTTTTTTTATTGAACGTTGGAGATGACTAGCTCACTTTTGAAGATATGATACGCTACTGATAACTGCATATATCAGGGGTGATCAATTGCTTTGTTGCTGCGATATATGTATGTGCGTGCGTGCGTGTGCGTGTATGTATGTATGTATGTATGTATGTATGTATGTATGTATGTATGTATGTATGTATGTATGTATGTATGTATGTATGTATGTATGTGTACGTGTATGTATGTGTACGTGTATGTATGTATGTATGTATGCATGCATGCATGTGTGTATGCATGTATGTGTGTGTATGCATGTATGTGTGTGTATGCATGTATGTGTGTATGCATGTATGCATGTATGTGTGTATGCATGTATGTGTGTATGCATGTATGCATGTATGCATGTATGTGTGTGTGCCTGTATTTGTGCGTGTATGCATGTATGTATGTATGTATGTATGTATGTATGTATGTATGTGTGCGTGCGTGTATGCATGTATGTACGTATGTATGTATGTAAGTAAGTAAGCAAGTAAGTAAAATAAGGATGTAAATGAAAATTGTACATGAGGAAGAGAATTTTCAGAGCAAGTATTATATTATGAACTATTGTAAGTAAGAAAAAAAAAATCATATTGCTGAAAAAATTGGTGATATTATTACAAAGAAGTGTATAAAGGTATTATTTACCGTTATACTAATAGACGAAGATAAAACTGAGTAGAATCAAATAAACAAATTCCACACATAAATACCTTAAAGTAACACAAAACCGTAATTTATAACATATTGACATATCATGCCATACAATATTATCATAGAATACATAAACATATATATTATACATTAAAAAAATTACGATAAACTTATCGAATCTTCATACAAATACAACATATATTATATATAAAAGATAACAATATTTTTACAAAATATACGACGACCGTAGCAAACTCTTCATCAGGGGAGAAGTTCACTAAAAGTCTGAATAGTGGGTTGTTTCTGATAGATAGTCGGCATTTGCCAATTTGACCATCCAGTCATCACTATGGCAGTAATTTTGTCGCGACAAGAATTTTCGAGATTTTTAGAGTGTTTTGTATTATATATATGTTGCATGCAAATATGTTATCTATACCGATTTTATTTTCAAAGTTTCAAATTTGAATCCTCAACGGATTTAGTGAGCGATCGGATACAACGAGCATTTTCGTTTGTCCCAAGATCCTCGTTATTTACCGTTTCTACACAGTAATTCAGTAATTACGCAGGTCTACTTTATCAGAAACAACCCACTATTCAGACTTTTAGTGAACTTCTCCCCTGATGAAGAGATGACTAAGAAAAATTTTTACCTAGGACCCCACGCAACCATAATCTGACCCTGATAGGCTCAATGTAAGGGCAGGGGTGGTTCTACAAAACTACAACTTCATATTTTCATATGTACATATATACAAAATTTCATCGCAATGAGAGGTTACAACCCCCATCAACATCTCCTTGCGTACGCCAGTATACGTATGCATACGGCCAAGCTAACTTGGGAGACGAATCCAGACTTAGCGACTCAGAAGTCGGTGATCATATTCATTGTAACACTGGGGCGTAGGCTCCCCAACCCGAAAAATTCGTTCCTGCCACAAATGTACAAAAAGTTTTAAGGAAGGAAAACATGGCTACTTGACCATGATTTTGTTATTTTAAACCTAGAAATTTATTTAAAAAAATATACAGCTAGAAGATCAAAGGCATCAAAAAGCTTTTGTCACAAAAAATGAAACAAAAGGTTGGGCAGGAAAAAATATTTACGATAACAAGACGTGTGAGACTAAGAGTGTTTAGGAATTGCTGAGTGGGATAGCAGTTGCTATATTCAAGTTTTCTGGAAACAATGAAGGAAGGAGGGGATAAAGGAATAATCATTAGATTGGCGCGGCAAACCCCAAGCGATGGCTTCCTTCCGTTGCCATTCGTCAAAGCGGAAATTTGGGGAAATAAGCGTACATTTTTCTTATGCCACTCCTCTT
>QLNU02015270.1:120370934-120403450 GCA_006491805.2 Dysdera silvatica
TGGTTGGTTGGTTATAGTTTTATGGTGCAAGGACTGACATACATAATGTAAATTCTTAAATGCCCATATTAAAATGTTGCTGGTTATTGTTGCTATTTATGTTTACGAAGGAAAAAGTGTTCAGTTTCAGAAAAATTAAAAAAAAAATATTCCCATGCCGTGACTCATACTTGCGACCATATGCAGTGATCCAATGATGTTGCACACGATCAGCTAAGAGGTATCTTGTTCCATTCCCCTTCTCACGGAAGCCATTATCACCATTTTCCTAAGTGTAATCCGGTTGCTGGATTTCGAAGTGGGTTTACAGTGGACCATATTCAAGTATTAAGAGAATTAATTGAAAGAACACATGAATATGAACTTCCATTGTGTGTTGCATTTATTGACTATGAGAAGGCCTTTGACTCTATTAAAACATCAGCAGTCATCAACTCTTTAAGATCAACAGACATTGAGGATGTGTACATTGACATGGTGAAACGTGTGTATAAAAATGCAAGTGCAAAATTTCGGTTACATAAAGATACCAAAACTATCAAACTTGGCAAAGGGGTGAGGCAGGGAGATACCATTTCTCCAAAACTTTTTACTTCAGCTTTACAGATGATTTTTCAGCAGATAAATTGGAATAACAAGGGAATAAAAATAAATGGTGAATATTTAAATCATTTGCGGTTTGCTGATGACATTGTTATTTTTTCAACGAACCCATCAGAACTCCAAGACATGGTACAGGAGCTCTCAACTAGAAGTAAAGAAGTTGGACTCAAGATGAACCTACAAAAAACTAAGATCATGTTCAATAATTTCGTAGAGGAAACAAAAATACAAGTTGACAACATTGAGCTAGAAATTGCTGATTCATATATTTACCTTGGCCAGCTGATTTCAATGGATGGCAACATTATGAAAGAACTCAACAGACGTATTAAACTTGGCTGGAGTGCATTTGGAAGAAACAGTTTTATCCTGAAGGGGAAATTGCCTTTGTGTCTAAAAAGAAAGGTCTTCAACCAGTGTGTATTGCCAGTCCTCTCTTATGGATCAGAGACATGGAGTCTAACAGTTGGAGCAATACGAAAGTTACAGACAACGCAAAGGAGCATGGAGAGGTGCATGCTTGGAATAACTAGGAGAGATCGAAAAAGAAACACTTGGGTGAGAGAGCAAACTAGAGTAGAGGACATCATTGTTAAAGTAAAAGGGCTGAAATGGCGATGGGCTGGGCATATTGCAAGAAGAACTGATCAACGATGGACAACAGAAATTCTGAACTGGATTCCAAGAGACCACCGAAGACCTAGAAAACGTCCTCAAACTAGATGGGTGGATGAAATAAGAAAACAGGTTGGGGTGACGTGGAAGCGAATTGCTCAGGATAGACTTGTGTGGAAAGCATTTGGAGAGACCTTCATCCAGCAGTGGATAGATAATGGTTGAATATGATATATATATATATATATATATATATATATATATATATATATATATATATATATATATATATATATATACACACATACATATAAATATACGGAGTTGTAGCTCTCTAACTCCCCCGCCACTGTAAACCCCCCTTATTAATTTTCTGTGCACGCCTGTAACCTGTGACATCGATATTTAAACAGTGCAGTTTCATTACATCGATTGCGAACGATATTCAGTGTTTTCAGTGGAAAATTTATAAATTTGAATTTGAATTCGGAATAAATTATCAAGAATTTTAGGATAATACAATTATCTTTCTATCTTTCGTAGGAATTCGATGATCCAAGTAGCCAAAAGTAACCAAAAGAAGAAGAATACAGAAGAAACAGAAACTTGGCTACGTATAAAAAGCAAGAATAATTAGTATACAAGTGGACTTCGGTGCACTTAAGAAGAGGTCCTACTAATGGAAACTCTACAGGAACAGAACAATAATTGATACTGATGTGCGTTTTGTTGAGGAAGTCAAGTTTAAATAGGAGCTACAAGAACAAAGAAAAGTCAAAGGTCATTTTGTTGCGTGACCTGACCTCAAACAAGCTCCGACAAGCGGACCAAAGTATACAAGCTCGTATAATGAGGGGACAATTCACTGAACAAAGGTTGAAGAAACAATATAAGTATAGAAGCAGAGGCGTGTACATAAAGTTATCATTACGGGGGGCGCAAATACAAGGGGGGTCCATTAAAAGTTCAGAATGCTAAAGCACGTGATTGTTTATTATGCGGCCTGTAGAGTGAGCTGCTATCCATGCAACAGTATGAGAGTGATAACGGATTTGAAACTGGTCGTCAACTTGGACAATCCGCCAGCGATAATAAAATAGCGTTGATGTCGATGTTGCTTAATAGGTCTGGTTCAGGTTATAACTGGTTTCCCTCATAATAAAATGGACAAAACCAGTTTCTTAAAAGTCATTTGAGGAATAGATGTCCATTGAGTCACATACATATTCACTCCCTCTCTCTCTTTCTTTAACATTAAAATAGCAACCATCCTTATGGAGGCGCCGAGAGCTGACGCGGGCCCATAGGCTAACTTTTGACCAGTCCCATGACCACTTCCTTGGGCCGCCCCCACAGCAAGGTCCTTGCTGCACAGGTCCCTAGACTTTATCCGGGGCCCCGGGCTGCAGCCCCTGCTGCCTCCCCCTCCCGTCGGTTCTGGCCTCATGATGGCGCAGAAGTAACAAGTTCGCCTTTCGAGCCGTCAACCCGAATTCAAATCCAATGGCTTCGTGGAATCCTTGCTGTTCTTTCTGCTCACCGTAAACCCGAGTTTGCTTTCCTATTTACTAGAGGTTCATTCCATGGGACCTTGAAGGTCCCGACGTAACACGACATAAAATGTCTTTGTGCTTTAACTCTTGTGCATCGGCTAGGATCTATTTAGAACAAAAAAATGCCTCATAGGTCAAAGTTAAATTTCTTAGCTTTAAGGAATATTTCTCGCGGGCCGCCCTCGGATAATCGAATACAGACGACATGACATAAAAATCAGTGCTCGAACAAGAGAAAAAAAGGGAGGTCAGAGGAAAACTTGTTTTTGCTAATTTCCTCCTCTTCTAGTTGAAGGATTTTTAAGGTCTGGCTATTGTATATATGTAGACTTGTGCTGCTAATGGAATACAAAAACTCGGAGCGTTACGACAGTATTCTCCTCTTTTTTCCATAGAAGTGGGGTCTTAATTTTTGACTAATTAGCCTGACTCCAATTAGTGGTCGTCACGCATTATGAAAGAAAGGCTTTTGTTTCAGATGGACAATAGGTTTACACGATGAGCTAAAAGTTTTAAAGACAATTGAAAGTTTGTTTGTTTGTTTGTTTGGCTTTTTTATGGCGCAAGAGCATCTGGGCTATACTGCGCCAAACATGGTAAAATCAAAGACTGTAGTAAAAGCCAATACTTTTTAAAAATTTAAAAACGTGCGTATGGTCAGCATGGTCATTTAAAATGTCAGACAGTGATGAAGAGTTAAAAGTAAGAGTGCGGGCAAGTCTATAATAGGGGCATTGAGTTAAAATGTGTAAAACACTCATGGGTTCATTGCACACTTGGCAAATTGGTGCTGGTTTTCCTTCCAACAGATGTCTATGGGTGAGATGGGAATGCCCAATGCGAAGTCTAGCAAGGAGAACCTCCTCTTTCCGATTTTTACGGTATGAGGAGGGCCAGTTACCAATTGTATGTTTAATATTATGCAATTTGTTATTGGTTTGATGATCCCATTCTTCTTGCCACCTTTGATTCACACAGGTCTTGATAATTGGTTTCAGGTCAGAGAAAGGAAGAAGTTGGCTAGAAGCAAGTGGTGAGTTCGTTGCCCTTGCAGCTGCATCAGCAGCCTCATTCCCTTTGATACCAATGTGAGCAGGGATCCAGCAGAATTTAATATTGGAATGATTGTGCAGGTGCTGCAGTTGTGAATGGATTTTGGATAAAATAGGATGAGGTGAATATTTAAAGGATTCCGGTGCTTTTAAAAAGCCCTGAGAATCGGTACAAATTATACAAGGAATTAAGCTATGAGTTGAAATATACTGTATGTAAGAGGCATTAGAATAACATAAAGTTCTGCTGTGAAAATGGAGTATGATGGGGGGATTTTTTCTGCAATGGCACTGTTATTAATGACAAATGCAGAACCTACATTTGTTTCTGTTTTGGATCCATCTGTAAAAATGAAATTGGAGTCTTGAAAATGATCCTGAAATTCAGAGAATAACTGCTGGTAAAAAGCATTAGGTGTAGTGCTTTGCTATGGCCAATTAGAAGTAAAGCGATGCAATACAAATTGCAAAAGAATTTCAAACTTCGGCGAAAAAGCTGCAATTGTATGTTTTAGTGTCGCTGGCGTATGTATGAGAGTTGATAAAATTGATTAGTTTAAAGTTGATAAAATTGATTAGTCTAGAGTTGACAAAATTGATTAGTCCAGAGTTAATAAAATTGGTTAGTTTAGAGTTGATAAGATTGATTAATTTAGAGTTGGTAAAATTGATTAGTCTAGAGTTAATAAAATTGGTTAGTTTAGAGTTAATAAAATTGGTTAGTTTAGAGTTGATAAGATCGATTAGTTTAGATTTGGTAAAACTGATTATCCTAGAGTTGATAAAATCGATTAGTTTAGGGTTGACAAAATTGATTAGTTTAGAGTGGATAAAACTGATTAGTTTAGAGTTGATAAAATTGATTAGTCTAGAGTTGATAAAATTGATTAGTCTAGAGTTGATAAAATTTATTAATCTAGAGTTGATAAAATTAATTAGTTTAGAGTTGATAAGTTCGATTCTTTCAGAGTTGATAAAATTGATTGTTTTAGGATTGATAAAATCAATTAGTTTAGAGTTGATAAAATTGTTGTAACCAAATGTTAAAAATGTTACAAAATTATTGTAAACAAATATTTTATTTCTTCTCAGGGTTAACTTTTATTTTCTACCGGGTTCTCATCATAACCGAACTCGCTATAAGCGGGTTCGATCGCGATATTTTATGTCATTGCAATGCATTTTGTAAAGAGCCCCGGTGTTGTTTATTTTACGACCACACCACTGCAAATAGCCAATAAAAAGTATAACCAATGACACAGTCAATGGAATGACAAAATTTAACCTACCTTACGCATTCCAAAATCGAATCCATACTATTTATCTCCTGTTTGATTGGAGAAAAAGAAATGGGGGGAGGGTTGCTTCTGCATACTGAATAAGAACAAATTTATTCAACTTATTTACAGTTTTGGTGATACATTCTGTTATGTGATGGTTTTGATGTTGCCTTGATAATTCTAAAGTTAAGTGAAGATATAGGCAATCCAGTTATGGTGTCTTTTCATCTAATAATAAGCGCAGGCGTACATTCTGAAGGATGCAACTCTTACTGCAAATGAAAATTTGAAATCTGATAAAATATTCGAACATTTTTTTCAATGACAATATATTGTATATTCACATCAATATATTATGTATTCACATTAATATATTGTGCATTCACGTCAATATATTATGTATTCACTATATCGTTACATCAGATTTAATTCATTTTTGTTCAATATCGGTGCTGCGAAAAGCAAAGGGGACAGTATTAACTGAAAAAAACTAAATTTTCAGATCGACGTCGTCTCTGAGGCCATAAGCCATACTTAAGGCCGATCTCTGCAGATTATGAATTAAATGACGGGGCAATTTTTCTGCGTTTGTTATCAGTCTCTCTTTCGAGAACGATCCCAATGGACTTAAGAGATTCCATATTGCTGCGATCATCTTCAGAAATCATATAAAAAAGACGCGAGGGAAACCGAAAGGAGAGAGAAAAAGGAAGCAATATCTGTCTTTTTCCGGTGTTCTCATTAGCGGCAGAGGTCCAATCATGTCCATGTCTTTCATTAAAAGTACACCATGCCCCGTTTTAATTTTCCCCCAAACTCATGGCCCAGACGATGGGCAATTCAGTCTCTGGAACCTGGGATAGCCAATTAAGGATATTAATCGGATAGCCTGATGGCGAATAGTGAGCTACACATCGAATAACGACCGGTCTCGCGCTCTTTTTGTCCGTTACGACGGAACAGAGCCCTTTTTCATTTGGTATAGTTGCGGGATGGTGGTCTTTTGGTTGTTAAGGTCCTTAACGAGAGTCGTTGCTTTTCCTATTTGCAATCATGGGCAGAAAAGAAGAAAGCAAACTAGAAAATGGGTATCTTGTGCTTGGCCAAACGTATGAGGGGTTTTTCTTAACAACGATAGATGATGTCCATGTCTGGCCGACCCCTCTTCCATTCACATTACTATGATGGTGCGTTTACCGCACTTTCTCTATTAATTTTCGTTTCGTATGAACATAACAGTTTGCTGAAGGTAGTTGCTGTGACAAAGTGAAGTTTATAATCGCCTCGGCAAACATATATCTGAACGAGAGTTTTTAAGTGCTCTTATTACAAAAATTAACTGAAAAATAATCTTATTAGATGGCGTCGTATTATCTGATAGGCTGCTTGATGAGCGAGTCTTAATCTGCGATGATAGAATTTTAGTACGCAAAAAATTCTTAGGCATAGATTGCGAGTTATATACGGTTATATGCATAATTAAGGAATGTGACTTAATGTCAGAATTTTCGATTTGGAACGAAGAGGTTGGTAGCACAATAGAACCCGGATTACACGAACTTTTTTTGATCTAAATTCGCGTTAACCAAAATGGCCATCTGCACTTATTTTTATTATTTTTATTTTCCTAGTAGATATTCATTCAATATGTTTTCGGCCAAAACGCTCATATTTGTTTTTTAGTGTACTTCGGTCTGAATGGAGAAATCAATACAAATGGAAAACATTAGAAGTACTCAAAGATGTTTATGTATTTTTATATATCGGTAAATGCTTCTTTATGCTGAAACGAGTATTTAAATACTCGTAGCTGCGTAATTTTTGCTAATTTTGTCCTTTGAATGAGTAACAAACAGTTATTTCGACGAAGGCAGAATTCATATTCTGCCTTCACTTGACAAAGGGAGCAGTTGGCTCCCGAAACGTCGTGTTTTTAAACCTTACGCCAGTGTCGAAATAACTGTTTGTTATGGAATCTCCTGGTGAAACTCTGTATTGTTTCGTTTTAAGTGGGTAGTAATCCATATGTAATCGTCTACGAGAACAAGGACATTCTAATGTGTTCAATGTGGAGAAAAAGTGAGTTAAGAAAGAAGTACTGCAGACATACAAAATAAATGAATACGCAAATTATTAAAAGTGCAGTGTTCTGCAGATGAACCATAAAGGTTGATGAATCACAAAATTGAAATTATTCCACAATCAAAATAATGCAAGAAAGAAGACGAACTGTCTGCAGCGGTGGGTCAACGTTTTTAAGACAGCAATCAGCGTTGAATTGCAGTAAGCAGAACAACTTCCATACAACCGAAATTATGATGAATCGTGTAAAACCAGCACGTTTTGCAAGGGCATTGTTTTGAAGAAGAATTTTCCTTTGGTAAAAATAGCTCAAAAAACTTGGAAAGATGACCTGGTGCAATTACAATGATGAATAATCGTTGCCTTTCCCCCCTCCAAGTGCATGATTGTGGCTTGTGCAAGAATCCAGCAACTTTTTTGGTTGACCATAACCAGGGTCAAGGGTAGAGCAACCACGGTACAAGCTGGAGAACGATAACAAGAAGAATTCCCTTCGTCGTGACATCGAATCTGCTCCAGCAGTTCACAGTGGTAAAATGTTCATTACTACCAAGCGATAAGATCCTACTTTGTGCTAGACTGGTAAGTGGGTTGAAGGCATGCACCCAGCCACAGTTATCTGATTTTCCAACACTGATGATTTTCCAAAAGCTTCTCAACCCAAGACGGCGCGCAAACGGATCAGGATATTTACTGGTATGGTGCGATTGGACTCAAGATAGCAAGTTTATTTAAAATACCTGCCACGCTTGATCCCATGACGGATACCATGCACATAAAACACGCTTTTCTCCCCCCCCCCAAGTTCGCATTGGAATCGCACTTGAAGTCAAAGCCTTCTAAATTATAGATATACCGACGTAGCATGTGTACCTGAAAATCGCTTGCGTCACAGAAAGAAAAAAACAAAGGGGAGAAGGTTATATCAGCAAAGGTTCCCTTTTTAGAAGGAAGGGGGTAGTTTAAAACAGAAATTGGCTCAAACTAATGTAGTTGACACATCGTTATATCAGCGTTAATAATTGTTTCGGCTTGAACACGTCTGCTTTCGCCAGAACAGCTACAGACCCCAAAACAATTGCTTGCAACGTATCATCGATGTAACAAATGGTACTTAAATGTGTTGGTTTGTGCTAATATTGTTTCGAAACGTATCATCATGCAGGATCCCTTATTTAGTTACAATCGAAGCTTGTTAATGCGAAGTCGCTTAGCACGAACTGTCCCCTGAATCCCAATTAAAATCAGAGCCAATGAGAGAGAGAGAGGGGGCAGAAGGGAACCAGCCCGGATGAATTCTAGGGGCCCGCGTTTGCAAGGACCTATGCTGTAGAGAGGCCAGGCCCAGGGAAGGGGCTCATGGGGCCGGTTGAAGGGAGCCGGGGGGCTCGCGTTGCCTCTCGGCGCCCCTGGTTAAAATGAATAACTTTGTAATACTATTTATCCGAAACTTTCCTGATAACGCGAACCGTTTTAGCATGAACGTTGTTTTGGCACCATGCTTGTTAGCGTTAACGAGGGTTGACTGCATGTCAAAAGAAGTAGCTGTTGAGTAAACGAGAATTACAATTTACGTTTTCGCTTACATTTTTTCTTCAGCTCTAATTTTTTCAAACGGTTTGAGAAACTTTGATGATATTAATTAATTCATTAATTCTAATGGGAACGGAAATTCAGGGCAAATTTTATTGATTATCTATCCACATGTAGAATTCACTCGTGTATTTGGTGGGTACACGATCTCTGCCTTGGAAGACCTTGGGTTAGGAGCACTGACGTACGCGGGGGGTGGGGATGTTGATGTGGGTTGCAACTCCCCCCCGTGCAAATCAATTTTGTATATTTAACATAAGAATATGGGAGTTGTAAGCTCTGTAACCCCCCCTCATTGGAGCCTACAACCACCCTTACGAACTGCGTATGCCTATGGTTAGAGATAGAAAGAAATTAAGGCAGTATTAGACTGCAAATAAAAAAGGGCAAAGCAGAACAAAAAATAAAAAAAAAATCTAATTTAATAGATGAGAATTAACGCGGAATTATTCGAAAATATTAGATGATAAAGAAAATTTTTTCCTTCTGTGCGAAAGTGACATGCATGATTTGCAAAAACGAAACACACAGAGGTAAGATGAGTTACGCATTTCTAAACTTTGTCAGTTTGCAAGATAATGGGCCCTCAAGCGCACATCCATACAAGAAAAAGCGGTCAGTTTCGCTCTGAGGACTACTTCTTCTTCATTTCTGACTTGACAGCAACGGGCTTTCGAAGTGGAAAAGAAGAGGACAGACCACACACCTTGACACATACACACTCATCAAGTGTTCAACTAACCAAACACTCCGAGCTTCGTCCGGACCAGTTTTTGCAACTTTGAAAGAGTTTTTCGACCGGCCAGTTCGCAACCTCACCCGTCAAAGCCGTGAGAAAAACAAAAGACTAAAAAAAAAAAATCACTCCATGTAAAAAAAGAGAACGCCACGTCTTTACGCTGATTCGCCACAGTAAAGGCCTGTTATTTGGGCCAAACGCTTAGACGTGACGGGTCGAATTTGATGACCCGCGGACTTGGGCTTTGCTTTATTTGTTATTTTTGTTCGGCTTTTTTTTTTATAGGTATTTGTTTCTTTTCGGAGTCCTTTGTCGGCTTTGGACAAGTAGACAGAGGAAATCTTAATACTAGAAGGGCGCTTCTTCCCGAAATAAAATAACTCACGCTAACGGCTTAACGGTTCGCTCAACGCAATTCTAACGTCGAAAGCAAAAAAGGGTTTTGTGTGACGGCGAAAGAATTGCGGGTTGCGAGCACGTTCGACATTTGCCGTCAATTGACGTATAAACGACGTTTGATGTTGTAAAGTTCAACGAAATGGGGCACGTATGGCCAAATGGCAGTCACAGCACGGTCAAATTTATCTTACGTTCGATGACATGACGTAATATTTGTCCATTTCAAGTTGTTTCGCTTTAAAAAAAAAAAAGTTTATTTTTTCATCCCTCTGTTTTTTAGTAACCCCTGCATTACTTATTGTTATTTTTCTTTTGTAAGAAGTGGAAAATGCGAGATTTAATAAACTAGTTAAGAGATAGATGCTTTACATCGGTTCGTTTACTGAATCGTTTCATAATTGATGTCTACGGGTTAAATATACGGTGTTCTCTTCCCCTTACCGCTTTTAAAGGACAGAGAAACAACGTCGCTAAACGGAACAACGTCGTTTATCGGAATGTGTGCAAATACTTGCCGAGACCATAACATACGGTGGCGAAAATCGTTAATTGAAGCCACGTTATTGAGTTGGTTTACTGCATATCATATATACAAGGTGTGTCCAAAAAGTTCCCGTACTGGGGTTAGAATTAAAAAAAATACAAAAGATAGAAAAAAATTTTATTAATACCTTTCAAAGTGATTCCCTTTTGTATCTACGCACCAGAGCCACCGCTTCTTCAAATCAACCAAACATTTTTGATACTCAGTTTTGTTAATTGCTGATAAAATCGACTTCGATTTTTTTTATTCTGTCATTTCTGGTGAAAAACCTTCTTTTTAGTTATACATTTTGTATGTAAAATTGTTAATTGTATACAATGTATACATTGACATAAATATAATGCCTCAACACCCCCCCCCACTCGCAAGAAAAATAAATAATTAAATGGAATACGAGGAGCATTGGGGTGTGGGGCTATAGTCTCCATAGATTTTGGAGCCAGCCACGCCAATGTATGTACTGTCCTTTCACGAAAAGTAGTCCGATGGTACCGTTAGAAATAACGGGAGTTGACGTCACAAACGGCCTAGCCGATTACAGCAGAGGGGGACTACAATTTCAGAACTTGTTTTTAGCGAAAGTTTGTCTGCGTCAAAAACAAGTTCTGAAATGAAGTCCCCCACCTTTGCTGCAATAGGCTAGGCTGTTTGTGATCTCACCTTCCGTTATTTCTAACAAGGATTTAAGCTGCAGTCGCATTTTTCGCAAAATGCGACGAATTTCTCGAAAATGCGAAGAAAAAATTATTGCCCATCGCGAAAATGCGACAGGCATTTTTAACCACAGTTTATTCTCTGAAAACAGGATTCCTCGATTCCAGAATATCCGTTTTGCACTTCAGCGATCTTTTCTTGTTCCTTTTTGTTTCCTCTTCAAAATTCTTAACAGCACCTGTTAAGCATCGTTGATATAAATAATTTCATTGATACGATTTTTCGAGCAACGAAAGCAACTAATATTTTTTAGCATTTTGCTACAACTTTTTTCCCATTTTAGCATTTTTGCGACAGCATGTTTTGAGCCAGATTAAACTCTGTTCCTAGCTGTTTCATCAGACCACTTTTCGTGAACGGACATTACTGTTCAATTCACGAAAAGAAGTCCGATGAAACAGTTAGAAATAACGGCAGGTGTCGTCACATAACGGGCTAATTCATTACAGCAAAGGAGAACTCCAATTTCAGAACTGGTATTTGATGAACGTCTGTCAGCGCGTAAATCAAGTTCTGAGTCCTCCTCTGCTGTAATGGGATAGGCCGTTTGTAACGTCACCTCCCGTTATTTCTAACTGTTCCATCGGGTTTCTTTCCGTGAACAAACAGTATGCATGTACTAATACAGTAAAACCTCTGAGTAGTAGGCACCTCGGATGGGCCAGGGTATAACGAGCACTGAGGCTGGGAATTGGAAAAGTGACCGTCAAAGAGAAATGTCCGCTATTAAAGAAGGTTTCAATATAATGCGTGAAATGCAAAATTAACCATCCTCTTTGGATTTGACGAAAAATTGCGAGTGTTTTCAAAATTTTTTAGTGTCGTAAAATAAAATCAAATTACAGAAATTTTAGTTGAGTTTAGAATTCTGCTTTTCCAGGTGTAGTTTCTGTAATTGATTATTTAACGAAAATGGTTTACAGTCGACAATTTTAGAAAAGCCATCCAAGCGAAACAGAATTTTTTAAAAATTTTATTTTCTGAGGTAAATTTTGTAAACAAACAAGTGACACATCATCAGCATAACATAAATTTTAATATGTAAACTCGGTTAAAACCATCCCCCAACCGAAGAGCAGAGAGATAGAGAGAGAGAGAGAGAGAGAGAATGGTTACTGACAGTTTTCCTAACGTGAGGATGAAGCTAATTTTTCAATGCAAATTTCATCGTCAAAATTTCGGAGCTATTTGCATTTATCTCGCTGGAAATTAGCGAAAAGCAATTTAACCATTTATCGCGCGATAAAAAAGCAATTTCGTGAAAACTCACTTAAAATCCAATTAGTATATGCATGCATCTAGATTTTGCATTACTGTTTTACAGGCGCGTTAAAAAATGGTAAGTGGCAAGTTTCGTTAGGACTGGAGCATATTTACTTTCAGTTCCGCGGGATGGAATAACAGCGCAAGACACGTACAAATTCCCAATTCCAGGATGCTTGAAAGAGACAGCTGTTGTCCATTTCTGGCTTTCTTGGTGCTCAATGACGTCGTCTCGCGTATCGTGGATCATTTCAAACCAGCTAGATTGCATCAAAACTTTCAGAATGTGTTTTTGACATCCTGAATCTGCAAGAACGAGAAATTTGAGAAACCTGAACGGCGTCTTAGTATCCATGGAATTCTGCCTCGCAGGAGATAGGGGCGCATTAGGCGAGTACAAACAACTTTTCTTGTTTGAGCGAGGGTTTATTTGCAAAGGGAGAAGTGAAAAGTCGTGTTTTGGTTCGGCATCGCATCTGATGCCGATGGAGAAGAGTAGGGAGACAAGGGAACTACATCAGCTGCCAAGATATCTGCTGACATCAGGAAAAGGAAAACCTTTAGCTCAATATTCCCCCTTCCATCCCTCGCAGCTCAAAGTTAGCATGGAACTTCCAGACTTCAGCAAGATGTGGGAGCTGATGATAAGAATGGCAGGAGAGTCAGAATCTCCTATGAATGTGTCAGGTTTGTCTAACTAAGGTGACAGAAGGACAGACTTTAAGTTGCATGCACAAATATGTTGGAGACGATTTTTTAGGCGGTGCGATGACTTTCATTTGACGTTTTCTAACAAATCGTATTAAAGTCAAACGGGATATTTTAAAACAAAAATTACTTGCGTAATGGCGTTCCGAAAAAAGGGAAGAAAATTGTCCTTTTCACGTAATATCGTGTCTCTTGCAATGCCACTTTCGCAAGGTATTTGTGGACGATAGTTTTTCAAACAGGAATTTGGAAATCGAGCGCACATTTAGCAAATCAAAAGGTCTCAGAATTCCGGGTATAAATAAATCTTTAGCATCAAATTAAAAATTAATACGAAAATGTATTCATGAAGATTCAATTTCTCAGTTGTTAGATGTAGCTTTATATTAAAATTAATGATTATGGACACTTTTTAATAAATAATTTATAGACTAGCTTCGACATTTTAAGGATATACATTCTACCCCACTTCTCTACCTACGTTTAGCTTGTACCATTGCACTTACACCATTGTGGATTATAATTTGTAAATATGTACGCATTAGTTGTTTTCTTTTACCCGCGCTAACTTCACAGAAAATTTGATTTTTTTTAATGTTTAGGTCAGTGTAATCGACAGCTGTTGTTTCTACACGTGAAATAACAATAAACCAGGGTCAGCAATCAAGACCTTGTCCCGGATTTAATTTCTGGGGTGGGGGGGGGATCAAAAAAATTTTACAACATGTATCGATACAATCACAGCATGCAAGGCAGTAGTCAAGTCAAATTAAAAATTTAGTTTCGTAGGGGGGGACAGGTCTGTAAGTTCCCCCACTCTGGATACAGGCATGTCAGCAACCCATGGCTACCCTGCCGCACATTACACGCAGGTCTATTTTTAGTGACACACGGCGTGGTTTAAACAAAATTCGAGTATAATGGATAAAAAGAAAGGTTTTTATTTGTTTTTAGGCAAAATCCATTTTTTGTTTCACACCTTTTGAAGAGAAATATTGTTATATCGTTGTAGAAAAGGTGTAAATTTGCTATCAAACTGAGTAACTTATTAAACCATGAACGATCTTTAATTCAATTTCCATCAAAAACTTCATCATTTTCCCCGTCTCTTCCTTCGCACTACCTCTCCCATTTGCTCGTCATAAGATTAGTGTTGTGAGTATTTAATACTGCCAAAACGTCAGCCATCGAAAAAGCAAACACCGGCTGTCTTCAAAACCCTTGAACTTGAAAATATGGTTTCATACAGCAAATGAATGGCGCCGTTTGCGCTTTGTATTGTTGAACTATAGTAAATCGTATATCAAACGTAGAAAGACATCTTCAAGAAAAAGCCTTGTTTGACGCATAGTGGGCTTTGCTGTGCTGTGCCCTATAAGGTCCAATCAACCATTTAAAAACAACAATAATTCCTTTAACGAATCAGGAGCGTATCTGAAGATCTACTTAAATTGTATTAATACGTGGATGGCAGCAAAAATAAAACTTGATGAGTGGTGCCGCGCCGGCACACGGAATAACTCTACATTATTATTACTTTTGGCACGGTACGCCAAAAAAATGTTGTCAATCCTTGGTCCATGCCTTCATTACAGTATGATGGATGGCACATAAATACGCCAATTTATTCAGTTAAGGCACTTCATTTTCGCGTTCATTTTTACGAAAAAAAACAACATTTAATGATATAAAAAAAATCGATTAGAAAAATTTACGGATCACAAATCTAAGAGTTACAAATCCAGTAAGAATACAAAAATGAAACTTCCATAAAATCTAATTCCGGGATTAGAATTATCTTCATACAGCCAATTCGAAGAATTATCCATCTAATGCTTCCTCTATATACTCGGCAAGTTTCAGTTAATTTTGAGACTCCAAATAATTACTCCACGAAAAATCTAGCGTGATCTACCTCATGACAAGTTACAATTTCTAGTTTGTAACGAGTGACTCTAATACTTTGTAATTATATGAAAAAGGGGGAAAGTGATTTATTTTAATTTAAACTATTAAAATTTGCCAAATTAAAGTTTAGCAACACTTTTTATGGCTCAACCTAGAGCCCTTTGATCCATGTATATTGAAAATTAGAATATTATTTATAACCTCAGATTTGTAATGTGTGTGCGATATAAGGTGCTTTTAAAAATTTTTGGGAACATTGAAATTTAGAAACCAACAGTTCTGGTCATAGGCGATTGGAGAGGACATTTGATGGAAAACTAGGCTTAGTGCCATATTAAGTATATATGGTGATTGCTCGAAACTGTTTTAGCCTATATGTAAACGACAGACACTTCAAATGAACTTGCCGTGGCCTAGGAAGTCCATTAGTTTGTAACCCAACGGCATATATGCCATCATTGGCCAGTGATCGCCACTCCCCAATGGCCATCAGCCCTGTTATCGGACACGTATTTCCCTGGTTTTAATCTGGAGGGGATTGAAGATTGGTGGGTACAGCTGTTTTGGTGATCTTGCAGATAAATGGATACCAGTGGTCTATGGGTCAGGAACAGGGGAAAACCGCCAACCCTTGATGAGCCGCTTTGATGACCACGCTTGTTATTGAATGGGACTTATTAGTGATGACGTCAACATCAGGTGGAGGATGTCCACCATTCGTGATAAGCTACTTATCAATACTTCCGGTCAAGCGGATGAGGCTACTACCACTGCTCCGAGTGAGATTCGGTGGAAGGCTTCAATGTGGGATTAGGCCACTCACGGACGGTCTATCTTTTGAGTGGTAATTGCAAATGTCGCCCAATTATTTATAATTAGTTAGCTAATGCACTGTTCCTGAATTATAACTATTAGGTTCGGCACTATTTAGGGTTAGTACGATTTAGTTGTCGGAAACTCAAATCTGCGGACTGACGTTACATTAATATAAAAGCAAATGTACAATTATGACCGAAGGAGAGAATCGCATGCGGAGAGGGATATCAGCGAATAGATCTTTCGAACAGTCAGTCATCTGTGAAAACGCTCAACGTTTCCTAAAATAATATGGTAAATGTTACTTCATCCCTTGAATTAACGGCCATCCTTTAAAACGACCATTTTAGATGCATAAGCAAACGAAATCAAAAAAGACTCATATGTAAATTGTATGACATTTTTGCTAATTTTTTGCCTGGATATAGGTGGAATCATCCTTGTATCAAAAGAGGGGGGGATCCTAGGGAGCGGTCCCCCCCTCCCCCGAAACCAAATCTTTAATGGGACTTGGCTATAAGCTTGCATGCACTTTATTGCATCGATACATGCAGTAAAAATTTTTGACCCCACCCCGAAATTAAATCATGTTTACGGCCTTGGGTGAAATTGAAATGAAACACATGAATGCTGAAGAATTTGAGCCAAATTATAGAACGTCTTTTCTTAATGCCGTTTTGTAAAATAATTGCGAAGTTTGAACGTAAATTCTATAAGAAAGAGAGAGAGTTATATATACCACTTTCCGTAAGTGGCATAAATTATGTCCCTCCCTCCAACCTGTCTGAAACATATGGCATGGCGTGCAAAATGGGGCATGCTGTAGGCAACTAATACTTAACAACAATGATGGAAACAAGGTGCATAACTGAGAATACATGAATCTATCGTTAATAATTAAGTGTAGTTAAAATTGTGAGAAATGCTCGCAATGTTAATAGAATAAAGTCTGACACTTCATGGAGCTGTACGCAGAGTCATGGCTAGGCTAGGGCTATAGGAGATGAGCCCCTTCCCCTTGAAATGCAGTCAGCCGCTCTGGGAAATATTTTTTTTTCAAAAATTAAAGATTGTTGGATTTTATTTTAAACTTTTTGTTTGTACAAAATTGTATATGACAGCGGATATTGTTCTTTGACTTTCAAAATGTATTGAAAATGGCTTATTATTACTAATATATATGTGTATATATATTTTTACAGAGGTTTGAATCTTCGTATATTTTATAATAAGGATAAGAGAAATTATAGAGAGGTATACTAAAATTTACAAGTTTTTAATGCAAAATTTATTTTAAGAAATTTATTTATTAATTTTAAATATATTAGTCTACTTATATATTTAGTATTATTAAATATATTAATAAAATACATCAAAACATTTACGAATTTTAAGCCCCTCTGTAGCTTCTAAGCCCCCCTTAACAAGCATCTAGCTATGGGCTTGGCTGTACGGTGGCGGAGAGATATCATGTTTGCCTGCTGTAGGAAACGTATAAGCCTGAATTTTGCTGATGCCGAGCGTTGGCCGCAATTTTTTTAATCTGTATTCAGTGGTTTTGATTTCTAGGTGTTAAAGGATGTGATTCATAGAAGAACTGCAGGTTGTCTGTAAACTAAGCCGAAAATAATCATAGCTGTCTTTACGCTATTAGGCGCAATCAAAACAAAGACACTCCATGATTATCACTCAAAAGAGAACCTTTGTTTTTCGACTTATAGTAGGTGCAGAAGAAAAGAAATCGAAGAAAACAAATACTAAGACTAGATTCAAATAAGCGATCTTGCCTTTACTATCTCAATGCTTGAACAGCTAATCCACTGAGCACAGTCGTTCATAGTTTCATTTCCTGATATCTATGTCTATCTCATTTTCCAGGAGGAAGGATGACTCGTCCTAATGTTTAAGGAGGCTCCTTGGTGGTCATAATTTTAACTATAAACTTCTTTATTTCAGATGATTTTCAATACAATGCTTTACAACACAATATAATACAAAAACGTTACGTCAGTTTTAATTTATAGTTTAAGAATATTCATTGCACATTTTAATTGTTACACAGACTTTATAAATTAGCCGAGGATGTGAAAGTTAAAGACAACATTTAGCTATCTAGCAAGCTTATGGACCATCACTCCCCTCCACCACCACTTACAACACCACTTACAACACATCAACAAACTAAAAAAAAATACTCATATTATACAGGATAATTCAGAACTAAAGGAAATGAAATGGGGTGGTAAAGGACATCAAATAAGCCATACTTAGCTAAATCCCCATGTCCGCAAACGACCCGATTTGGCTGTAGAGTGAATTTATTATACACATCCACATCGTTGTTACGTAGGCAATTACATGAATAAAATGTTTTAACCCATAATTTAAATGACTGGTCTAAAAATGCAGAAAAAAAAATCACAGAAATTCCTTTCCCTGGCGCTGAGTAGTGGTGCTATTTTGCCATCAAAGGTGTGGAAAACGAGTGTTTTACCCACTGGCGTACGCAGAGGGTGTTTGTTAATGGGAGTTGTAACCCCCATTGCAATGAAATTTTGTATATTTAACATAGGAATATGTGAGTTGTAGCTCTGTAAACCGACTTATGAAATTTTGGGTACGACTATGGTTTTACCACACTGAAGGTAATTGAGAATTGTCAAGTATGCGTAATGGGTGAAGAACATCAAAATAAACAGCTTTGGTTCAGTGAACTGATGTCCTAAAATGAGCCGTTCTAGAACTACAAGGATGTTATTATTTCCATCTACATTAGTTAATCATGTAACAAAAATTAGAAAAATTGCCGTTGCAGCTTAGAACCATATTGGAAAAAATTCTACAACTTGCTACTGTCCAAAACAACTTTCTATGGCTAAATTTATGCAATTGGGGAATTCATGGCCCGAACGTGAGGCTTACGTTTTGGCCATAAATTCCCCAACTGCATAAATTTGGCCATGGGAAGTTGTTTTGGACCATAGTAAGTAGTGAAACCTTTTCCAATATGGTTCTAGGCTGGAACGGCAAATTTTCCAAATTTTGTTACATGATTAACTAATGTGGATGCAAATAATAACAGCCCTATAGTTCCAGAACTGCTCATCTTCAGACACTGGTTCACTGGACCAAAGTTGTTTCTTTTGATGTCCTTCACCTATTACACATGCTTGACAATTCCCAACTGCCTCCAGTATGGTAAAACAATCGTATTCCATACCTTTGATGACTAAATGGCAACACTACTCAGGACCAGGGAAGGGAATTTCCGATTTTTATTTTGCCTCTGCTGCATTATTAGGTCAATCACTTAAATTATGTGTCAAATTTTTTTCTGCTCATGTAATTGCTGATGTAGCAGCCATGCGGATGTAAATAATACTTTCACTGTACAGCCAAATCGGATCCTTTGCGGACCTGATTTCGCCAAATATGGCTTATTTGGCGTCCTTTACCACCCCTTTCAGTTTGTTCCATTAGTTTTGAATCACACTGAAGATCAATGGTCAATGAATGAATGTAGCAATATCAAAGATTTTAACTTCTAGTAACACACACACACATTCTATCACACACTCTCTCTCTTTCTCAAAATGTTAGTTGTATTCAGTTCTTGGATTTCATAGTAATTGCATGTACTGGATGCCAAGCCTAAAGCGTAGAATATGCGCTTAAACAACAAATGTCCTTTCAACCTTTGTTGGCAAATTCTCTACTCCAATCAGCTCCTTCTACGACGACGTCTCAAGTTAATTAGAGCCGAGATGGAAAATGAAAAAGATAAAAACCTAAATCATGACATTCTGAAGTTAAGAGAGAGACAGAGAGCAATCTCATCCGCAGAACACAACAGTTGTTGTTGCTACCGGGACTGTCTTGCTCTCTTCCAATAAGGTTGGCAATTAGTAGACCTTTATCGAACCAATTTCCGAATCTCTTCTACTCCTTGTTTCGACTAGACTTGCGCATTATTGGACAACCCTCATCTTGTCTTTCTACTTAACGTTATAACTGGCAGTGGGTATTTGGATTCCACTGCTACAAGCGTGTTTGTACACCGGGAGAGGAAGAGAGGGTTTACCTTTTCCTTCAGGAACGTTTGTTGGGGAGTCCTGCTTTCATGAAAAGGGGGCACACACGTACACGTTGGGTATCTTCCGGCTTTAACTTGAATGGATTGCTCTCACCACTTGATCACGCATTTCCGTCCTCCTGTCATCTCCCACAGATGATCGAATATTGTTACACGTAGCATTTCAATTTCGCAGTCTTAGAACAGGTATTAAATATACTTTTACCTATAGATACCAAGTTTTTTCTCGGGTTCACTTCACAGCTACAAGTCAATCTTATAAAACCGTTGACAAATGCGCATGATGTCGCTCATGCCAAGTATGGAGGTGGAAGCTTGGTTACCAATCTTCTTGATTTTAGACGTCTCTATAACTTTTTTTTTTCAAAATCTTCAAAGTCTTTTTAAATGCGTTTTAGAACTTAAAAGTCTTCGTAAGCGTCTTTCGAAGAACGAGAGGATCCAAATTTTACATGTAATTTTAAATTTATGATGAAAAATGTTTCTGCATCTTTTAAGCCTATTTGTGCGCTAAGATGCTTTATATTTAATTACGAAATCCAAGAGAGGAACAATTGCTCAACGTAACTTTTTGATTTCCATGCATTAGTAAAGATTCAAAAGACAAAAGCATATTAGAATTCAAACATGGACAGGATGTATAAATGTATAAAACCCTAGTTTAGGGTCGGCAACTTACGACACGTGTGCCATACATGGTACATAGACCACTTATGAGTGGTACGCTAGACGATTACAAAAATGATTGTTATATATATATATTATTCAAAAGAATTATTTTCAATTAAAATCCATTCCTGTTTCTCACCTTTTAAAGTGAAAGGTTGCTAGGCATTGATGGGAAAAGTGCAGAAGAGAATAAATTTGTAATCAAACTGACCGATCTCTTGGAATGACCCTTAATTCTATTTCCATTCAAAATTTTATTTTCCCCCACCATCACTCACATTTACGCATCACAAGGTTAATATTATGATTAATTAATATTGACAAAAATATCGTCTATAAAAAGCAAAATTGATATTTCTTTTAAAAACCCTCGAAGTGGAGAATATGCTTTTATACAGAAAAAGTGAGGATATTGCTTTTGCGCTTTGCATTATTAAACTGTTTTAACTCGTACTTCATGTGTGCAAGAGCATTTTTCAAGAAAAAACTTTCTGCTAATGCATTAAAAACGTAGTAAGAGATCTACGTAATTTATGTTATTAAGGAGAGAATATTTTAAAGCCCAGTACATTTGCTGATCCGTCAGTAGTTATCGGAACAATGTACCATAGACGACTTGCTTCAGGCCAATGACAAGGCCGTAATGGCGGCAAATTTTTGGAACTGTAAAGTTTGATCTGGACACGGAAAGAAAATGCAGATAACGACAAAAACATTCACAATTTCATAAGTAGCATGCGGCATAGTTTGACAAGTTGTTTAATTGGCAGGCGAAATAACTTTGCGGTATTACTTCGGCACGACATCACAAAAAGTTAACCGATCCCTGTCTCACTTTAAGAGGGCCAAATTTGGCGACGATGGCGTAGAAAGCGTACGGACTCGGGGTTGAATTCAAGCCCTTATTGGATAACAAAATACATTATTTCCTCTAAGGCCACATCACATAATCTTTTTAAACTCAGATTGGCCCCCATAACCACTACCAGGTCCCCCTGAATTCTGAATTGCTACGGTACTGATTGACGATAATATTGGGGGAGAACCTAGATAGGTTACAATTCTACCACTTTTCCTAGGCTTGATTTCTTCTCTCAAGCGATTGGACTGGGGATCTTTGCACTTGAGTCCATACTTTCATTTAAAAACTCAAATACATAATTAAACATCATTAATTTCAATTACTTGATAATTATGATAACACTGCAAGTTGAAGTTGATGCAATAAAGTATAGGCTTGCTTCTTTCCTCTTATATCAAATTAATACATTTTATAAAAATAACAATATATAAAATATTTTAGGTGTTTTATCCTCACAACTATGCTCTACCCCCCACTTCTTTTATTTAATTGCCATATATTTTGCGGGGTGCGGACCCCACAAATCGTTTTTTGGGGATCCAAAGGGACATAGGCTCTATAGATCTGTAGCCACTGCATAGATTGAAAGACACGGTAATTAGAGGTATAAATAATAAGATTCAAATTTCTTGTGAACAGAGAAAATCTCCGACCCTGTGGTACACATTCATCGTCGTTTTCAAACAAGAATTAACTTCTGAATAATAGCTAATAGTTGAATATGATATGTATATATATTCCATAGCCTTAAATATGAGATAATAATTATCATTAAAAATATATTTTTGGCGCCAAAAAAGAACATTGTTTCAAAAATTATTGCTTTTTAATCAATTTCTTCTAGTCGTTCGTAAGTCCACGCTGCTACTCGAAAGATAGGCGCCCATCAATGAAATGACATTTTATTTTAATACATAAATGGGTCATACCATAGAATTTCGACATTTTTTTTTTGGTCGCTTGACCATTTTTGAATTATTTCATACGTTGTATGCTGAAACATACATGCGAGAGAAGTCAAAAACCAATTGCAAAATGTTTTATTTTTTTGGCAAGAAGCATCGGGAAAACAAGATTTCGTGCGATTTTGCGAAAATCAAGTATTTATAAAATCACACGTATTTTACTAACCAATAAAGATAAATCAAAAATTTGAAAAGATATAAAATCTACGCAGTTTGTTTACTTACATTACATAAGTTTTGCAGATTTGTTATATTTTAAAAAAATTCTGAGTAACGTGATTATGACTGAAATATTGCTGAAATCGTCATTTTTTGAAAACAATTTCCCCAGGAGGGGAACAGATATCAATGTTGTGTTTTTATGTTAGTTCTCTGTCTCAGGGTGTTACCCAAAGAAACTGGAGTTGTTATTTCCATCCCCTTTTAACATACAAGAGTTTGAAATTCTGAAAATTTGCAAAAACAGACATATTCGGCGACTCACAACTCAAAAGGGGGAGCAGTTATCTATTTAAAATGTGGCAAAGAAGCACCTCTCTGCATACTGTTTATAATCTGAAAATTTCATTCTGTTATTCGAACTAGTCTATAAGAAACAGCCACCTCCAAACTGGAGAATCGGAAGATTGCCTTGAAAAGGATAGGGGGTGGGGGAGAGGATTTGAGGGGAAAAGTCGAACTTGTTTCGATATTTTGTATGTGCTGCCAAATTAATATTTCACTAAGTGTTAAATATTCTAAATATCGGTATATATTTAAATAATTAGAATTCCAGTGTATACATAAACATTTGTATTTCAAATTTCAGACTTAGATTTAGTTCAGATTTCAGTTTAAGACTTCAAATTATTTTATTCTTTAGTATTTATCAAATTAACTGCCATCACAAAGAATCATTTTTACCTGTTGCCTTAATCACACAGTGTAAGAAGTTTACACAGTCCAAAAGGAATTGAGCTTTTAAAAGCCACTGTTCCATATGTGGGAAAGGTTGTATATTTCTCCGACAAGGCGTCAAGGTACTGCAAAAATCGAAAAACTTTATAAACCTCAGTCATTACCAAGATTTTGGACTGAATACAGAGTGGCATTTTTGTGCAACCTCACATGGTAAGGGACCTTGTGACGTCATTGGAGGGGGGGCCACTAAAAGACTTGTATCAGAAGCGGACGTTCAAAGAATTACCCAGGATCATATCACAACACCAAAGGATATGTTTGAGTTTGTAAATGAAACATACCTGGAAGCAAATATGTCTTTGTGCCATAATTAAAGGTTGAAGAGCAAGCAGAATTTCTTACAGACAGATTTAATTCCTACATTAGGACTTTGAACACTCAAGCTTACCACAGCCACATTCTTTTAAATATATGTACTATAGGAGCCCGTGAAACTTCTCTTTCAGAACATTTCATCGATCGTAAAATCTTCAAAGAAAATATCCAAGACTTTGTTTCCTTTGGGTGTGTAAAGAATAACAGTAATGTTGCTTGCATATATCAAGGAAATTGGTGGCTTGGAATTATAAAAGACATTTCTATTTCTGAACAAGATTTTAAAATAAGTATCTTTCATCCTTCAGGACCAAGTGTACCAGTTTCAAAATTTGTAAAAATGACTGCATATGGGTAGAACTGAAAAATATTTTAAGAATCTTGTGTCCTTTGGATTTATCGACACCCACAGGACAAGTGCATGACATAAAGCCAGAAATGAGTGATGCAATTTCTGAACTATTTTCCAAGAAGACGCTAAAATAAGGAGACTGAAGCATGAATAAATTAAACCATAAGAGACAAAAAGTGAACCTTTCAAGAACGTGGAAGATAGACTTTATACTTTTTTTTGTGTGTGTGTGGTTTTGCAGTTCAAGGACTACAATGGTCATGCTGCATCGGGACCTACTGTTTTCCGAGGAATCCGAACCTCTGGACCTACAATTTTCTGAGGAATCCAAACCTCTTAAGGCCTAGGGAACCAAACCCCAGACTACAGTGAGCAAATTTCTGTCCAAATCCCCCCTTCCACCCACCCTGATCCTTTTCAAGGCAATCTTCCGTTTCTCCAGTTTGAAGGTGGCTGTATCTCATAGACTAGTTCGACTAACAGAACGAAATTTTCAGGTTATAAACAGCATGTAGAGGGGTGCTTCTTTGCCACATTTCAAACAGATAGCTGCTCCCTCTTTTGATTTGTGAGTCGCCGAATATGCCTGTTTTTTAAAATTTTCAAAATTGAGAACTCTTTCATGTTAAAAGAGGATGGAAATAACAACTCCAGTTATTTTGAGGTACCACACTGAGACAGAGAACTAACATATAAAAAACGCGACATTGATATCTGTTGCCCTTCAGGAGGAAATCGTTTTCAAAAAATGACGATTTCAGCGATATTTCGGTCATTATCACATTACTCGGAATCTTTTTTAAAAATACCCTAAAACTTTAAAACTTACGTGATGTAGGTAAACAAACAACGTAAATTTTAAATCTTTTTGAATATTTGATTTATCTTTGCTGCTTAATAAAATACATGCGATTTTGTAAGTACTTGATTTTCGCAAAACCGCACGAAATCTTGTTTTTCCGATGCCTGTTGCCAAAATAAAAAAAAAAAATTTCAATTGGTTTTTGATTTTCTTTGCATATATGTTTCAGCATACAAAGTATGAAAGAAATCAAAAATGGTCAAGCGACCAAAAAATAAAAAAAAATTGTCGAAATTCTATGGTATGACCCATTTATCTATTAAAATAAAATGTCATTTCATTGATGTGCGCCTATCTTTCAAGTAGCAGCGTGGACTTACGAACGACTAGAAGAAATTGATCGATTGAATGATTGAAGGCGATCGACCGCCATTTGTATAAAATTCTGTTTAATGGCCCTAAATACAACGATGTTTAAAAAGACCACCGAAAACTCTACGGTACTGGGGTACCACATGCATATGCCAAGATAAACCAGGAAAGGGAATTTACGGACCTTCCAAAGGGAATAATCCAGTGAGGGTAGACAAGAACTAGTTCGAAATTTAAAAGCAAATAATGGCAAAATTTTATTCATATGTAAAATTTTATTTTATAAATAAAAAAATACATAAAATTAAAAAGAAAAAAAAAAGACGAAAGTCTCTTCCTAAAACTTTCAACTTCGTTTAATGAAATGCACTTTGCATTTTCAGAGCTGGAAAAAAAATCCCCAAAAGAAGAAAAGCATATGATTAGAAAGGGAAAAAAGGCATTAGCTTAATAAATGATATACAAAAAAGTCCCTCGCCTCTTAAGATAATTACCTCAATAGAGAACTTAGTCAATAAATCCGAGTTAAACATAGCTGAGAAGACACCAAAATCTTCAAAGCGCTCAAGAGACTGCTAGTCATATTCCCTTTGTCAAAGTCCTCTTGCAATTAGGGAAAGCAATTTTATATTTACCGAAAAACGTCAAACAGAGCGCAAATAAAAGAATTATAAACCGCTTGAAATGAAAAATGGACCAATGAAATTACTAGGATGGATTATTGTAAATAACTGATTACGGGTGCGGATATTGAAAAGCTAAAAAATTGCTTATACAAAAAAAAATTCTAATGAGATATGAAAGAACCAATTTAAAAAAGGTTTTCGGAAATATAAAAATAATTAAAAATTAATCAACTTTGGGATCTCTTTGACAAAAGGCAACTTAAGATGTGTGTGCATGTGTACCCTTCTTTCTCTTCATATGTATGTGTATGTGTGGCCGTGTATATATGTATAGGGTGATTTTAAATTCATGGGACAGACTTCAGCAAGAGATAGGGCACGCTGAAACATTTTTTGTCAAACGATGTATGCCAAAGGTAAGTTTCGTTAAATAAAGTATTTAAAGAAAGAGAGAAAGAAATGGGTAAGAGGGTTCCCTTTGTAGACAATGTCTTGAGGGTCCCTTTTGTAGACAATGTCTTGAGGGTTCCCTTTGTAGAAAGAGAGAAAGAAATGGGTAAGAGGGTTCCCTTTGTAGACAATGTCTTGAGGGTCCCTTTTGTAGACAATGTCTTGAGGGTTCCCTTTGTAGACAATGTCTTAAAGAAGTAATGGCAAGGATACTTGTGAACTTTTTTTTTAATAACTGTACAGAACTTCAACTTAGCAAAAGAGTTGCGATCGTTGTCGATATTTATTTCCATTAGCGTTTTCAACCAAGAGTTCTAGTGACGGGAGACCATTCCTATTATTACGTAGAACTTACGTATATAGGAGGTTGTTGATGGAGGTTATAACCTCACATGCGATGAAACTTTGCATACATATGATTATATGTTTTTTTAGCTCTATAACTCCCCTTATGAACTTTCTGCATAGGTCTATGCTGCGCGGTTTGGTAACTTGGAGGAAATATTAATTACAAATGGTAGAATTATAACTTCGGATGAAATAGTCTCACTTTAGTAATCAGAATTAGTATAAAATCAATTATTTCAACTTACAAATCAAACACCGAATAAAAATTTATATAGTGCGCAACTGAATTTATACCCACTTTTTAAATGTTTTACAGAGGTGTTGAATTCGAGAAAGAAACAAACTGGTGTTTTTTTTTTGTTTTTCCTGTTGATGAATTTTGAAAATAAAATTTGATTGCACGTCATTTAGAGCATATGACCTGAAAAGTAAAATTTCCTGCTTGAATATTTTCTAAAGAGTGTTCCTTTTTAAGGATTTTAAATACGTGGACTTGAAATGTAACATCTGTCCTTGGGGAGGATTCAAACGTGCGAGAAAAGATGGACTTCCAACGTTTTCACTTAAAGTACAATTGCACTTCAAAGAAGGTGATGTACCCACACGTGTACAAATGCTTTAAACCAGTGTTCACCATCGATTTAGCCACTACGACAATGACAGGGGATGAATCACAATACCACATTTGTATTCTTCTTTCCTTTCCACGACTTTGGCTTATCACACCACGACACAGACGTTGGAAACCGGCATTTTATCCAACCAAACGGAATACCATATGGAACAAAAGATGGCTCAGAATTTAGACTGTAGAGAACCGCATGAATTCGTCTCCCTTTTCGAATCTTTTATTCGTGCTTCTGAACCAGACTCTTTTCCAAAATCACCCACCCTGCCGTCAGTTGGTGTGTGCGATTCTTCCAGGCCGACGCCTTCGCTCCGGGGACGTCGTTGAACCGTGTAAAAGGTTTCAAAATAGCCCATTCTACAGTTCGATGTGACAACCCCCTCTGTTCCCAAGCTTTTGAGATGGAATAGCTGCAACTCTCTCTCTCTCTCTCTCTTTCCACTACCTGCTGCTAAATCTCTAAGCCACGTTGCATAATTGTCCTCAGCTACCCGGAAAATGACCCATGCGACTGGCTCGGCCGAAATGAATGACGTCAGGACTGTGTTCAGTGGGGGGAGGATTTCTTCACTTTAGGTACTCGAATCTCTTCACTGTAGATTGTATAATACCACGAAGTTCGGCAGAAGCAGGAGTAGCATCGAGCTTAGCAGCTGGGCCATTCAGTTTTAATTAACCTTCCACAAACGAAATTATGAATGGTCTTTCGTGATCGCAAAAATCTGTAAACCGTGTCTCATAGAGGGATTATAATAATTAGTTTTTCCTCTTTCTTTGTTACCCAATAAAATTTATGATTCAGCAGCTAGTCTGGGGTTTTGTAGCCATTGTGGAGTTGGTTCCTAGAATAAGAAGAAACAACGCGATCGAAGAAAGCGAGAATTAATGAGCGACAACCTCTTCCGTCCGTATCTCTCAGACTTCAATTAGATGCGGTCTTCAGAGGATAATTTTTATGCTTTCGATTTTTCCATTTTTATGGGGGTGCTTAGGGATTCCACTCAAATACTTCTGATAACGAAGACTAGTAAATTTCCCAAATTCCCGGTCGCAATAATTGCGAAGAAATTTTAGCCATAGTGTGAAGGAGTCCTGAGGAAACAGAGAGGGAGTTTGGAGGTGGAAGTGCGATACTTGAACAAAAATGTCGCTGTCCGACGTGGGAGTTGAGTTTTTCTATTGTTAACATCTGGTTAGAAAGCCAACATTTTTCACAAAGTAAACTGTATAATATCTCTTGAGTCATAGCCCGCACACACTACTCGGCGGAAACTCCAATATTTTTACATGGTACTATAAGGAGAAATGATGATTCATGCCGCTTTTACAGCAAGTCATGACTCAGAAAAAAGGCGCACGATTCATTTTTATTTTCCGTGCAATTTAGTTTTATCGCCCGGTGGGGTTATTTTGAGTGGATTGTAGCTCTCTGGGCAGAGAGTAATTTCGTCTGGGGCTTGTAATTCATAAAGGCTATCGCCGAAAAGAGCAAAAATGCTGCACGGTAACTCTTCCGGTCGTAATTAATAAAGTAAGCGCGATACATGAAAATGAGGATTATCGACGTACTATAATGTCCAGTACACTAACTTGGCAAC
This sequence comes from Dysdera silvatica, assembly GCA_006491805.2. Lineage (NCBI taxonomy): Eukaryota > Metazoa > Arthropoda > Arachnida > Araneae > Dysderidae > Dysdera > Dysdera silvatica. Next base: position 120,399,844 of record QLNU02015270.1, read on the forward strand.
CGGACGACGAAATTTTATAGGCAAAAGCCCGGACTATTGAAACAACCATCAGCAACGGCAGCAGAAGCCATAAACCGTACGTCATTACTCACGACAACTAGAGACGAAATTCGCTATCTCCGATAATATAATTTTTTACGTCCGCAAGCCAGGCTGCGCTCCCGAGAAGAAGAAGGCAAAAGAAAAGTGAAAAGTCGGTTGCGTTTTCCCCCGTAATCGTTATTTGCAAGGGGAAAAGGGAAAAGTATAAAACCTCGGTGGTTTTATTTTATTTATACGGTCCGTCTGTCTCCGACGTTGAATCTTTGAAGGTGGAGGAAGAAGAAGAAGAAGAAGAATTTCGTTTTCCAGGTTAGTGCCTCGGACTCCTTGTGAAGGTATTTCTCCTACAGGCCATCTCATTCCATTATTGAAGTTGGGGCCATAGGCCTTGAATAAATGACAAAGCTAGGAGATAAGGCGATTTCTTCCACTGTTTACTGTTGGTGTATGTGTGTGTGTATATATATATAAAATCATCATCATCGCCACTATCTATCCACTGATGGATGGCGGTTTCTCTAAGTGTACTTCGCACACTTCTACTTTAACCACTATCTGTTTCCATGTTATTGTAATCTGTTTTCTTATCATCTAGTTTGATGACATTTTTTACGTCTTTGATTGTCTTTTGGAATGGAATTGAGAATTTCGGTTGTCCATCACAGTCAATTCTTATTGTAATACATATATTGCTACAATTTAATGCTTAGTTTTTGTTAATAAATGTAATGAACAAGATGACTTCAATTAATTTTTAATTTTTGTTTTTTAATTAATTTTGCAGTAACGCTTTTGAACAATTCTTTTTCATTCATCGTTCAAATTTTTTAATATTTTTTATTTATCGTTTGAGTAGATTATACAAATAAGTTAATTCATATTAGACTTATTATAATGAGAGCTCTTTCTTCAATTCTTGTTCTTATATATATATTTTTTATTTATAGATACACAGAAAAATCCATTTATAACGAACCTGGGTATTCGGTGAGTTTTCTGCATTTAACGAAGTAACATGGATGTTGCTCGATACAGTGATTTAGTATCATATGCACTTCATCATATGTGCACTTCTGTGGGGAACTGAGAAAAATTATTACTTTCTTCTCAAGACTGTCAAAAATTTTAGTGAATGTACAAGATACCAAAATGCTACAAAAATAATTGATACTGCTTGACAATTAGTAATGAGCTAAAAAGTACCTTATTTTAAAATGCGACTGTACATTTTTTTAAAGTAAATGCATAGCAGAATCGGGCAAATCAAAATTTTGGACTTCTGGGGGTTCAACCATCATCCATGGGAACAAGGAGGCAATACGATTTCTAAATCCACTTAGCTAAGAATGCTATTTGCGGATCCCGGATTTGGCGGGAAAAATTGTTGTGATTTTTGACAATGTACAAAAAAATTCCAAATAGAATTTAAAATATCAGTGATCGAGGATGTCTTGTTGATTGATCTTTTGTTTTGCTTGTTTTTTTGGTTTTACGGCTCAAAGACTACAGTGGTCATGCTGCGCCGGGACCTACTGTTTTCCGAGGAATCCGAACCTCTTAAGGCCTGGGGAACCAAACCCCGGACTACAGTGAGCAGTGCGATCTTTTATGAGATCTCTGAGTAAGCTGCTCTTACCTCTTTGATTGAGAAAAATATGATGAAATGAAGTCGGAGTATTACCGAGGTCTCTCATTTCTTTCAGAATGTATAATAAGGTGTTCATAATAAACGCTTTTTTGGGGCAACATATTACACTGATGATTATTTACGTATTCAATCCGCTAAATCTGTATAATAATTTACAATGAAAAATAAATATACACAAATACCAGTGCCGGATTTATAAATGGGCAAGTTGGGCACTTGCCCAGGGCGCAAGAAGCTGCGGATTTTTTTTTTTTAATTGCAAATTATTTACCGTAGAAATCTGTCGATCAGAGAAGGCGCCTTTTACTTTTTTTTTTTTTTTTTCAAATCTGAAATTCTGAAAAATTGCGCGAAACAACCCCTGTTTTCCTCAAGACCGAATCCAGGCGGGGGTCGCGCCTCCGAGAATAATAAATTTACAATAAAATGATTATTTTCAAGTAAACATAAATTTGAAATCTTTGCGCCCTCACTGAAATTTTGTTCTGCATCCGCCCTTGCCCCCCCCTCCCAATATCCAAAAGAATCTAAAATATCGTCGTCAAATAAACTAAATTTATTTATAAAAATATCATTATTATATCTTATAATGATGCACATAAGGTAGGCTAATCATAAATGTCGCCCCTTTACGATCCTCCGCGATTTTCCGCTGCATTTAAGGGGGCGAAACGACAGAATTTTATTTCTTTCTGCTAGTTTCTTTCTTTTCTTTGTTTGGATTTTTTTATGGCGCAAGAGCATCTGGGCTATACTGCGCCAATTGTTTCTGCTAGTACGGTAGGAGGAGCATGGGCGTAACTAGCTTCGAAGTCTAGGCGGCTAACTTTTTTCTAGGTGGCGGCTGAACCGTATACCTCAATGCTTAGAAGAAATTTTCTAGCGGGTGGTTAAGCCTCCTAGTTACGCCAGTGGAGGGGGTGGCGCCAAAAATAGTTGTGCCCAGGGCTCCTCGATCCCTAAATCCGGCCCTAACTACAACACGAAGCATAATCAGCCACAGGTTCTTTTTTGTGTACTTCAAAATGAACCTTATTTTGGTAATGATTAGTAATGTAAATTCTTTTATATACCATTATAATACTGTATTCATGTAATACAATGTTCATTCGGTTTCAACCAAATTTAAAACTTGGTATAATTGTATGCATGCACAAAGATTATCTACACATATTTCATTTCCAAAGTTTGAATTTTGAAATTTCGAAACGGATTTAACAAGCGGCCTGATATAGCAAGCATTTTCATTTGTTCCAATCGTCGTATTATATAAAGGTTTTACTGTATATGCATCCCTCGGCGATTTATTTTTTTTTATCCAATGCATATTACATCCTTTCGGCCATTAGTGTTCCAGCGGTCCAGTATGTGTTTCACAAAATGAAAAAGATACAATAAGGATTTTCCCACCGAATTACCGTTTATGATATTTTGTAGATTTCGGCATGAAAGAAGATGGTTCTCTGTCATTAGGTCAAGTTCACACAAGGGGCTTGTAGGTGAATTAGTCGGGTTAATTCGATAGAGATACTGTTGTAAGTAGTCAAGTCCAGTCGTATGTCTGAAGAAAGCTACCCGACCTTCCCTGGGAGCCTCTTGGTGTTCGGCAAATGCGATCGTCATTGGGAATTGTATTTTTACAGTTAGTGAATAGGATGTCTCTCTTCTGTTCTTACTAAGTTCCAATATTTTGCTTTCCTATTGAAGCAAGCGAGTACGGTGATTTGCCCAACCTTGTGTACACATAGGGAGAGGATGATAAGCGGATTATACTGGCAAGTAATTACACCTGACCAATTGTCTACAACTAATGATGCACATGTATGAAATTAGTAATGTACTGCGCAGTAAATTTAATGTAGCATTAATTTGAAAGCAAATAAAGAGAATATTATTATTGTTATTGAATTTGCGAAT
>QLNU02015270.1:120403550-120434407 GCA_006491805.2 Dysdera silvatica
ATACTTGCAAAATTCTTTACCAAATGTCTTAACAGCGGTAACATACCAAACCAATGGGATTCTGCAACAGTAATTCTTTTGCATAAAAAAGGTGATAAAGAGGATTTGAAAAATTACCGACCAATTAGCTTGTTACCTGCTATTTATAAAATCTTCACAAAAGTGCTAACACATCGCCTGCAGAAAAAATTAGATGCAGCTCAACCAAGAGAACAAGCTGGATTTCGAAGTGGATTCAGTACAGTGGACCATATTCAAGTATTAAGAGAATTAATTGAAAGAACACATGAATATGAACTTCCATTGTGTGTGGCATTTATTGACTATGAGAAGGCCTTTGACTCTATAAAAACATCAGCAGTCATCAACTCTTTAAGATCAACAGACATTGAGGATGTGTACATTGACATGGTGAAACGTGTGTATAAAAATGCAAGTGCAAAATTTCGGTTACATAAAGATACCAAAACTATCAAAATTGGTAAAGGTGTGAGGCAGGGAGATACCATTTCTCCAAAACTTTTTACTTCAGCTTTACAGATGATTTTTCAGCTGATAAATTGGAATAACAAGGGAATAAAAATAAATGGTGAATATTTAAATCATCTGCGGTTTGCTGATGACATTGTTATTTTTTCAACGGACCCATTAGAACTCCAAGACATGGTACAAGAGCTCTCAACTAGAAGTGAAGAAGTTGGACTCAAGATGAACCTACAAAAAACTAAGATCATGTTCAATAATTTTGTAGAGGAAACAAAAATACAAGTTGACAACACTGAGCTAGAAATTGCTGATTCATATATTTACCTTGGCCAGCTGATTTCAATGGATGGCAACATTATGAAAGAACTCAACAGACGTATTAAACTTGGCTGGAGTGCATTTGGAAGAAACAGTTTTATCCTGAAGGGGAAATTGCCTTTATGTCTAAAAAGAAAAGTCTTCAACCAGTGTGTATTGCCAGTCCTCTCTTATGGATCAGAGACATGGAGTCTAACAGTTGGAGCAATACGAAAGTTACAGACAACGCAAAGGAGCATGGAGAGGTGCATGCTTGGAATAACTAGGAGAGATCGAAAAAGAAACACTTGGGTGAGAGAGCAAACTAGAGTAGAGGACATCATTGTTAAAGTAAAAGGGCTGAAATGGCGATGGGCTGGGCATATTGCAAGAAGAACTGATCAACGATGGACAACAGAAATTCTGAACTGGATTCCAAGAGACCACCGAAGACCTAGAAAACGTCCTCAAACTAGATGGGTAGATGAAATAAGAAAACAGGTTGGGGTGACGTGGAAGCGAATTGCTCAGGATAGACTTGTGTGGAAAGCATTTGGAGAGACCTTCATCCAGCAGTGGATAGATAATGGTTGAATATGATGATGATGATATATATATATATGATACATAAAATAAATGAGCAAACCATATTTAAGATGCAGGGGTACAATTTAAATTTTTAATAGTAGAAATATAAGAATGTTTTCTTTGCGAATTGGTATTATTGTTTTAAGGAAAATTTTAAAATTTGCGTTTTCTTTCATATTCCCTCCCTATGTCTGGTAAATTTGAATGCTTTTCTTTTATCGTAATTATAATTATTATCAATGCTGGAAGTATTTTTAAGCTTTTTTCTTCTTCTGATAAATGGGCAATCCGGGTTTAATTATAATAGAGTAGTTGTTTCCAAATTTGCCAGATTGCCTTTCATACACTGGCTTCCAAAAGTTAAGCATGCGAAGCTAAAATCAGCAAAAATGGAAAAGTAAAGTTTTGATGTACACAAAAATGCACGTGAACGTTCAAAATATGTTCATGCATTAAAGAAAACAAGAATTATGTACAAAGATGAAAAAATATTTACTTCTCATAAGGTATATGATAACGTCACATTTGGATCATTAACAAAATGATGTTTAAAGTCAAACAAAATAAACAAAAATTGCACTAATATGTGATAACAGGTCTAATCTGGCGGGGGAGAGGGGGCACTGACCCCAGTTTTTTAGAAAATAAGCAAAATCGTACCTTTTCCCATACATTTTTGGGTTTTTGGTTTTTTTGCCCCCCCCATAGTTTACATAATATTTAACCCCCCAATTTACGCCTATGTATGTGACCACCCCTAACTTTCACACAAACTTTATAACGATTTTCCATGCTTTCAGTGAGGTGATTAACCATCGTGGATGCAAACAAAGGTCATTTTTTCACTAAGGTAGTTTCCAACTATGAGACTGGTTGGAGTAGGTAAAGTGCAGGGACAGCACTCCCGAAGGTACCCCAAAGGCCTTCATTAGGTTAAGGTCAGGAAAATAAGCCAGCCACTTCATACGAGAAATGCCCTCAAATTTCAGGTGGGCTCGATGCGGACGGGCATTATCGTCTATAAAGATGAAATCAGGACAACTGCTGCAGCGTAGAATCTCACAGTGGGGTCTAGGACTTCAACCCGATACCGCGCAGTCGCACAGGATTGCCTTTAAAGATGTGCAGCTAGATGCGATATACCATTGAAATTCCAGCTCACACCATGATGCTTCCCCCACTGAATGCGTGATGTTCGATAACGTTCTTCGCCTGATTGCGTGTGTCGCGTTCTCTTCAGTTCTGATTCCAGGGCAAATCTGGACTTGTCCTTAAACAGGACGTTGCATCAATCTCATATTGTCCACTTGACATGTAGACGACACCACTTAAATCTTGATCCTCTGGCTTGGACGGTTAGTGGAACACAAACAAGTGGTACTCGGGCGTACAGTCCCTTCATGTGGAGCTTTCTGCGCACAGTACTAAGAGACATTGTCTCACTAAGTGCAACCATGGATGTAACAGTTGTGGAGGTCGCTTGTCGATTCCGCTTGGCTACTATAGCAATATGCCGATCATCAGAGTGGGTGATAACACTTAGACAGTGGAGAACAGGTCTCCGGACAACTGTTTGACTTGTTTAGAATTGTTTACGTAATCGAGAAATTACCGAATGATCAACGCCAAAGAAAATAGCGACATTTTTGATTGACTGATCTGCTTCAATGCGTCCGGCAGTCCGCCAGCTCTCACTATTTGTCATTTGATATCAGCCATAGGAACACGAAAATCATCAAAAAATAATCGTACAAAAGTTATAAACACTTTATACCAGCATTTAAATGCACCTCCTCAAGTCCTTCAGAATGCTGACACTTTCAACGACTGCCTAATTAGCACATATCTGGAGAGTCAATCGTGATTGGCTGTAATATATGATATTTGCATACTGCCAGCCACATCTGCAACTATTTTCAGCCAATGAAATTCAAACATACTTTCGAAAATTGAAAATTTGAATTGCGTACTGAACTTCTGGAAGTCAGTGTGTTAACTATATGCTTCTTTCTGGCTATAAACTAGTGAGCAATGGCACATGGCTTGAATGAGATGAATTTGGGGGAAAAGATCTTTTTATTCAAACAATTTTTCACAAATATCGAAAATGGCAGTGGGGGGGAGGACTTCAGCCCCATCCTAAACGAGCATAGTTTATGTACAAAATAAAATGACGTGTTGATGTAGCATAAACATTTCGTCACGGTTTCTTGATGGCTAAAATTTCACAGCTTTCGAAAAGAGCTATAGCCCCCCCCCCCAACACACACACACTGCTTCCAAACTATAGACAAAAGTGAAAGAAAAACAAATTAATTTCTGAAAATCAGTTTCAAAACCTCTTTTTTGCATATCTTATATCTTTTCAATGCTGTTGCATTTTTTTTTGCAGTGCTTCAATTTCGTAATCTTTTTCTGATCATGGAGAAAGCGTGGTGAGCAATTTCATTCATTTCAGCAGTCAGTAAATTTAAGTCTTTTATCTCAACTCATTTATTATACTGAACAATCTCAGAGTTAAATTATATATAATTTACTAGTCAAAAACGGCTGTTTGTCGCCTCAGTTCCCATTAAATTAAACTTTCATGAACATATCCTAATTTTTTTTATCTTCTTTGTTGTCTTTCTTTTCCTTCTCTTTTCATGTCTCACCTACTGTTTCAGATGTCGTAAATTTTTATAGATGCATTTTTCAAAATCCGGATTTCCGATTTTTTTATAGCACCAACTTTTCATTTAATTTAGATTACAATATATTCCTATTACAATTTTTTACACTAAAACAAGATGACAATAAGCAATAATAACAAATAACAAAGACACATAATAAGAATTAACGCAACTTTGTTTAAATTTTTGTCATTTTTATGGCGATATGCCTGTGTGCGATTATGTTGCGTGTATATATGCAAGCTTATATCGCATTTCAAAACACAGTAGAAAAGAGTAAAAACTAGCAAGTAAAAGAAAATCGCCTAAGGTCGATATTTAAATTTAGCGGGTTTCAATTAACATTGAATCAGATATTGCTTTTTCCCTTTTTTTTATTAAATTTTGGCGAGTGGAAAGTTGAAAGTTGGCGAGTTGTAGATTATTTTCCAAATTCCAATTCGCCAATTTTCAACTCATAAAACTTAACCAACGAGTTCAAATTGAAAGTTGGCGGGTTGAAAGTTTACCAAAGTTGGCGAGTTGTAGATTATTTTCAAATTTACGCCATTTTCCTCGCAAAACTTCCAAATTCCAACTCGCATAATTTTTGCTAGTTGAAAATTGAAAGTTAGCGAGTCGAAAGTTGACCATTCCGAAATTGGCGAGTTTTAGATTACGTATAAAATTGCAATTCGTAAATTTTCAACTCTCAAAACTTTCAAATTCCAACTCGCCTAATTTTTGCGAGTTAAAAATTGAAAGTTGGCGACTTGAAATTTGACGATTCAGAAGTTGGCGAATTGTAGATGGCTTTTCAAATCCCAATTCGCCGATTTTCAACTCGCAAAACTTCCAAATTCCAACTGGCCTAATTTTTACGAGTTAAAAATTGAAAGTTGGCAAGTTAAAATTTGACCATTCGGAAGTTCGCGGGTTGTAGATTGTTTTCCAAATCCCAATTCGCCAATTTTCAACTCACAAAATTTCCAAATTCCGACGTACAAAACTTCAAAATTTCAACTTGCAAAACTCCAAATTTCAACTCGCAAAACTTCCAAATTCTAACTCACGAGAAGTGAAAGTTAGAGAGTTGGAATTTGACGAGTCGTTAGTTGGCGAGTTGTAGTTTACTTTCCATATTCCAACTCCTAATTTCTCTAACCCCCAACTCTCTAGTTCGCAACTCTGTAATTCCAACTCTCTAATTCGTAACTTGCTAATTTCAAAATGCCTAATTCGCAATTCTATAATCTATAACTCTAATCCGAAACTAATCCACAACTCTCTAATTCGCAACATTCCAATTCGCAACTCTGTAATTCTCAACTTTCCAATTCGCAACTCTATAACTCAAGTAACTCTTTAGGTTTTCGATGTTAACAATAACCATAGTCATTGCATTTACGGAAGACATTTACCTTACCCTTTTTATTGCGGACGGGCAAACAGATAGATGGACAGAAAAACCAAAAGCAATAGAGGGTTCAATATTCATTGAAACCTGTTAAAAGTATCTTTTGAAAAAAGGTTTTTATATTTTGTTGCTAGCCAGCATCTTTTGGAATAGTTTGGGTCGGTTTCCATTCACATCAAAATCATTCCGTTCTCTTCAAAAAATTCCGAAAACAGATGCCAAAAACCGGCAATCTAGTGTCTGAAAGTCCTTTGAAACAACTCCCCCACGGCTCACCTATTTTTCTTCCTTTTTCTTCTTGCTCCAGAGAAGAGAATAATAAGGAGGCGATTGCTGTAATGATGTTGCTAGGGAGGATCGCATGGGCCATGTGGTGTTGGAGGGTTCTCTATGGAGGTTTGATGGCGGACTATTTTGCCACCCGTAATAACCTCTAACGCTGTAAACGCACTTAACTTACGTTTTTGAGTGTTTTTCTTCACATTTTTTGCTCGCCATGGGTTGAAAAAGTATACCAAGAAGGATAAATTTAAGCGTCAAGTAAAGCCCCTTCCCACCAAGGAATTTTTAGTATCTGTTTCACCGACTTAGGTGCAGAATCGTATACACTCTATAACAAAAAAATCGACGCACCAAGAAAGAGTTGTCCGATTGTAATGAAATTTCGTATGCAAAGACATTTTGACCGAACATGCAAATGATTAAAATTTGGTGTCCAATGAATGAATAGCGGGAACTCCAGCGCATCGGAACTGCGCATTCAGCAGGTGTATATAAGGAGCGATTCTCAATATGTGGTCAAAATTTCTGTTGCATTTTGACTGCGGATATCTTACGTCGACTGTAACAATGCCTCGCCGAAAGATTCGTGCTCATTACGAGCATATGTCAGAGTTTGAAAGAGGTCGTGCTATCGGATTGAAAGAGGCTGGTTGGACGAATCGAAGAATCGCTGGACATGTGGGTCGAAGCGATGCGGCGATTGGACGGTGCTGGCAAGAGTGGGTCAACAACGGCAGATGTCAGCATCGGGACGGGAGCGGTCGACCTAGGGGCACAACAAAACGGGAAGACAGAGCAATTGTCAGAGCAGCTGTCACAGCACCGGATTCGTCGTTATCAACTATCCAACGTGTGGCCCGCACACACACATGTTCATACATAGCCCTCTGCAGACGACTGGGGACGTATAGTCTTTAGTGACTGAGTCCCGTTTCCAACTGTGTCCTGACGACAACCGCAGACGTGTCTGGAGACGTCCAGGGCAGCGTGGGGATCCTGCCCTTACTATCGCACGCCACACATGCCCACAACAGGGCGTTATGGTCTGGGGTGCCATCTCCTTTGATAGCCGGACCCCTTTGGTGGTCATTTCTGGCACACTTACAGCACAGCGGTACGTAGACGACATTCTACGACCGGTTGTGTTACCGTTCCTTTTGCGACACCCTGGACTTACGTTTCAACAAGACAATGCCCGGCCGCACACGGCACGTGTTGCTATGAATTGTCTTCAAGCTTGCCCAACACTTCCTTGGCAAGCTAGGTCTCCTGATCTCTCTCCCATAGAGCACATTTGGGACGCTATGGGAAGGCGATTGCAACCATCCCGGAATGTTGACGATTTAGCCCGACAGTTGGAGACAATTTGGCAAGAAATTCCGCAGGACACCATCCGGGATCTTTATCAGTCTATGCCACGCCGGGTGACAGCTTGCATCCAGGCCAGAGGTGGACCAACGCCTTATTGACTTCCTCCCTTTGTAACGGTCAAACTCTGCAATAAATCATTCAATTGTTCTGAAATTTTAATGATTTCTTTTTCTATGTATGTTCTTCACATCCACCAATTTTTATCGCAATCGGACAACTCCTTCTTGGTGCGTCGATTTTTTTTTGTTATAGAGTGAAGTTATACTTTAGTAGGAAAGAAAGTTTAGAAAAATTTCGAAATTTTGACTTTCAAAATCCTATTTGTTGTAGTCCAACTTTTTACAGCTGATAAAAAATTATAAAATGTCATTTTGCTTTAAATACAAATCTACAAAAAAGAGGAGGCAAAACACTGCAGCAAAAAATTAGTTAATGACCATTTCCGTGGGCCAAGCATTTGATGCATCTTCGTAAAATTATATTATGGGTTCGTGCTGTAGGAATACATTATCCTGAATTAATGTAATAGTCTTTAAATCCACTCTTTGTAAAAAATATATATATTGTTGCACTCCGAACGGTTTATTTTGAGAGCTCAATTCGTTAAAACTTTTGCATCTAAGATTGATAGAGCATTGCGGATATGGTATTTGCAAAAACTATTACACCCATCAGAGAATAATCTACCCCAAAGCCGTACACAAGGAGATAATTCTGAGGGTTAAATTTTCTTCCAATTTATAAAATGTATTTGCTTCCAAATAAAATTCTTCATGACAGAAAATTTTGTTTCTTTCAAAACACCTCCCCTTTTCGAATATACCGTACACAGGCCTATCTGCCCTAGTTCTGTCTGTGTTCGACAAGTATAAAAGTTTGACGGTGGCTCCGTACCCCCCATTACGTCTTTAACCCCTCCCTAATAAATATTTTGCGTACGCTTACGATAACTCCATTAATTGGTGTGGCTTAATACTCGGTGATTGAAGCTACTGACGCTTATTCATCAGTGATCGATTGATTATAACCATCGTCGTAAGTCCCGTCTCAACAGTACACTGGCTTTTATACCAATTTAACGCAAGTTGCTGAATCCGGCACTGTGCTTTGTGGAAAGTTTTTTTTTTCCAAATTAAGACGAATTTTGCGGCAGACATAGAATCTGTAAATCTGTTTCGGTTCAGTTCGCCTTTCAACAAAATAAATCATTCTATAGACCAGTGTTTCTCAAACTTAACACTCACGGTCCACTTTAAGAATTCCATTATTTATCGCGAACCACCGGGGAGTCTCCTCCTGCCACTAAAAAAGTATATTGCCTGAAATTAAGTTTGCCAACGTATGGTTAATAATATTAAACCCTACTTGGATACCGTCATACTGATATCCCCCTCCCCGCCTCTCCCAAGGAAATATGTATCCAAAGTAGCCCTCAATTAATGTGATTTATTGGCAGGCTTATATACATATATAAGAGCTTCGGCAGAAGAGATTTATTCATCCCTTGAAATATAATTTGTAGTTAATTTTAACTCCTTTTATGGTCAATTTTATTTATTTTTTTTTAGTTTTTCTTACTTTAAAAAAAGAAGCATACGCTTTGAGCAGAAAATCTCTAAAATATCCGACCATGTTCTTAAAACATGGGTTGGTTGCCAAACCCACCTGAAACAAAATAATTTTTAGACTAATGCTATTTGATGAAAAGAGTGTCAGCTACGATCTTATTTTGTCAAATTTACAATGAAAATGACATCATTAATTTAATTAAATAATCAAAAGCAATGTAGACAGCATGGGTGTATTTAGAGGATTCAAATCTTTCACGAAACGACGCAGGGTAAGGGTTATAACGAATAACATTTATGAGAAATTCTTTAAATCTCACTAGAACATAAATTCATCTATGCCGGCGATTTCTAGTTCATTTTTTTTCTGAAATTTGGTGATGATCTTGCGGGCCACTTGATAAGTCGCCGCGGACCAGCAGTGCTTCGCGGGCCACACTTTGAGAAACACTGATATAGACGAATGAATTTTTAGTACCGCAAAGAAAAACGAAATTTTATTGTTTCGTTTCGTCGTAAATTTTTTGGTATTCAAAGGATTTGTTAAAACAGTATTAACATTAGATATTTTGTATTTTGTTCGTAGCTCAGTGGGTAGAGCCTCCGCCCGGCAAGTGGAAGGTCGTGGGTTCAGGTCCCACCGAAGGCAGAAATATTTATTTTCTTTCGAACGTTTCACCATCTAATCACGCCATACCATCGGCGTTGGTATCACTACGCCAATAAACGTTGATTAATATTGTTGTTTAATTAGATATTGTAATTAAAACTAAAGTAAAAACGAAAATTAGATGTTATAAATACATTATAAAATGATACAAACTTTAAAAAAATTGCAACCTAGTGGCTATATATATATATATATGAGGTGTTCATACAAAGGGGGTCTCGTAGAAGTGACCCAAATTGACCCCAGTATCGGCAAGGGCCGGCCCTATGTAACAAATGTCCCACAGTGAAATTCTAAGACGTAAGACGCAAATTTATTTCAATGTACCCAAATATAAAATATACATCTTTCCATTTTTCCTATTACGTCCTAAAATTCCATGTGGTTTATGTGAATAAGTCAAATTTTCAAGAATTTCCATCCTGTTTAGTTTTAACCAGAATATAAATCGATTTGAACATATATTGACATAGATATAGATTGGCTAAGACGTAAACTGGTTTATAATAATGATCCTCAAAGTGAGAGCTACTGAGCACAACGAATGTAAAAGCGAGGAGGAGGGCGGTTTATATTGGCCAGGGGTTGTGTGATAAAGAAAAAGTATGACTTACGCAACATAGAAATGCTACATAAGAAATTTTCGGATCTATTTGAAACTATATTTTTAATGTGGGCATTGGCGTGGCTAGCGTCGGTATTTAGAGGGAGGAGGCTGTAAGAATCCATCCCAATACTATGTACCTAGCGCCATTTGTAATTTTTGTCTCCCTGTGAAGATAAGCCATCCACAGACCCCACCTCTAGTCAGAGCCGTGCTTAGGGGAGGGGGGGTGCGAGCTGAGCGGCAGCCCTGGGCCGTTAAAATTTAGGGCCGCCAAAAAGCAGAAAATCCGTTTTGTTTTGTCAAAGCGTTTTCCAGGGCCGCTAACACCGTAAGCCCAGCCCTGTCTCTAGTTAAAGAATATACGAAGCCTATTTTTTTTACAGTATAATATATTATCTTCCATAAAAAACAAAATAAAATTTATTACAGGGGTGCGTTCTTCTCCGATTATAAAGTTTTATATTAAATACATTTCGGAAGCTTCGAAATTTTTTCACATGTGAGGGGGACTGCACACAATTCGCGATTCCCCCGATCTGTAAAAATCCCTTTTGATTGCTCGAAATTTCGAATACCAATAGCCTTATTGAATCGAAAACGTTTACTTTTAAATATTCACCATAAGTAATCGGATTTTCTAACGAAATGGCAATTACTATCAGAATAATTATCGACGCTTGTGAAAGTTCGGGTTACGCCTGGAAAGTGAAGAAGAAGGCGACGCTTCGGAAAGGGGATTCGAAGGTGAGGAATCGGGGGTTTTAAGCTCTTAAGAGGATGGTTTAATTCTTAAACGGGATCTTAAAAGAAAAATTTCCCTTTTTCTCCTGTGGAATCGTTAAAAATATAGGGCTTGATGTGAATTGAAGCGTCAAATGAAGTTGGGCTGCTGGTCCGAGGGACCGCAAAGGGGAAAAGGATGCCCTAGTAAAAGGGGAATTAGAGAAGGAAAGACGACGATTAGAAGTAGAACTGAAAGAGATAGAAGGGAGAGGGAAGAGGGATGTCGGGTAACAGGGCAGTGTTTCCACTTAATCGAGTCTTTTCACGCGATTCGCTTGATTGCGTTTCGCGCTTTCTCTATTCTCTTCTTTTTCCCTTTGGCCCGAACTAACACCCCCTTCGTTTATTCCCTGTCCCTCCCTTTTTGGGGGTCTCATTTGGATCCCCCTTTTCCACCCTACCACACCTAAATGACCTCCACTACTTTCTCTTGCGCTAGACCGCCTACTCCGAAACCGCCTTCACCCACTATGATTTGTTACCCCCTTCCTTTCCACTCGGGGTTAGACAGCTTACGGTTTTCAATGGATGCATCCAAGAAGCTTAAGACGTTTCAGCAACGAAGACTAGGATTAGAGGACAACCTTTTTGTTTTAACGACAATGGTCAAACATGATGCGCGATTAGGCAGTTATAATTCTGGGATTAAGGACAATGAAGACGAAAATAATGGTGAAAACCGTGACAAGGGTGCTGAAAATGAAGAACGTGAGACCATATTCACCTAAGGAAGGTTTGAAAAATCTAAGAACCTTATTTACTCTCTCAGTCTATATATCATCATCATATTCAACCATTATCTATCCACTGCTGGATGAAGGTCTCTCCAAATGCTTTCCACACAAGTCTATCCTGGGCCATTCGCTTCCACGTATATATATATATTTGCAAATAGCGGAGGGGGTGCCAGGGAACTTCAGCCCCTCCCACCACAAATAAGTAAGAACTATGCTAGATAAATTGAGAATTTGATATAGAGTATTAACTTTCTTATAAACTGTTTTGACCGGTAATGATTATAGCTAATGATTTGTAATTATAATTGATTTATTTGATGATTATTAATATTTAATGATTATAGGTAATAATTATAGTAATGATTTATAGCCCTTCAAATGAAAATCTCAGAGTCGCCACTGCTTAGACTGGTACTTAAAAACACACATTTCAAGGAAGAAAATGTTATAGTCATATATAAGGGAAACTTGGTCCGTTTATAAATGACTTAGCATTTAAAACGGAAGATAACATAAGGTACAGGATATATTTACCCGATATATAAAATAGTTATCGATACAGTATAAGTAATATTCTAAAAACTAATGAAAATCTATAATTATATTAATCTATATATAATATTATTATAGAGAACATAAACAGTCAGTCAGATTCCGATGAAGGACATTACCATCTAATATCGGATCGTTTCCATTACTGGCGCACGCAGGGGGTTATTGATGGGGTTATAATCCCCCACAGCAGTGAAATGTTGTATATTTAACATAGGAATATGTGAGTTTTGGCTCCGTAACCCCCCCCCCTATTGAATCTATAATCTCCCTTATGAACTTTCTGCGCATGCCTATGGTTCCCATGTACCTTGTCATTGCCATGCGCCGAAAGTTAATAAGGGGTGTTATAGGTTCAATGGGGGATGGGGGTGCAGAGCTACTAAAACTCCATATATTCCTATGTTAAATATACAAAATTTCATGGCAATGGGGGGTTTATAACCCCCATTGCCATGAAATTTTGTATCATGCAAAACCCTCTGAGTATGTCAGCGTATCTAGTAGATTATTATTATGCTCTTCCTTGCGAATATAGGTTGACAAGAAATTAGTCAAAAATTTACAGCTGTCGAGATTCTGTAAATTTCCATCGTTTCCTATGGATATCAAACCATCTGTGTATAGAATAAGTATTAGCGCCAGTAGTCTTATATGACATAAAATATTGCTATATTAGCAACATCCCCTCCATTCGCTGTTGCCTGGTGATGTAGCAGCAAGAATTTCTTGGCGACTGACTTTCTTGGCGGTTTGCGAAGGAGCTTCGCTCAGCGGATATTAAACCTCCCGCCTTTTTTTTCCCTTCCTCTCGGGAAAAGATTGCCAATTATTTTGGCTGGCGGGCTACCACAAAATGTTTGTAGTTCTTTGGGGGCAGAAAGTATTTAAGTTAGTATGTGACCAAATAAATATGTTTTATTTCAATAAAATAAAGGAAAAAAATATAGTTAATAAAAGCAACAACATTCCGGTTTCCCTTCGACAATGTTAAACATTTTTTGGATCCGTTTCGTACCAAAAATTTCTTCCGACATAGTTTCGGGCCTCTAGAAATGCAATTTTCAGGGAAGAATAAGAATAAATTTTATTTAACCTGACTAAAGTTTTGGTAATACATTCTGTCATGTGAAAATATTTCTATTGCAGCAACATTCTTGTTAAAGATGTTGGTTGGTGATTAGGTTAGAAATGGGGAAGAGTAGAAAGCTATACTGGGATTACAGCGCCGCCTCCGGCGGCCACCCTTCCCAATGAAACCCTTGCACAATTCCTCCTCCTAGAAAGCTATAGCTTGTTACATGGCTCTCCTCGAGATGGACAACGCATTAAATCTTCGCTCTTGTTAATAAATTTAATTTCTTCAAATTCAAAGACCCATGTGACCACATTTACATTGGCCAACCATGGTGAGTCATTTGCATTAAGCTTAACGAATGCGAAACTTACTTCCGCAAACAATAACCCTACGAATAAATAAGCCTTAGCCGAACACTCGTGGGAAGATGATCATAAATTCGCATTTAAAAAGGCACAACTTATTCAGAAAGTTTTTCTCTACTTGACCTCAATTTCTTTGAGGTCGTGCACATAGTCACTAATGCTGATATCACTTCGCCTACACGGATAAACTACTCGACAACCAGAGACGCTTCAACAATCACTCGGCCTATAACTAATATGTCCTTCCACTATGTTGTTATAATCGCCGTTTTTAGGCAAAACTACCTGGCATTGAGCTTCATCAGTTGTCGTTCTGACGAGGCAAGAGCACATGCCTATCGAAACAAATGTCAAAGGTTAATTAAGCCTTTTTAATTGGGTTAATTTGCGTGATCAGAATTATTATTAAGCATATATATGTTAAAAAATTACATTAACTATTATATATTGGCGTATTAGCTAACAGCGTAGCCCCTTTAGCGGGGTTCAATTAACATTAATCCGCAACTCTCTAATTCGCAACTCTCTAACCCGCAACTCTCTAACGTGCGACTCATTAATTCACAATTATGTAATCCGCAGCTCTCTAATCTGCAACTCTCTAATCCGTAATTCCCTAATTCGAAACTCTATAACCCACAAATCTCAAATCCGAAACTCTCTAATCCGCAACTCTCTAATTTGCAACTCTCTAATCCGCAACTCTCTAATCAGCAACCATCTAATTCGCATTTCTCTAATCCGCAACTCTCTAATTCTCAAGTAACTCGGTAGGTTTTCAACGTTAACAATAGCCATCATTATTGCATTTACGGAAGACCTTTGCCTTGTCCTTTTCATTGCGTATAGACAGGCAGACAGGAAAGCCAAAAGCAATAGCGGGTTCAATATCTATTGAAACCCGCTAATAATAAATGAAATTAAATGCTTAATTGGAACTATTTACTGTACGAAACAAACTCTTTTAATTCATTTACATTAACTGTTTGAGATTAAGATGAATAATAAAGATCATATAATAATAATGTCATTATTTGCTTTCCTATTAATCACACAAATTACTACAACTATATTGTACACATTACAATTACGGGCCATTAGAATTACACAATACAATTACACTTGCGAATTACACGATCAATGAATGAATTTGCTTTATTCATTAAGATCATATACAAAATTCAATTCTGAAGAATAATACCACCAAATATAAAATATAGTCTTAATGGGAGATCAGGAAAAAAATTGTGTAAATATAGTTTGAACACACAATAATTAAATAAAAGCATTAGTATACTATTTTAAATTAAGGGCAAGGTTCTGAGAGGTTGGCCCAATATGTGAGTCACATCACTTCACCTCCGATTTTTCCCGAAAAATTACTATATATACTAGATGGTAAAATCCAAAAGTTTTTGTACCTGTGTTGTGTCATTCACATTTTATGACCTGCTAAAGGTCATCTTTACAAATGAAAAAAATTTATTTTTGAGATGCATTAAAATGTTTTTGTCTATACAATGCTTCATAAACTACTTGCCACCTGACTTTTTTTGCTACAGAGTGCACTAACATGGACTTGTATAAAACACAAAAAAATTTCATGACAAGTTGAATGCGCAAGGTCATGCAAGGTCACGCAATGTCGGGTTTTTAGCGATTTTCCCCATTTTCAAACCTGAGTTACATCTTGTGCAATCTATTTGCTACTTCAAATAAGGTGCCATTAGATAAAGCTATATTAGCACTACTAACTAATGAATAAAACATTGAGGCAAGTTGAATGCGCTGGTAGTTATTTGGTACCAAAATATAAAAATTTCAGAATTTGGCGCTTATTTGGACTCGCATATCTCACTGCGCGAACGATGTATTGAGACAACGCTGTAAATATTGAAACACTTTTTTAACACATGTAATGGAAAATTAAACTTTACTGAGGCAAGTTGAACAGAAAAAAAAATAAAATAATTCTTTTTCCATGCAACACCTTTTTTTCTTAGATATTATAGGTTGCCACAACTTGATTAACCAATTTATTATTAACTAATTATTTATACAATCAGCTGTTGAAAGCGTAAGTCCAGTTACGTTTCATCTTAAATCTCCAATTTCTAAAGTTTCTAAGAGTACTGTTCGTTATATGAAACGTAACTACAAAGAAGTTACTCAAAGTTCCATAACCACATTAGCCAAAAAGACGACACCTGGACAAGAACAAGCATTTCGGGATGTAGTGTACAACAGAAGTATCTATATTGATTCAGATGCAGATGAGACTCTGAGAGGAAATTATATTTATATATTATTTATAATTTATTTATTAATTTATTTTTTAATTTATTTATTTATATATTTATGTTTATTATATTATTCAAAATTACACAGTCACGGGAAATGAAATTTGCAATCTTATCCTTAGTAAATCATAAAAGTTACACAAAATCGTAAGTTGCTGATACGTTTGGATGCTCATAAACATAGGCGTAGAATTGTATGGGCCCGTGAGGCCCGATTCCCCAATAATTTGACGTAAATTGCTATTTTACATATATTGTAATATATGTAATATGTATGTAACGAACGATAATATCTAATAGCATATTCGTAGCTCAGATGGTAGAGCCGCCGCCCGCCAATGTGTGTTCAGGTCCCACCGAACGCAGAAATATTTATTTTCTTTCGAACGTTTCACCATCTAATCACGCCATAACATCGGCGCTGGTATCACTACGCCAATAAACGTTGATTTATATTGTTGTTTAATTTAATCTGCGTAGTGTTCGATTTATTTAAATAAACTATGGATAAATTACTCGATTATAGAATTATTGCTATCTTTATGTGTCAAAAGACGAGAGCAGATTTTGTGGTTGTTATTCTTCCTCTTATTCAACCCGAACGTACTTAGGATGTCCGACCAGCGCCCCCTGTAACTAAAAGCCAACCAAGCCAGTGTAGAGGGCGTCGTGACGTCACGGAAATGGCCCAGTGGAGTGGACCAACATAGTTTCTCGAAGAGAAGTCGATTTGCTTGTACAGTAAGACTCTCTGTCAGAACTGTTATATTATTGCTTAATCTGTTTTGAATGATTAAAATAAAAGTATAAAAGAGCGAAATTGTTATCAAGATATTGCATGTGGAAATTACGATGAAAGCACACGTGTATGTCAACGTTGGATTCCCACGTGCTTTTGCGTTGTGAAGAAAATGGATTCACCACGTGAAAAGAAAACGTTTCGTAGCACCAGTGAGTTCAAAGGTATGTTCCCTTATATTGTATTCTTAACTACTTTGATTGGCGCATTTAAATGTCGTGAAAAAGAATATTGAATTAAAAAATTTATTAATATTACAGGCGATCTATTAATGTATGCAGATCTGTATTGCTCTAGTTTTACAGACGCATACAAATAAATATTAATATTTTTCGCGAACATAGTTAAAGAATAAAATAAACTACTCTATATACTAAATGTCTTGTTCAAAAGTGAATTTAAAATTTTTCATGTTGCGCTATAAAATATAATCGTTTTTGGGCATCATAACCTAATTATTATTAGGGCATTAAATCTTAGCTAACCAACTATTTACTTTCCTATAATAATTGCATAATATTGCATATAATAATTGTTAAATATATGAGTTGTAGCTCTGTAACCCTCCCTCATTGAGCCTACAACCCCTCTCCCCCTTATGAACCTTCTGTCTACGCCTATGCATATCACTGCAATTATTTTGTTAACTAGGTTGAAACTTCGAAATACGATTGTAACAATGGCTCCTATAAATATTATAAATGGAAGTTTTACATGTGTACGAGTTTTTTACACAGAGCTCATGCGTTTCTAGGGAGTTGAATATGTTATTTTTTTTATAATTTAAAATAGCAGGGCTTTTTTATATTCTTTAAACAAGCTAGGAATTTTAGAAATTATTATTTAACGATTGATTAAATTTGTATTTTACAATATCTAAATTTTAACATAACCTGAAAACAGTCGGTTTTTTTTCTATTCGTTTGTGTGCTAGACTTCGCTGACGGCTGGATTTTGAGAGAAACCTGTGTGTCTTCGACAGTCATAAAGGTTCTGTTGTTAGTGTGTCATATATCTAAGTCTAAAATAAGGAGCATATTCTACTATTCTCCAAAGCTGTACACCGTATATGTCATCGACATGAAATACCTGAATTTTGCCAGATTCTGAGAGACAACGTTCAGTTATGCAGTATTTGAAGAGAGCTATACGAGAGCGAGCTTGACATCTATAGAAGAGTACACCTTTTATGCAGAATTTAAAGCTATTGATGAACTTCGGGAAAAGTTACAATTATCAAGTTTATCTTCAAAATGGACAGTGATATTTAAAGACTATAAATTGTTAACATTAAACCTAAACTTGTGACCAGTTCCACGATAACAAATTCTACTATAATAGATTCAGTTTTGAATCTTGGTACTATTTTGCTGAAACTGAACTGAAAAAAATAGAATTCGATTTTTTATCGCCAAAAAGTAAAAAAGTTTAACAAATAGTGCAGTATCGTAGATAGCTTTAGCAACTTAGACAGTGATACAATTTCTATATCTGTTACCAATTGTGTAAGTACCATTTATATATTATATTGTTAGACAGCTTAATTATAAAAACGCCTGAAAAAAAATGCACACCCTCTTTTTTAATAGAACATGTGGTAAAATTAAAAAAAAACAGTGTGCATATCTGATGTTTAGACATTTAGCAGTTTACACTTTTCCATATGCATATAAATTTTTATGGAGTTTTGAATACCCAATTTCTCCTTATCCTAGCACTATTAAAAGGTTATGTTCTTCATTTTAAATTAACCCCATAGATGAATGTGAACAAAAAAAATTTCTTAAACTATATATGCACTAAATTTAAACAGTTATCGGTGGCACTGCGGAATTCGTCTCCTAGTGCTTCCCTCCTCTTAAAATGAGTCGGAAAGTCGCGAAATGTTGTAGATGGGCTTGTGACATTAGAACCTCCTTTTTGTAATGACGTAAACAACATGGCGGCAGGTCAGTGTCACAATTGCCATTCATTTGGAAACACTTCCAAAGAAATCCACTAGGGAATGGCTTGTGCAGTAGCACCCAGTTATCTTCCTTTGAACATTTTGCCATTTTACTAATGGATGAAATGCATTTAAAATCCCAATTTAATTATAAAGATGGAAGCATAGTTGGAAAATGAGTAGATTTTGAAACAGCTGCTATAATAGTGGACATGTTTTTATGGTGCAAAATTTGTTGTCGCCACATAAAAATGTTATTCATATTTTGCCAATTCGTACATTAACTGCCCAAGAACTTCGTGACTTTTTGCAAAAAAATTATTTTGAAATTATAAAATATTGGTTTTAAAATTATTGATGTCTACTCAAACAATAATGCAATAAATTGGAAAACCATGTATTTATTTAACATCTCGCAAATGTCAAGTATTGAGCACAGAAATCAAATTGATCAGTCTAGACCAGAGTTTGGCAACATACGGTGGCACGTGAAGTGATTAAAAAACATCATTGTGTGATTGTTTCGCTTCAAAAAAAAAAATATATTTTATTTGTCTTTAGATAAAATCCATTTTCACATCTCTTAAAGAGAAATGTTGTTAGATGTTTGTGAAGGAAGTGTGCAAAACCATAAATTTGAGATCAGACAGATTTCTTGCACCTTGAATGGTTCTTAATTCTATTCCCATCCAAAATTTTCTTTTCTTCCTGTCTCAACCTCTCCACTGTCACTCACATTTGCTCTTCATAAGAGTAGTGTTTTGAGTAATTAATTTTGCCGAAGCGCGTACTATAAAATAGCAAAAGATTAATATTTGTTCACTTCAAAACCTTTGAACTAGAGAATACGGTTTCATACAGCAAAAGGATTGCACTATTTGCATTTTGTATTGTTAAACTGTTGTTACTTGTATGTCAAAATGTACAAGGACATTTTTAAGAAAATTCCTTTTTTTTTTTGATGCAGAATTCCCCTTACTGTCTTTGCACCATATATCCAACCAACCTTTTATAAGAAAAGTAATTCTTTTACTGAACTAGGAATATATCAAAAGATCTACCTAAATTGTATTAATAAGTGGAAGGTAACACAGTCATAATATAATGGATAGTAAGCAGCATAATTTGATTAGTGATTCCACTAGCATGCAGAATGATTCTACGGTATTGCTTTGGTACAATATCCCAAAAACGTTGCCGATCCCTGGTCTAGACCATTGTTTCATGTTATCGATTCTGTACATTTACTTAAATGCGTTTGTAATAATCGGTTGAATCAAAAACTTGTAACCAAACTTTGTATTAACTTAATTTCGATAGAACTCCCTTGAGCAAAACTGCCCAATTTTTTAATTTGAAAAAATTACATGAAACAGAAATTGAGGATCTTGTAAAATATAAACATGGGCTCACCCTAAAAGCTTTGCACACAACCAACTTCGAACGTCAGAATGTAAAATTTGTTTTTAACCCAGCATTTTGCAGGTTTGAGAGAGGTTGGTCTAAAAAAATTCATTATCTAATTTTGAAGAAACTGCATATTTTAAAGAAACTATTAATATATGATGGAAAATTGTGTGAAAACTATCTTTAAAGGTGAACATAAATGCGAAAATCTCGGATGATGGTCGATTGGTCTTTCTTAGTAAGTTTTTGGTATTATTAAAGGCTTAGAAAAAGTTCAAATGTGATTCAGGCTCTGCGCTGCCTTTATGCAAACTACTCCTGCAATACTTCGATCGACTAGATATCGTGTAACTAAATGAAATTTTATATACTTGCTAACTAGTAAATTCCAAATGAACTCCTTAGAGAACCGTTTCAGCAAGTATCGAGCATTGGCTAGCTCTGTATATTCTATTTCAGTGCGACAATATAAAGTTGAAAGTAAATTGCATATTCAAATCATTTGCCATTAAGTTTGAAATTGAGTCAATGTGGTATTATTGATATAAAAGTTTTTGATGCTTATAATACAATTTGGAATGTGCCAACTGGTGGATCATGTTTTCCTAAAGTTGGTAATATTTATGACACTGACATATGTAATTGGTTGGTTGGTTGGTTATATTTTTATGTTACAAGTACTGATATATGTAATGTAAATCACTGTACGGACAAAAACCTTTTTAATATATCTCAAAAACAGATTTTTTTATTTGTAAAACTGACCTTTAATAGGTCATAAAATGTGAACGATACAACACAGGTACACAAAATTTTGGATTTCAACATCCAATGAGAGTACGAGAAACTGGTAAGTTTTGGAGAAAAATCCACGGTGGTGTGAATCACCACCTAATGTTAAGTGGGTCAATCTCTCGGAATCTTGCTCTTAATAAAATATTACTGCAATAATTAATTATAATGCTAAATCATACATCTTATTATCAGTATATGTTCATTGTTTACGGAAATTAGTGCAGGAAGCTTGTCTGGTTATGTATTTGTCAACATATCCTACTTATTTCAAAATCATATCCAAATTACGCCAATGAAAAGCCCACCAAATCAATTCTTTATTACTAAAATACCGAATTATTAAATACCAAATTATCAAACCCAGAATTATTGAATATTGCATTATTAAATGTTGCATAATTAAATATTGCATAATTAAATATTAACATCCATAGGCGGTATGATCCCAATCTCTCCATGGCGAACCTCAATCCGCTTGATTACGATTCGTCATCGCGCTTTCTGAATCAATTAATGACGAGTGATGGGAGCTTTTGTCCGATTCATGAATTTTTTAAGAGAGTGGCTGCACGGCCGCCTGCTCGTTTGAAAAACATTGCACAAAAAATAAGTCAGTTTCAAGCGCAGAAGAATACTAACTAATGTAAATTAACGACAGGGGCATGGCCGTTTTAAGAAAAAAGATTTAAAAGAGTTTATCTAAATTTTAATGTCAAATGAATTTGGATATCAAATCAATTTCAATAACAAATCAATTTCGATGTCATAACCCACATTAAAATTAGGCTCTCAGTTGAACCAGTTCAATATCAAAAATTGACGGTTTGTGTGTAATTTAATATCGCCAATTTGGTGTCGTATTTGAGAACAACCCAAATTTAAATAGATGGTCTTAAAAGGATGTAATTAACTGGAATTAGAAAGGCATTGGAAAGGAAATTGCCCACCAATTCGATACTCGAATAACAAAATTATGTAGTGCATAATTTATTTCACGGACGAGAACTCCCAAAATTATTTATAATTATTATTGTTATTATTATTTATTTTTTAGCGGGTTTCAATAGATATTGAACTATTGCTATAGATATAATAGATATTGCTATTGCTTTTGGTCTGTCCGTCTGCCTGCCTGCCTCCCTCCTATGGCTATTGTTAATAATAGCCATCGTTCTTCCTTAAATGCAATAATGATGGCTATTGTTAACGTTGAAAACCTACCGAGTTACTTGAGAATTAGAGAGTTGCGAATTAGAGAGTTGCAGATTAGCGAATTTTACAATTAACAATTAGTGAATTCACTAAATTTAAATATCGACCTTAGGCGATTTTCTTTCACTTGCTTGTTGTAATAATTAACCCAGAAAAGAAAATTCTGCTCATTCAATAATTAATAAGGACAGTATTGATTTTAATAAAGCCCTTTACAGATACAATTGCATTCACACTTTCGCGGTCTTTTCTATAATACTACTGTTGATATTTTGAATGAGATTTTTAGTATCGCACGACTAAACTGTGATCTGTTTCATCGTTTCATAGATATGAAAACTCTTAAATGGAACTGCTGGTGCGGAACAGCAAAATTCAAAGAAAAAGTGAGTTCCGCAAATTGATGGTTTCAATACTGAATCGATATCGGTGAAAGAAGTACGTTAATGTGCAGAAAACAAGGTTCCGTGTCATGCCACATTTGGACTGCTTAATCATAAGGAATCTACAGCTTTCAACCCATCTTGACTTCAGCCAGGTTTATGTATCTGTTCAAATAACCATTCGCCCACTATTTGTCACCAGAAGATTTTCCTGGAAAAAAAAGCCGACGGAAATTTTTTAAAGGCCAAACTAGTCGAGCAGTGAGTGGCCGCTTTGGTTTCTAGTGGGGATTGGCGACACAATTTGATTCAAATGCCACTTAGAGATATGGCAGGTCCTCAGAAATTTCCTTGTCCGATGCTCTTTCTACCCAGCTGGTCCTTTAAGGCAGCTTTGACGTAGCAACTATGTAGTTTTCGTACCCATCGCCCCTTCAGGTCTAGCTGGAAGGCACTTCAAAGGTGTTATCTTTAGGTCACGGCAATTACTGGCGAGGAGGGAAGAAGGGCGCCATGTAGGGGAACATAATCAATATTTTTGGTCCAATACACGCAACTGACGACAAGAAGGGAATTGACAAATTTTTGCACAGTTTACTGAGAGTGTATGTCGACTGGAAGTGTTTCATCTATTTCAAGATGAAGTACAAATATTCGTTTGCCCATGTTTTTGACTAGCAAGTGATGTTATCTTCTTATCAATAGCGGAAATACAAATAGTGAAAGTGTGAGAATGTTCGTACGAAGTAAGTCAGCAATTGCAGAGGTATTTCTCGTATTTTAAAGAATACATCAAACGAATTTTGATGAGTTTTTGGAGTTTTCTGATACATGCAGTAAAGCATAAAATATTTGCTGCGATCAGTAATTCGAAATTTAGAATTTTGATACCTTACACATCGACTACCGAAATAGACGTGAAAATATCCATACATAGAGTAAGACGCTGTATCTCGTGTGTGAATATAAATAAGAAATTTTGAAAAACAATTTCATTCACGTGTAGATGTCCCTGCGTTCCAACGATGAAATTTTATTGCTATGCATAGATATTAAAGGCGAGAAAATCTTGACAAGATCTACAAGTTTACAACCATAAAAAAAATTCCATGCATAATTTAGTTGATCGCAGAAACGTCAAAGGCGGAGCATAGGGTTCATGTAAAGCTCTGCAAGATGTATCGATATAATTAAAACTATATAACATGGTATAACATATTATAACTCTTATATATTGCAATGTAAATAACATATAGTGCTAAATAATATAGTGCAAAACAATGCAATGTAAATAATATATAGTGCTAAATAATATAGTGCAAAACAATGCAATGTAAATAATATATAGTGCTAAATAATATAGTGCAAAACAATGCAATGTAAATAATATATAGTGCTAAATAATATAGTGCAAAACAATGCAATGTAAATAATATATAGTGCTAAATATTATAGTGCAACACAATGCAATGTAAATAATATATAGTGCTAAATAATATAGTGCAAGACAATGAAATGTAAATAATATAGTTCAAGGTTAATATGTGTGTATCAGAGAAGAACAAATAAAAGTGCATTATTATTATTAATATTATAGTGTCGACACTTTTCTTTCCATAACAAGTAATTGATATATTATAATTACAAAATATATAATATAATTACAAAAGTGAATTTTGTAACTGGATTCGACAAAGGCAGTCATTCACTGCCGAAACGATCGTCATCCACTTAATTAAATAATTTTAACTGTGGTAGTCGTGTTTAAATAATTTACTATAGTTTTAGCTCAGTGTTTCATGTTACAAAATTAAGTAATTGATACTTCATGTATACGAGGACTAACTCTGTGATATTAAATCTAAACCGCGAAGCCGATTTGCAAAGTATAATAATATTTATACCATAATTTCTCCCATTAACGGCGATAATTTGCGGTGCCGATGAATGCTTCATAAAACTACAAACATTCCAATTTACGTCTTTTGTGCTTAGCAGGAAATTTTTCTCTCCTTCTCTTGAAAGACATTAAAGGGAGAAATTATTATATTTTAATTATTTTGTGTTCATGCCGATGGCAACAACTAGGGAAAATAGTAGGAGTGCGTTTATATATTGCCTTATTCATTGTTTTCCTTACTGAAATTTTTAATATATGCCATACTTCGTTAATGGTTCGTTCATTAGTAAATTAATATACCTTATTACCAGTTCTCTGCATCGCCATTAGCTCATTTACACATTAATGATTATAAATAATACACCTTTTAAAATATTAGTAAATAAGCATCTATTAGATGATTAGCAAATATGCACATACTAGATTATTTGAAAATAGGCACCTATTGGATTATTAGCAAATAAGCACCTATTAGAGTATTAGCCAATAAGCACCTATTAGACTATTAGCAAATAAGCATCTATTATATTAGCAAATAAGCATCTATCATATTAGCAAATAAGCATCTATTATATTAGCAAATAAGCACCTATTAGATTATCAGCAATAATTATTAGCAAATTTGCGTAGTTAAAATGATCATATAGGTTCATTTAAGGATTCGACATCACCATTGATATTGGTTAATAATTTGTACATTATTACTAATTTGAAATACTCTTTTTATAATATTAATACTGAAAATCTGCAGCAAGAATATTTTTAATTATTATGCGAATTATTATGAAATGTTTACTGAAAAGATAATTTTAAATACCTCTTACGATTATAAAATATTTTTATGATCATAGTTGGTAAAGCTTGAAATAACTATTGCAGAAAATGCTCCTTAAAAACCATTATTGTTTAAAAAAAATTAACCTTTCCACGCTCAATACTTATTACCCAGATTGCCCTTGGCCAGGCATCGACAAACTTTTTAAAATGAAGACCCATTTTTGATTTAATTAAAATCCATTAATTATCTTGCCTCAGTTTAAGCTCAGAAGGTACATCTTATGGGCCCTTTGTCAAGTAAGCCATATAAGATAGCCTTTGTAAGATAATAGATTAGCCTTTATATTGATAGCCACTGGCAATTAATACAGCAGCTATCAATTTTTTGATAAAGAAATAGAAATACGTTGACAATGATATAACGTTAAAACAAGGACAATTTAGGTTAAATTTAAAACAATAATTTGACGACGCAACTGATATAGCCATTCGATCTGAAATTGATGAACGGGATAGGATGCGATTAATTAAAAATTAAAAATGTACAGAAGAGGAGATACCAATCGAACACTATAGAACTGTAGAATATAAAATTTTCTCTACGAAAATGCAACAATATATCTTCAAGTTTCTAATATCCCTTCCTAGTAATTTACTGTCGAAGAAACTAAGAGGTAATAACAAAAGCTTTGCACCATTCACTCATAATGGCTCCTCAAAGGATGGCAAGAAGCAATAATGTGGTCTGTTCTCCCGTTTCTTCTTAAATAGCAGTGGCGGTTCGACGGATGACGCGAGTGAAACGGCACTTCATCAAAAAAATTGGGCGGTTGAACAGTTTTTTTAATTTAAATTCCAAATTCTTTTTATTTTTTTGTCAAATTTAAAATTTGATTAGAAAAATAAAATTTAAAATTTTATTAGAAAATTAAAATTCGAAATTTTATTTTGAACCACCTATAATTTTTTTAAAATTTAATTCCTTTAATATAATTGGAATTACAATATAATTGGAATTACATTCAGGAACAGAAGGCTACGTTTTTAAGTCAGCGCTTTAAACGCGTTAAACGCACCAACGAAATGTTGCCCGCTGAGAAAAAGGGCCGAATGAAGCGACGATAGAAATTCAGAGCTTCGCTTCAAAACGGAAATGTTTTGCGAACATGGTTACCATGGCGATGGAATATTTACGGCGAAAGCAAGTACTGTCAGAGAAGAGAAATTTTTATCGCATCATCATGTCAGCTAGTATTGCCAGATCAGAGGTTTTACCTCTGAATCTAGAGGTTTTGCATGGGGAAAAAGGTAAAAATTACCAAAACAGAGGTATGGCTTGATCAGAAATAAAAATTGAGATTTTTGATTACCACAGAGGTTTCTAGAGGTAAAAAATTTTCTGTGGGGTGTGTTACTGGTAAAGAAAAAAAATTAAATCAAAGAATTGAATAAAACTTTGATTCAAACTACAAACAGTTTAGTGTTATATCTGTTAAAATTATTTAATTACCCTGAAGTATTTCGAGGCACGTTGAGTGGTAACAGTAGAAGCGTGTAATTTCGTTGTAGTTTTGTTTTTTAAGAGGACACAGGACCTTTAAATCTTTAAAAAATCGATTTTTTATTTATTAGTTTAAAAAATAATATGGATTTTTGGCAGTGTTTTAAAACAAACCGCATCAAAATTCTTCAATTACTTCTTGCACTATTGTATAAAATAAAAATAACTATTACATGTTACCTTGTTACCAAGTTCCAACTTGAACGCTCTTTTTCTCAAAATCACTTTTTCTATATTGCGCAGAGATTATCTTCAGATCTATGCGCACTAGAGTTCTGAAATTTTTAATATGCTTTTATATCATAAATACCTATATTTTAAAACCAACTGACAAAGTAAAAATATATTTTCAATAATTTAAAAAAATATGATATTTAAAATATGTCGATTTTTTATATAATTGCTATATATTGTTTTTTATACATTTTAATGACTTATTTCTTCCATATTTTCTGGTTTTAGGTTAAAGCTGGTACCTTTCTTGGTAATTTGTGTGTGTTTATGCGTGATAATGGGAACCGTATCATTTACAATGTGAACAGAAGATATATACACATTAATAAGCCTGTGAAATGAGTAAATTCCGCCTTACTTCCCCACCCCTTTCCTTGCAATTATATGCTACACTGTACCGCACCATGATCGTTTTAACACACTAGAAGAATAGCGAGGAGCTTGCTAGGAAGGATGAGACGTCCTTTCCACTTTCCTCACGTGACTAATGAATTACGTTTAACGTCACGTGATGTGGAGCCGCTCGAAGAGCAGTCGTTAAATTGGGGACACTGCTGTGTCCATCTTTTATATGGTCCAAAGTTCAGATATGCGCACTATGCTACAAGTTCTCAAACCGCCTAGGAAATCAATATTTCCGTTACTTGATTCGTTAGGTTAAACCTAATAGGTTCCTTTACAATATGACGTTTCCCTTAAATGACCAGGTATGTATTTTTATTAGAAATCCCATTTTCCAAGCGGAATAACGATGATAAAAAGATTTTTTAAGTAAAGAAAAGCCAATGTCTGTATAAAATGTAAGTAAAGCTGAAAAAATTTATTGTTGACATATTTTAACAATTTTATGTATATAATGAATAATTTTATATGTTTTGATAATATTTAAATTTCATACAATTACTAGTGCATGCGCAGTTTTTGTATTGAAAGGTCTATTATGTGTAAATAAGGAGCGGCCATCCCTCTCCACCACCAAGAAACTGAAGTGGCCAATAAATTTTTAAAAGTAATCGTATTTATATATGACACACACACACACACACACACACACACACACACACACACATATATATATATCATAATAAATACGATTACTTTGCTAGAAAACGGAAATCTATTGGCCATTTTTCCGGTTTCTTTTGGGGTGGGAGAGGGGCTCGCCGCTTCACCTTTCTTGAAGTCACGAGCCCCCACTGTTAAATAGAACCAATCCATCGATTTCGAAATACTACCCTAAGCAATTCCTAAATTCCTGTATATATACATTAAGGTATTATTACATCTTATCGGGAACAGATGAGAAGTTTCCTTTGTCGCTAGTATTGTTTGCAGTGTACATACGCGCTGCCTCCGTCTCTCACTCAAAGAGCAATTGAAACATTTGCGCAGCATCTAATGAAACAGCTGATAGCGGAACAGGTCAGCTACTGGCATATTGATTTGCCTCAAACATCTTGAGTGTAACTAAAATTCCGAAGTATTTTTATCAACCTCTATAATGAATATATATATATATATGTATACAAAGAAAGAGTATATTCATATAACTTGAAACGTCAAAATAACAATATCTTTTACTCATAAAATCATTAAACATTTAAGAGTTTCTCCAAAACTTCTCCCTCAACATGTATGGCCTTGTTATGTCAAACATAAGACCAAGAATGGAAAACTGTGCAAAATTGGTCATCGAATTTTAGCGGTTATAGTATCGATCCGATAACCGCCGAATGGTTGATGTTTCGCATTCTGTCCAAGACATGGACACCCTTTTCTTTTTAAACTCTTAGGAGTAAATTAAAGATTCCAGTTTCAAAAGGAATTTCAAAGTCAAGGGTGGACACAAGGGGGAGGTCACAGGGGTCATGACCCCCAAAATATATTTTTTCACTGTAAAAAATTCCAACTTGCATGATAAATGAAGGGTGTTATTCCAAGACCATGGCAAATTCTGTCTATGACCACCCCCTTCTCCAAAATGGAAGTCTGCGTCCGCCTTTGGTCAAAGTTACACACACACATTGTCACTCTCCACAAGCCTAACGCTGCTGAACAAAATATACGTAATATGCTTAAAAATATTCCCTGCTTCCAAAATCTGCACAGTTAGTTAGAAACGGAAAGGTTAAAGAACATTACTAAGTAAAAAAGTTTTAAAACTTGCATGTAAAATTTAGACAGACATGCATCCTAACTTTAGAAGCACCATTTTGCTTACGCACATCGTCAAGCTCTCCTTCTAGTTGTTTATGAATTCAGAGGCATCATCCAGCCATTTGCTTCAAGGCGATTTGTTAATTTTGCAATTGTGCTCGTGTCAATGGTTAATGCAAATTTCTGCTGCAGTAGACGTACGTCTTTAGAACGTCATGGCGATAAGGGACACTGAAAACTCGGAAGGAGGAAAATCTTCTGCTGGCAAAGACGAGCAGCCACAAGATTCAAACTGCCCCCTGGAGGAAGGTCCACAGAAGCAAATCCACATCACGATTCGCTTTTATCGCTTTCAAAGTAGCGAAGCAGACAACGCCGCTTAGCGCCTCATTAGGCCAGCTAGCAATAAGAAACGTCTCCTGTAGCAACTTCTGCTGACTTCAACCATTTACATTCTCAAGAAGACCCTGGGATTGAACGATAAATCCGCTGGGAAGAGGCGACATCTTTAAGATATTCTAAGCTATCTTTGGGCAATTTCCTCTCTTAAAAACTTGAACTTGGAGTCCCGGGTGGGGTGCCAACTTCTTCCCGCCTTCAATTTTTAAAAGCGGCAAACTTTCAAGGAGATGTTGCCTCACCTGCTGTTCTTCTGAAGCCACAACTTAAAGAAAATCGTAAGGCCTATATTTTGCAACGACTCAGAAGCAATTCTCATTTGGATTGGTATAGCTATACCTTATGCATATTTACTCCTCTTTTCATGATTCATATACAAATCATAAGCATGAAATACTTTTTTTTTTTGCATCTATGAAAAATAAAATATCAAACTTTATTATATTTATCACTGTACAGGTTCCTGAATATTTACTACAGTACAATGAATTGAATTTTTCTATACTTTTAATTTGACAGTACACAAGTACGTTTACGGACGAACATCACATTTAAGAACCTCGGAAGTTTAGATATAAGAAAAAATGTATTTATTTTCTATAATCATAAAATAGAAATTATATTCTGGTGGTTTGTCTACTAAAATATTAATATTAAAGTAAATTATACGCCAAAAACTGTTTATGTTCCTTATTATAGAACATGTTGTAACATGCTCGTCAAAAAAATGCTCTGCCATGTAAAACATTTTTTCACAGAGGGCGTATATATATATATATATGTGTGTGTGTGTAATTTTATGGTTAAAAAAGAAAAAGATCATTAAAAAACGTAATTATAAAATTTATTGCTAAGGTGTTACATGTTGTTGTTATTTTATAACACAGTGTATTGGAAAATATTATAGGTTCTTGATATAAACACAATATTCACTTTCTTTGTCATTTATCCATTCCTTGACATTGACGTGAGGTGGACACGGTAATGGTTTGTTCTTTTCGTTGCTGGTTATGAAGCAAAGGCCAGCCATATTCTTAAGGGAATTCGTTTTCTTAATACCCTAGTATAATATGAATTAAAAATATATGGGAAATAAACGAGAGAATTTTATTTGTGCTTTATTAATTTTAAACTTCACCACAGATGAGTAAATTTTTAATTATATTTTATCATAGATGAGGGGGAATTGCTTAACTCTGCTTCACCATCGATGTGATTGTTGCCAGTTATTTAAATTGTAGATAAAAAATATGATATAATGAAATATATAGGCTATATGGTGAATAAAACCACATTTTCGCTTGAAAAGGGATGTGGCGGCATTATTACATATATTGCATTATTATATTATGTCAACGTTCGTATTATTGCAAGCAAGTTTGTTTAGATAATGTCTATCGATTGTTCGTATGCTGAACGATGAATGCAATTGTAGCGGCAAATCAGTTACCGAGCGATCGAATGCACACAAATCGTTAAAATTGGTGAATAACATAGTGGATGATTCCATTTGTTTTGAAGAGGGTCTAGTAGCTT
>QLNU02015270.1:120434507-120472007 GCA_006491805.2 Dysdera silvatica
GTTTCAAGATGCCTCGAAAAATTTAACTATAAATCAAAACTTATAGGACAACGTTTTGATGGAGCAAGCGTAATGTCAGGGCACTTAAATGGTCTTCAGTCCAAAATTAAAGAAGTAGCACCACAAATAGTTTTTATTCACTGTTTGGCACATCGTCTGAATTTAGTGCTACAACAAAGCTGCAACAGCATTTCACAGTGTCGCATATTTTTTGCAACTGTAAGCGGCATACCTGCATTTTTTCATCATTCTGCCAAACGAACTCACGTGGTCGATACAGTCGTCGGAAGACGAATTCCTACTTCTGTTATTACGCGATGGACATCAAACTCTAAAATGTTGAGTGTTATAAATAAAGAATGGGATTCTTTAAAAGAAGTATTTACTGAGATTATGAACGATCCAACCTCCGATCAAACTTCGCTTAGGCAGAGTGTCGGCTATTTAAATATATTTAACGACTTTGAATTTTCACTTCTGGCTGTTAGTTTTAATGATATTTTGGACTTCGGATGTTCTTTTTGTTCGATGCATTTTTGTTTGATGCATTTTTTGTATTGAAAGGTCTATTGTATGTAAATAATTGAATTATTTAAATGCATCCATATTTTTAAATCTCTCTCTGTCCGTCCGTCCGTCCGTCCATCCATCCATCCATATAATTATAATAAATATAATTATTTTGCTAGAAAACGGAAATTTATTAACCACTTTTCGTGTTTCTTTGGGGGGTGGAGGAGGGGCTCGCCGCTTCACCCGTTCTTGAAGTCACGAGCCGCCACTGCGTCGAACAGATTTTTGTGTTAATTTAATATCCTGAAAATCGATATTTTTTCAATGACAGCAGACTATCTGCCATTGTGGAACTAAGCTAAATTGAGAAGTTTGGATTTCAACACCTTCCCTGGATTTCTCAAGCGCTTCAGTGGGTTCTTCGTTTGGTGATCTCGTAAATGCTGCTAAAATTTTCTGTCGTATTTAGAACCAGACTTTGTGAGATGGCTATTCAAGCATATCAACGCGGTCTCTCACAAACTACGATTTGTCCAAGAGCGGTTAAATAATATTTTTGTTCTATTAGGAAAGTTCGCCCTGTATAAATAAATAATGAGTGCTGCATTTGACAACGATTTTTCTCTCAACGTATCTCGACACCTCTCCGCATTCATTGTATTATCAATGAATGTGCTAGGCATTGTTCCATTTATCGTAAACGCCTTCCCCCATCATTACTGACCAGTCATCAAGTTAATTTTTTAAATCGAAATTCAGACAAACACAGTTCTGTAAGCTGGCACGTCTATTACAATTGTTTTATCTTCGTCAGAACAAACTTCCGAACTGGCGAAAACAGAAGTTATCTCTGTCGAAACAATTGTAAACGCAGTGCCAGGTTTCGAATATGTGTTCCTGTGGATTTCGATTTCAATATATTGTTGCACAGAGCGCATTAATCTATTTATATCATCGAATTGGTGTTTCGAGGAATCTTTCCATTACAGATATCGTGTCTGCAGTTTGAAAACCATTCAATCTCTTCAAATTAGATTATTTTTTTACTGGAAAACACGCCACTATGTCACTGCGCTCAGAAAGGTCTATATTTCTTCGCACATTTTAATCGAACAAGCTTTTGCTTTCTCCTCGAAGCTTAAACTTAGCGTATTAAATATTTGTATAAGAGTTTAGTACGTTTCCCATAGTCCTCATTACCCAAGAAAGGTTAAATTCATCAACAAATTTGAATGCGGAATATTTTTATTTATACATGCCAGTTAATAGATTCTTGATCTTAAGAACTGGAAGAGAGCGAAAACTGCCCAGTTCAATGGGTGAAATTTTGTAAAACTTGTGAGATATTGAAGAAAATGGTTTACCACTGTCTTAGACTAAAATTTTAACAATAGCTTCAGTGCTTATTCCAGGTTAGTTCAATTCGAGAATTCTACCTCGTTCCACATTGGACTACTGCTTTTCCCCAGGTATTATAAACTTCTCTATAACACGCGTAAAACGTAAAACGTGGGTTTTAATTCTCCAGTTATTTATATGCAGTTGAACCTGGTAAAGTGACCGCCTTGATAAATTGACCAGATGAATTAAGTTACCACTTTTTATAAGAAAGAATTGGTAGGGACTTGGTCGTGCCTATATTAAAGTCTGTAGTGTACAGTGACCCCCTGTTTAAGGTGATAATTTCAATCCCGTCCCAAAGGTGGTCACATTAGGCAAGTTCTACTGTATATTAACACAGATGTTAATTGATAAAATCCGCATAGGCCCTCTTCAAAAAATTCTTGAGACCTTATATTTATTTCCAACAAACAAATAGGACAAAATTGAAGTTTCCAACCTTTGTCTTTCTTTGAAATGTTTTAAAAATACTTTTAACACGGCAAATCACCCGTTTATATTTCATCACATTACTATTTTTTTTTACATCCACTTAACCAATATTTTCATTGCTTTTGCACTCAAACTTAAATTATTTACGTGGCCTTCCGTTAACTAATGTAACTAGTCACTGACTCTCTGAACGTTAGTAATTACCGCACACTGGATAAAAATCCAGACAGCACTCAATTCTCTGGATTCCCAATTCACATGGAGACTAGAGTCCTCTGCGCGTCAATTTGAAACAACAAACAAGTTAGATAGCCTAGATGAACACCTTGCGGTGGAAGTTGAAAGTCTCATGGAAAGCTTCAATGGTAAATAGAATTGAAAGCATTCTCTGGAGGAGAGAAGAGTTTCTGCAGCGACACTTATATCTTCATTTTTATATTAGTTATCGCTATTTATATTTATTAGTGAGTACTCAAGGTAACTCTCCTCAATACTTCCTGTCCTCCGTTCCTCATGACAAAATAATCTGCAAATGAATTGCCAGAAATACCCTAGAGAATCATAATGTTCCACCGATCGTTGCAGATCATGGAATATCACCCAAACTCAGTTCACTGATAGGATGAAGTCCATAAGGTATTGATAGTTTATTCACAGGTTAAACGACAGCGATACACTACAATATACACCACATATTGCTAATATAGTTCGAATATATGAACGCAACATTTGAAAATTGTAGCATGAAATTATTTCCCAACAGCCTTGGCTGAAGCATCGATTTAAATGTGGGAGATTGATTTATCTCTTCAGCAGTGCGAAAGGAGAGAAGATGAAGAGCGAAGGAGATAGAGAGAATTCGCTTTTTTAAGAACTTAAAAGCCAAAATGGTCTGATGCAAAAGTTAACGCAGCTGAAGTCAAATTTGGATGGAGAATCCACATGTGCTTCAAAATGATTTCAAGTATCGACCCTTTATGTGATTACGGCTACTTGAAATCGTCGAACCGAATCTGAAATTGAGTAAAGTTTTCGGAGACGAGCGGAACTTCGATCGAGTTGGAGAGAGAAATGCGAAGACTTAAATTTTCACCCTCGAAGCTCTTTACATCAAGCCTTGGCACGGTTGTCTGGAATATCTGCTGTTCCTACAGATGATGATGAGAACGGAGAATTGATTCGCAGGGATCGAAGTTGGCCAATGCAGATCTCATGTCCTACGGATGCAGTGCTTTCTCGGGCGAAATGAGAAACACAACGCTCTCCGGCG
Organism: Dysdera silvatica; assembly: GCA_006491805.2. Classification (NCBI taxonomy): domain Eukaryota; kingdom Metazoa; phylum Arthropoda; class Arachnida; order Araneae; family Dysderidae; genus Dysdera; species Dysdera silvatica. Next base: position 120,438,124 of record QLNU02015270.1, read on the forward strand.
AACACCCATCGGAAGCAAACACGAATGGACTGCATTATTCCTGCAAACCAAAAGTGGATTCGCATGTTCTAATGAACGACACTGAAGCTTTAGGAATACGGAACGTTGGAAGAAAATTCCAGAAGAACGGATTACGATGGATATTTTCATCTTGTCCACGAACTGAAGAATTCAGAATTGTTTAAAAACTGAAAAAGATTAAAATGTTCGAGAATTCTGCTTTATTCGGCCACGACGTTGAACGCTTATTACACATGTTTCGATTTTAAGTGAGCAATATCGATATCAAAAACACATATTAGGTTACAATATGCTACTCCTGTTTTCAGAAAGGAGTTGATATGTTCTATTTATTGGGCAGATACGACAAAAATAAATATAGTGGTATTATGTAAATATTGAAATTTACTTAACACTGACATATATTACATACTGAATCGTTTACTATGTTCGATCTACTAACATAACTATTTTAAAATAAACTACAAGCAAACTTAAAAGGAAGTCCTCCATCTCAAAAATATTTAGCACCACCTTGTTGACTACTGAATGAAAATATTTGATTATTTTTTCATTCATAACATTATTTTGGTTGGCTATTATGTCGGTGAATCGGAATTGAATGAATAAACGAGTGACCATGAAATTTCCGTAAATATGAATGACCACATAATTAATAAGATGTTAGGTATGTATATTTTTTAAGAATGCTTATCCACCCCCCTCCACACACACACGGGACATCCGTACGTGCTTACAAAATCATTTAAAATGTAGACGACCCCTTATTCTAATGAAAACTACAAGAATAGAGATAATATACTTAAAAATAAGGTCTCCATATAGTTATATCTACGAGTTATATGTACTTATTTTTAGGTATATTACTATTATTATATGTACTTATTATTATGTATATTACTATTATTACATGTACTTATTATTAGGTATATTACTATTATTACTGTACTTATTGTGTATATACTATTATTATATGTACTTATTATTAGGTATATTACTACTATTATTATATGTACTTATTATTAGGTATATTACTATTATTATATGTACTTATTATTAGGTATATTACTATTATTATATGTACTTATTGGTATATTTATTATTATGTATGTAGGTATATTACTATTTAAATCTTGTATTATTAGGTGTGTGATTTTATTTCAGTTTGATAACTATATTTCATTAATTAACCTTTAAGATATTTGGGATTTTTTTTTTTGGTTGATGACGGAGATTTTAAATATGGGTCTGATATTTGGCGTAGCAGATATATAGTTCTCGGCTTTAAAGTACAAGACATTATATAAAGGACACCCAAATTGCGGCCAAGACAACCAACAAGTCTTGGCTACTCAAGAGGAGTGGAGAGAACGTGTTCTGGATAACGGATGGAGAAATGCATGAAGTAAAACCAGAAACGGGTGGCCGCATCCCTGTCCTTGATGGATTGCAAATACGATCAGAAGGAATGGTAAGCAGAGGAACAGCAGAAACAGAAGACCAAGAAGTTTCTCGACGGTTCGGACCACACAAGTCGGAGACATAATCCCACCAGTATATTATGGTGCTGTTCGAACAGGATAGATATACCAACAGATAGTTGATCTAGTTGTCACGTGAATGGAATATAACTCGTGTAAATCGGGTTCGAAATGGATTTTAAAGTCAATTCTGATTTAGTGATAGTGCTTCTGAGGGGATCTGTATGGAGGGAGGGGATCCTGTTCTTTAGGTTTGAAGGATAGCATCCATTGTTCGCAATATATCTTGAGATTCTCGCCCTCGGACTGAACTTCCACGAGTAGGATTTAAGGATGCGAATACACGTTTCAGCTTGGTACAAATAGTTGATGTTTTTACGAAGCAAGGATATTAGTGGTCATGCTGCGCCGGGACCTACAGTTTTCCGAGGAATCCGAACCTCTTAAGGCCTATTGAACCAGTCCCCGGACTATAGTGGACAATTCGTCAGTAGGTATTCTCTATTGGTACCGTTAACAGCTGAACTTACGTTAACGGCGCACTAAATGAGAGCGTTAATACTGCACACCGCAGGGCCTTTAATACAAATAAATGATGATTCGATTGGTATGAGGAAGATCAGAGACAGAGATTCAATTAAATTAGATCTATTTAGGGTAAATTAGATCTCTAAAGATGATAACGTAGCCAAATTCAATGGCACAAAAGAATGGCGTTTTGATTTTAAATGATTAACTTACTATATTAAATAATAGAAAAATCGTATATTTGTACCAATCACTGATCTCATAATTGTGTTATAAAATTTAAAATTATATACTTTTGAGTAAAATAATGTATAAACATCGTTAAATAATAATAATAATAATAATAATAATAATAATAATAATAATAAATAAAATATAAATTATAGGTAATTCAGAAGAAATAAGGATCTGCATATAAATACATACATGTGTGTGTGTGTGTGTGTGTGTGTATAGAAAACACTCTGAGAGACCTTTATCCAACAGTGAATGGATAATGGTTGAATATGATGATTATGTACATGCATATACATATATGCATACATATGTGTGAGTTGCGATAATTTTTGTAGCCCTATTCTAACACTGATTTTGAAATTTATATTTGAAAATTATATGAAATTTTTAAAACAGATTCACTAAACCCATTGTTTAATGCATTAATAACAAGAAACCCATTTAATTTACAAAATGCAATACTTTAAAATATGCAGCTTCTTTCAGTACGCTGAAAACGAAAGTGTATTAAATTTCAGGAGGCGAAATTTTTCAGAAATGTGTGGAATTAGCATGGGAAAACTATGGCAACAATTCAACGGGACTAACTTACTTTCGCCCTTCAAGTTGAGAGCAATATTTTAGTTGCAGCAATAAAAGTCATTGACTTTTTCGAGGGTTAATTAATTTTGGTTTCCCAAGGCGCAAGATTGAGTAAATAACCACCATCGACCATCTTATTAGATAAAGAAACGTGCGTCCTCTGTTACGTGGCTGCAAGTGATGGTTGCTTTCCAATGTGGTTTGAACGTGCAAGCCTAATGGGAGACCTAACAGCGTCTACAAAGGCCCATTTTGGCCCATTTCACACACACACACACACACGCACACACGGGAGAGAAGAAATTACTGCGGAGATGGCTACAGGCCCCTCCCAGTAGATTAAACTCCCATTGTCTTCAAGGAATCAACCTCGTTCTCGAAAAGTGTCCGCATTAGCACACAACCATAGGAACAATTGGAACGAAAAATAGAAGACGAGGAACAGAAGAAAAATAATTTTTCGCCATTCTCTAGGCATGTCAGATTTCTTCTTTGAAGTGGAGCCCCAACCCTCCACCGTACACATATTGACACTACACACACTGTTCCTTCCCTGCTTCAAGATAAATCGTTTTTATACCTTGTACGTTTTCAGGGCCCCTATAATAAGTGCCCGGCAGCTATCGCTGTACCTGTCATTAATTATTTTCTGCAAAGGAGACCTGCCTCCTCTTTTTTTTTTCTTGCCAGCGTTAGATGAGACTTTAGGTGTCGATCATTATTAGAGTCCTCCTCGGTATATTGGGCCCATCACTCACAGAAATTCAAGCAGACTGTTCTTTTGCGGGTCTGCCTATTATCCCTGAGTATCATGCGAAGCATAGGTTAATAAGGGAAATAGAAGATACTAACAGAAATGCTTAATTAGAGAAAATTCAAAATTTTGTAGAAAGAAGAGAATACGAATCAGTTTGAATTCAGTAATGAAGTAACAAAAGACAGAAAAAAGACATACATCATCCATGTATCTCAGTGCTAATGTTTTCCTCAGCTAAGAACATAAGTCTTGTATTAATGAAAAAAATGCTTTGAATTTTAGGGAATATGTATGCCCAGTAAAATTCATTGGTAGTATCATAATCTTTTATCCCGACAAGGATATTTTAGTTAAATAAAAAAAATGTTACAGGATAAACTCTAAATAGCATTTATCAGGCTGTTAGATGAGCTAAGCATCAAGATAATGTGTTCTGTTATGTGTAATTCCTTCCATGTGCAAAGCAACGCTCACACTTATTCTGTGTTGTCTTTTCTCTTTGCACATATCTTTCTTAAGGTCCATCCTCTGGCGAAAGGGCAAATCGAAATTTGATTTTTTTTAAATCATAAAAACTGCAAGTAAAATGGAAAACCGTGCGTATGCCTACAATTATTATCATATCGTCTACAGAACCTCTACAAGAAAAGAAAAGATTTTTGGAAGATATTTGTTACGCAGAATCAACATCGCCAAAAGCAGGATTAAAGCATTGATTTAGAAACTCCGAGAGACACTGGTCTCACTCACTGGCGTACGCAGGGGGGTGTTGATGGGGGTTGTAACCCCCCATTGCAATGAAATTTTGTATATTTAACATAGGAATACATATAGCTGTAGCTCAGTAACCCCCCGTTCGGCCTATGAGCAGCCTTATGAACTTTCTGCGTACGTCTATGATCTAACTCTATAGATAACGATATTTTCTTTCTTTCTACATGTAAAAAATCGTTAAACGGAATTGAAAACTGTGAATTGACCAATAATTCTCATCGGATACAGTTTTTTCCGCTACTGGAAATCCTATTTTTATTCTTATGTTATATTGCTTGGTGTGGCAAGGTTATACCTTAAGACCAACAGAACCATCTCCATAAATACGATGAGCAATAAATTATTAAGACTTGTATTTTGGCACTGCTGGGAGTCGAACCCGGATTGCTCATATGTTAAATGAACGCGTTACCACTGCGTCACTGCAGAGCTCCAGGTTTTAGTGTGGAATAATAGAAGGTTGATTTTTTTTTCGAATTTGCCATCGTTTGATTGTTGAAGCAAGTGAGTTTTATAATTTGGATCCATTCATTTTTTAACACTAAAATTATTACGCTGACTTTTCAATAATTGAGACCATTATTTAAACAATTATTTTCTAAATACTGAAACTATTACAGAAATTTGTGGTGTAGCGAATAAACAGTGCAATAGAAAATTATTCGAGGACACGAAACGGCCCATGGAAAGATGTGTCATTATGGAAATAGACAGACAGAATGCCACGTCCACGAATATGTAGAATTTTTCAAAACATTGAACACAAAAGTATAAAGAAAAATATATCTATCAAGTTAAATTTTGTGGTAATGCTTATCTTATTATCTTCATCTTCCTATTAAAGCTCACATACTCCCAAATTAATGCCAAAATATAAGAAAAATTTGTATGTCTTATTGTCGACGTCCACCTCATGTTACTCGTTAACTTATGTCATAGATTATAATGGGGTTTGAAATAGACGAGTGCTTCCCCAGTTCTATATTTTTTCGGACTAATTAATCTTGTTGGAGTGGATTGTCGCTCTTTTTAAAAAGACCAGGGCGAGATTGAAAGACAATTAGTTTTTAATTTGTTCACGATCAATTGCGAAGCTCGCCTCGCCCAACTGAAATTAAACCGAAGGCTCAGAAATTTGGATGCGAGAGAGTTTTCTTTTCTTTCAACAAATACTCGCGTTAAGTAACGAGAAACGTTAATGAGATATATTGTTAATACCCCGTAAAATGCAAGGCGTTTGAATAACATTCTTTTGCTTTGTAATTATTTGAACAAGCATGGGCATTTCTTAATTAAGCAAACAAGTTTCGAAGTTAATTTATTGCCAGTTTTTAATTGGCATTATTAAATTATATAATTGGCACAGCAAATCTTGCATAACCTTATGTAGATTTATTGGATTAGCGTCTACACATCCTTATTCCACACATAATACAGTTAACAATTACAAAATTAATTAATAGTTAGCGCTATTGCCATTACTATAATATATTTGCTTTTTATCCGTCACATACCAGTAGCGTAGCAATTCAAAACTCATGGGGGACTCTGGTGGCTTTAAAAAAAAGATTATGCAATGGGCCTTGGGAAAAATAATGTATTTTGATATTCAATGAGGGGGGACTTGAGCCACTCCTAAGCCCCCCCTTTTTCTGCGCCACTGCTACATGCTTCTTTATCCAGCTGCTTATGTTAATAATTAGTTATATGGCTATATGATTGGGAGACACGGACAGTACAAAAAGACGCCAGAAATATTGGAGCTTTCGAAATGTAGAACTTTAGAAGGTTATTGAAAATAAAATGGATTGATACGATCTCCAACCAAGAAGTCCTGAACAAATTCAGTACAGAGAGAGTTATCCCGAGTACAATTTTGAAACGAAAATTAATATACTGCAACCACATGGTGAGAGAATTAAAATACAAGATCCTCCGGTTAACGCTAGAGGGAAACTTCATAGGGACGACACCTAGAGGCAGAAAAAGACGACGATGGATGGCCGATACAGAGGTTTAGACTGAACTAAGCAAGAACAGAAGGCATTATTCATGCGACCAGGAACAAGGAATTGTGGTCAACATTAGCCGCCAATCTCCGAATTGTAGAAAGAAATTGATGATGAGTTATATGGCAACAATACCATGCTCTTTTGATGATCCTTTTCAGCCAAAGTCCTCTTAAAATCTTCATATGCCTGAATATACCAATTAAATATGATTTGTTTGAATATGGATTAAATATGGACTAAATATGAATTGCCTGAGTATGAATTAAATATGAATTACCTGAATGTGGATTAAATATGAAGTGCCTGAACGTGGATTAAATATGAATCGCCTGAATATGGACCAAATATGAATCGACTGAATATGGATTAAATACGAGTTGCCCGAATATGGATTAAATACAAATCGCCTGAATATTAATTAAATGTGAATTGCCCAAATATGGATTAAATAAGAATTGCCTGAATATGGATTAAATATGAATTGCCTGAATATGAACTAACAAACATTTGCCGCATAGTATTTCGATTTATTGCTTCTAAAATATTATTTTCCAATTTCTATCCACGCTTTTCCAACGTTAATGCTTATCGCATGTTTTCATTAAAGATGTCTTCGTTTAAGGTTAGCATCTTAAGTCGATACTTTGCGTTTCTTTAATGTCTATGCTCAATATTGTCTTCATAAGCCTCTTTCGCTTTAGCCTTTTCAGTAATTGGGAAATGTCTGTGAGGACATGACGTATGTTCCGTTCCAAAACTTGGAAAATCCATTCACTGTTTGTAGTTAAAACGCAGATTAATTCTGTGAAACTTCTGCCAATTTGCGATCAGTAAACCATTTCTTTTGATTTACGCAAATGGGATTACATGTACATTATTAGAAATGAAAGACACATATATAATTATCCAATCAAAAGGCTTATCTGTTTCCCATCCCTTGTTACATGGTGTTTATCTTTCCTCCTGCGATATTATAATCGCCGATTCTGCATTTTTAATCCTTCAAATTTAGCTCACCACTTTTCACTTCATTATGTCAATTTCTCTTTTATGTTGTCCATCTGAAAATTTTTCAGAACCCATCGTTCATTCCGCACTGTCCCTCTCACATTTGGCATTATCCATCCATCGTTCTGCATTTTCGATCTTTCACGTTGAGTTATCCATTCCTCACTTTGCCATGCACATCTTTCCATTTGCACTGTCTATTTTTTTCTTTTGCACGACTCCTATGTCACAATGCACTGTCTATCTCACTCATAATGAAATACATTTATCTCATTATGCACTGTAAATCTGTCACACTGGGCTGCCAATTCCTCCATTCGCATTGTTACCCCTCTCTCTTTGCATTCTTCATCTCGCTCTTTACAAGGCCTGGTTTTTCGGAACTTCGAATTCTGAGTACCTTAGCGAAGATTCGCAACCTATATTTTTGTAATTATGCCGTTTTATTCGGGAGATATTTCATCAAGTAAGCCAGATGCCCAAATGAAACATCGGGGACAAGTCGGTCAGAATATAATATAATTCATGCGCACAAACACACACATAAATAAATACACACACACACACTGCGATTAAAAATTATATGGACATCTAGTTATTTAAGAATAAACTATATAAGAAATTTGCAAATCACGTATAAATTACCAGGCTGTGAAAAATTTCATATTTATTGCGTATACTTAGCAATGGAGTTAATGTAACTTTTTAAATATAGATAAAAAGTTAGTTTTCACTAAAACATGGTGTTGCTAAACGATATGACCACGCTATGAAATGGAGTCCCAGTAAGACTATTATTAATGCCACTCAGAAGCAATAAGTTTCGGTTTCAAGTACGAAACAGCAGTATGCAAATTATATGAGCTAGATGATTGCAAATTTGCAATTATATGAGATTTGCAAATTATATGAGCTAATGCTGATGCTTAATGCGTCTTTTTCACAGTACTAGCCTATTAATAAGGTTTTCTCACCATGAGAAAGGGACTTCAAGGCATTATGAAAATGAGCCAAACTCAGTAAATCCGATTATTTTAAGAAACTGAACGAGTCTCGTCCTGCACGTTGCCCATCTCTCCTGAAGTGCTGTTCATGCACACACACATACATATATGCTGTTCATGCACACATGCATATATATGCTGTTCATGCACACATGCATATATATGCTGTTCATGCACACATGCATATATATATGCTGTTCATGCACACATGCATATATATGCTGTTCATGCACACATGCATATACATGCTGTTCATGCACACATGCATATATGCTGTTCATGCACACATGCATATATCTATATATGCTGTTCATGCACACATGCATATATATATATACTTTGTTCATGCACACATGCATATATGCTGTTCATGCACATATATATATGCTGTTCATGCACACATGCATATGCCATGCACACATGCATATATGCTTCATGTACATGCGAATGAAGAATTGAAGCTTAAAAAAAGATCAAATAATTTACAAATAATGCCAGTTGAACTGTATTCCAGTTTTATTATGGCAGTATCGACCTGACGTTACGTAATCCCGTGGACATGACAAAAAAAATTGTATATAATTTTTTTGCCAATATGTGATACTGTGGCTTTTGACTTATAACAATTTGCTACCGTTGCTTTTTCATAAACTGAAAGAGAAAGACTTACGAAATTTTGACACTTTCTAAACATTGACGAAAGAGACTCCATAATGTCAGAAACTGAATTTTTGGGAAAAGTTACTTAAAGCATTTTGCTATCTTTTTACAGAATTATACAAGGGCCAAGATGTGGAATGAATTGGAAATAGAAATGAAAAATTCAAACAATATTAAATTATTGAAAAAAAAAAGACTAAGGGACCATTTATTGAGAAGGATGTACTGGGGCCGAGTGGTGGGGGGACTGGGCTGATAGTCAACCGGCCCCCCCGAGCCAATGCACCTTCATGGGTTATAGAACTCGTGCCTTCCGATAATCAAAGGTATGCGCTCTTGAGAGGTTTCAGTCCGCCCCTGACCATGGAAATGGCTATAGTCAGGTTTCAGTCCGCCCCTGACTATAGCCATTGCCATTTACATGAATGACTTTGGACTTATTTTCAGGGAAGTTATGTTCTTCAGGATTATGAAAATCTTTTGATGGCTTCTTTTCTTTAAGATCATATGGGGCACGAACTTGCACAATAATTAACAAGTACATAATTAATCACAAACATTGTGCATGTATTGATTGCAATAAACAATAAATACCACATGTGTATGAAATATCAATATATTTATGGCAAAACGATATCATTGTCTAGCTATACACCGTATATTCGATGTGTATTGATTATATTGATTATACTGAATATGTATTATATACTAATTATGTAACTCGGAAATGTAATATTATTTCCCTTGGTTTTATAAATAAAATATATTATTATTGTTATTCCTTTACATAATAATTGAAACTGCACATGATAGTTGAAAATTATAGTCAGATTCTGTGTGTCTTTGCAAGCAATTTCTAATTAAACAGTTTCAAACCAAACTTGAGCAAAGATGCTCTCCTTTTTTTTGTTTATTTCTGGAACATACTTTTTGCTGCATTTCCTCAGGTTTCGCCGAACTCTATCTAAAGTTTTAGATATTTCTTTCTCCTTTCTGTTTAAATTCTATTTCTAATGCATGAATTCAAATTTTACTGAACAAACTATGCAAAAACAGATTAACAACTTAAAAAAAAAAATGGCGAAATGGGTGAAGGAAGTGGAGAAGCGGGAAAACTGCTTCACGAGTGAAGAACTTTTTTTTTTCTTTTTAACAATTTTCTGCATTTTCGGCTCTAATTCCTTTTTTAAATGCATTTGCTTCCTCAGAACTCTAGGTAGTTTCTAGTCTGATTATAAAAAATAGGTGGCAAATTCTCACCAAGTAAAAATCAGGTACTAAGAGAAATGAAAGTTTAAATTTCTGTTATTTTCATACAACTTGCTATTATTTTTGAATAAGTCTAACGAATTATCAAATATTACCTCACATTGATACAAATAGCGAGTAATATACATGCAAATTACAGGTGTTTCATATCATTCAATGATAGTATCAATTAATGTTTAATTTTAACCATCTATCATAAACGGAAAGACACGTTTCGTGATGACGTCATTGAACAATGTGGGACACTGTTAATGTGTATCATCGTATCCAAATACCATTTACTCATATCCAAGGAAGGTCGTGTTTTAAATGTTCACAATCACTTTGAAAGTATTAACTATACGCGTTCATCACGCTAGCTAGGTGGACTGATAAATTACCTAACACTGAAGGAAACTTCTGTCTATTCCATTCTAACTGTATCCATGATTTCATCCATTCCATTTTTAATTATTCATGATTTTATGTGTTTTATTCTTGATTCTCTCTGTGTATCCATTCCTCTTGACCATACCTATGGTCCTCTCAATTCCATTCTTAACTCGATCCATGATTTTATCTGGATTTGTTTCACCATTGTATCCATAATCCCAGCCATTTTATCCATAATTTAACCTTTTCCACCCTTCTATCCTGCTCACAATTCTAACCATTTTGTCTGTAATTCTATCCAAATTCCATCCATTCTACGTAGAATTCCACCCTTAATTTAATTCATTCCACCAATATACTCATAATTTCGGCTTTATTCTTGTGGGTTCACACTCACTCTCCCAATACGGGCAATACAATTATAATTTTCATAATTCCATATCTCTATAATTATAAGTCCGTTCATTTCTCCATAAAAATTAATCGGTTGTATTCCTATAACTCCCTTTTAACCAATAATATAAATGAAAAGAATAATGTTGTCTTAGTGTTTGCTCTTCATTAAGTGTAGACGCCTACTTTATCATAACTCCCGAATATCCTCAAAATGGATCACTCAAACAGTTATACGGTAAACAATAATACAAATCAATGCCCAGTGTAATTAGCGATGTTTCGAAGGCCAATGTTATGGCGTGATTAGATGGTGAAACGTCTGAAAGAAATGGGCCATTTGAGTTCGGTTGGACCCCAACCACGACCTCTACCAAGTTAAGTTTGTATATATACGTTTGTAAAGAAATTATATATTGTCCTTCGTAGCTCAGTGGGTAGAGCCTCCGCCCGGCAAGTGGAAGGTCGTGGGTTCAGGTCCCACCGAAGGCAGAAATATTTATTTTCTTTCGAACGTTTCACCATCTAATCACGCCATACCATCGGCGCTGGTATCACTACGCCAATAAACGTTGATTGATTGACATTGTTGTTTGATTTAATCTGCGTAGTGTTCGATTTATTTAAATAAATAGTTATACGTTAGTTTTCGAAGCAGAAGCTTTAGTCAAATTAGATGAAAATGTAAGTAGCTTAGAGAAGCAATTTCGTATTCCGCGATCGTGTGGGTATGATTGGATTAAATATCAGGGAAGATTTTGGAAATTGTCCAAAGGTAAAAACGTACTAATTAGAAAATGATGCAACATTCCGCCATCGGAAGAGATACATGCAAAGAACGTGCAAAATTCGCCGGAATGTAAAAGATGTTTTTTAACGAAGAATTATTAAGTGATGTTTTTTAACAAAGAATTATTAAATGATGTTTTTAACAAAGAATTATTACGTGATGATTTTTAACAAAGAATTATTAAGTGATGATTTTTAACGAAGAATAATTAAGTGATAATTTTTAATAAAGAATTGTTGAGTGATGATTTATTAACAAAGAATTATTGTGTGATGATTTTTAATAAAAAATTATTGTGTGATGATTTTTAATAAAAAATTATTGTGTGATGATTTTTAATAAAAATTATTAAGTGATGATTTGTAACAAAGAATCAATTAATGAAGATTTGTGATGGCGAAGTACGGCAGAAATGAAGAATTACGAGCGAAGAATAATAATTCAAATTTAAAACCGTGTTTTAATCCGGAGTTTTCATAATAATTTTGCAGTAAGTGTTGACCTTCACAATTAATGGATGGGTTTATAAAAGTGGATTAATTACTGGATTACGTGGGCGTAAAATTTTTAAGTAACAATACTTCAATCCGGATGAACTCTTTCCTGCAAGTTTCGTTGGATTAGCAACCACGTGATTGATACTGGCAGCGAAAGTGAGTAACCTCATTTATCGATGATTAGTACTCATGAATAATTAGTGAGTAATTATCGCGCTTAGTTAGTGACCATTATTAATGGTTAGCTTTCCCAGTGATTAAGTATTGGTCATGACGACTTGAAGGTTTTAGTGGAAAAAACTGATAATTAATGAATTTAAGACGAACACTCACAAAAGAAGAAAACCGTTCTGAAATTACGTATTTCTTTTCCATCAATTTGACGTTCTAAAGCAATTAGCTGAACATGACATTTGGATGACAGTACATAGGTCGTGTGCAGCCAATAAGACCACCCGAGCCTTGCTAATTTGCTCAACTTGACCTTTAACGCTTAACATCATTACAAAGTTCAATACATTTTTGAAACCAAACCCTTGTCTACACAGTTTAATGCTCAGTGGTGTAAGAAAGGGGGCTTACAGGCTCAAGCCCCCCCCCCAGTTTTTTCAGTTGCTACGCTTCTGTTAATGCACGAACCATTGACGAATCAGTTGTTAATGATGCAAACCATTGGCGAGTCAATGGTTAATGTGCGAACCATTGACGAGTCAATGGTTAATGCCCGCGAAACACTGACGAGTCAACGGGGCATATCCTAAAGAAAACCGGAGAGAAACATGAAACTTATGATTTAAAAACATACTGCAGTTTGTAAAACGAAACCTTCGCCAATGAAACACATATGTAAAAAAAGGTCACGTTATTCGTATAAACCTAATTACTAATGAATAATTTTATATAGCTCCGACACAATCAACTAATGAATAATTTTATATAGCTCCGACACAATCAACCAATGAATACCTAAATATTCGACACAATCAACTAATGAATAATTTTATATAGCTCCGACACAATCAACTAATGAATAATTTTATATAGCCCGACACAATCAACTAATGAATAATTTTATATAGCTCCGACACAATCAACTAATGAATAATTTATATAGCTCCGACACAATCAACTAATGAATAATTTTATATAGCCCTTTGACAATCAACTAATGAATACCTTATATAGTCTGACACAATCAACTAATGAATACCATATAGCTCCGACACAATCAACTAATGAATAATTTTATATAGCTCCGACACAATCAACTAATGAATAATTTTATATAGCTCCGACACAATTAATAAATATTACATACTGTATGTTCTTTCCACGAATAAACAGGGTTGAAAACGGGGTAAAAGATGAAGAAGCAATTTCCTTTCAAACAATAGTGTTATGATATTGAAAGTAATAAATTATAAATATACTGGAAACAATTTTTCAAATCATTCGCCTTTCTACAATTCTTATCTTAGGAAGCTTATTATTATTATCGTTATTCGTTTGAAACTACATTATCAATTTTCTAATAATGAGAAAATTTCATACAGTGTTTGACGTTTCTAATTACTTGTACGTAAAAGATCTACAGAATAACGTATCTCAACCGCTGGGCTTCTAGAAAACAAATATGGCAGGCCGCGATATATTCTCCTGGAATTTCTCATTTTAGTTTCCAAAGTATTTTTTATGAGTAAATATTTCATGAGTAAATATTTCATCGTGGAAATATTCTAAGGGGAATAATAATTGCGAATTAGTCGAGAAGCTAAGACCCAGAACGCCTAAATAGTATCAGTGGAGAAAATTACAGTGACCAAGGCATGGATTTACATTTTTTATTTTTTTAATTAATATATAGGAACCTTGATGCTTCGTAAGTTGATTTAGGGGTGTGGCCTTCCTTTTCTTATATAAAGCAGATAAACATAATGGTACATTTAAATTTTAATGGCAATAAATCAATAACAAACGCTCATCAATATGGCCTTTTCAAACCATGGGTTTATTTACTCGCTTTAGGTAGAAATAAATTGTCAATTTCATATGCCAAGTGAAGCGCTTTATGTAATCAATTAAAAAAGTTAATTAAAAATATGAAATAGATTAGATACCAAAATACGCGGACAGTATTTCCGCCACCACGTCGAAATAACCGTATTACCTAATTTAGTTCTTTTTGCCAAATCGCAATTTTTTGTAGCTATTTTCTACTTACAGGAGGCCCAACAGGGCATCGATTTACTTTCTCAAGATCAAAATCTAAGAACCATTTAATAAAAACGACCAGCTATTTTCCCATTAAAAGAGGCATCAATCAGTAGCTAAAAAAAAGGCTAGAAAAAAAAGCAAACAAAAATCTAGTCGTTTAAGCTAAGAAGGCTATTTATTTTCTTTTACTCAATTCGAAAATTGGCTAGAAAGACCACGCTATCGAAGCGATTTCTTTGCTAAAAATTAGTTGGCAATTTGTTCGTGGTTCGTCAATTGACGGAAGGGCGATCGTTAAGTGTTTCCTTCCACATTTCTTCCTTAATAACTCCCTTTCATACAAATGCTTCACCTAACACGATAAATGATTTCGTATGCACACGTGTGCAAAATTAATTTGTATGTTAGTAACATGTTTTCAAGCACAATTAATCTTAAAAACGCGACCTGGTTTTAATTCGCATATTTATGTCTTTTCTCCTGAAAAAACGAGCTCGTTTTTCAGCGTTGCTACAACGCAAAGTCAAGAATATAATGCACAAATAAGCAACCCTCTATTTATAATATTTATTACTTATGCCGCGATCTAAAATAAAAATGAAATGCACGTGCACTGGAGTGTGTGCGTGCCTGTGCACGTTTACCGATCACCAGCAGATAACCATTAGGGGCCCCGGATGGGAAATGCAAGGCCGATTATTTATATTATTATATTTTATCGTTGTGTAGGTCTAAGGTCCTTTCTGTTTCATGGGCGTCCCATTTATATGTTACTGTTGAATAAAAAATCTCTGTGCTGAGTAAAATTTGTCTTTTAGACGATTTTACGAGGAAAATTAGATACAACAGATATTAAAAAAATTACATAATATTGAACAGGATGCTGGGAATAAACAAAATAAAAGGGAAAACAGAAGTAGAGGGACTGATAACCATTTAATAATTTGATAATAAATTGATAATTTGAAAATAACTTGAGGATAATTCGATAATAATTTGACAATTAATAAATTGATAATTTAATAACTTGAGGATAATTCGATAATAAATTGATAATTTGAAAATAACTTAATTTGAAAATAACTTGAGGATAATTCGATAATAAATTGATAATTTGAAAATAACTTGAGGATAATTCGATAATAAATTGATAATTTGAAAATAACTTGAGGATAATTCGATAATAAATTGATAATTTGAAAATAACTTGAGGATAATTCGATAATAAATTGATAATTTGAAAATAACTTGAGGATAATTTGATAATAAATTGATAATTTGAAAATAACTTGAGGATAATTCGATAATATTTTGAGGATAATTTGATAATTATGGGATAAGAAGGGAACCTGAAATATAATTAATAAATATTTCGTTGAAATATGGGAAAAAAAAGGGGTTGATCCGAACTAAAGTAATGTGGTAATGTAATAAGTAATGTGGTAATGTAATAAGTAATGTAATAAGTAATGTGGTAAAGTGAAGTGGTAAATACCTTGAAAAAAATTCATGAACAAACATGTTTGTCGAAAAAATAACCACCACTGAATTTCTGCAAAAAATTTGTAATTTAACTATAAATAAAGGACATAAAAATACATCCTTAGTTAAGATTGTTCGTACTTATATACTAATTGAACCACCATTACATTTTTAATGAAGTACTAATAGATAAAAATAATAATCCCAAATAAAATGAAAATCTCTAAACTTATCCCAATATTTAAAAAATGTATTAGAGAAAAGAAGGTGAATTATAGACCGATATATCAATGTTATCAATCTTTGCTAAAAGATTTGAAAAGTTAATATATCGAGGGATGATGACATTTACAAAAGTATTGTATTTTGAATCAACACAAACATGGCTTTAGGGATTATAAAGCTAAACATGGCTTTAGGGATTATAAAGCTACAGAAAGAGCGCAGCTTAGAATTGTGGGTGTCTTAAAAGAGGCACTTTGAAAACAAAACGTATGTAATAGCAGTATTTTTACTTGAATAAAGTGTTCGATATAATTAATAGAGGTATCTTACTGGAAAAGATTGGGAAAATAATGACCTGCGAGGAAAATATAAATAATTTAAATAAAAATTATTTAACAAATAGAGAGCAAATTATATACATGGGAAGGTTGGGGTGGGGGAGGAACTTATCACACTTATCAATGGATATGGAGTTCCACAGGACTCAAATTTGGGACTACTACTATATATACTCTATGTTAATGAAATTTGAAATAGAGGAAGAAGATAATTGTGACCCTATTTGCCTACAACGTAAGTTTTATAGTTCCACATAGAAATTTAAACATAACCATATACGAAGCAAAAAATGAGGTTAAAATTAACTTAAATGGTTCCACGATAACCACATGAGAGTGAATATAGGCGAAGCACAAATACCGATATTTGAAATTAAAGGTTAAAGTACAAAAAATATTGAGAACATAAGAATAGAAATTAAGGGGAGAAGATCGAGATAAATTGAAAAAACAAAATTTTTAGGAGTAGCATTACCGAATAGAATGAATTTGAATAGTCAAATAAATAAATTCTATAACGAGGTGAGTAAGAAATAATAAAAAGATATAAAAACAATGTACCACGAAAGGTTGAAATTAATTTATATTATTCATTAATTTATTGTCATATGGTATATTCCAATTGTTTTTGGGGAAAATTGGATAAATTGAATGAAAGGGAATTAATGAATATGCATTAAAAAAAGTCATTAAAGGATATCAATTTGAAAGCATAAACGGATTGAAAAAGCTATAAAATATTGTTGATGACAGAAATAAATAAGCACTGTGTCTTGATAAAAAACTTGAAATATTAAAAGGATAATTAAATTAAAAGTTAATAAAAACTGAATCTAGAGATAGAAATGAAAATAGAATAAGAAATAATAATAATTTTTATCTACCCAAAATGAGATCAGTAATTAGCCACAATTACAACAACTATTTAAGACCGAAACTATGAAATGAATTACCAGGAGAATTGAAAAAAATAAATAATATATAATTATTTAAAAAAAGATTATAAAATAGCGACATATTAAATAATCTAAAGAAGTGAACATACACAAATATTTATAACCACGGGTGGTCTTCTCCTCGTTTCTTAATTATATATATTTTTATTATTTGTTTTATTTCTAATTTCCACTTAATTAGGTCCCCGGCATGTTATATTCAAGTCTTTACTCGTGAACTTCTTTCTGAATTAATTTAAGGACACACAAAAAATATGCATATTTGCCGTGTACCTAAATGTGCGTATAAATGAGAAAAATTTTATTTTATTCGAATGCAATTATCGTGGGAATAAATTAAAAAAAGTATTATTATTATTTTTCATTTCTTAGGTATGTATTATTTGAAAAGGACAGAAAGTTTATAATAAGGTCCTTGAAACGCGATGCGCTTTTAAAATTTCAACAGCCTTTAAAACTCCAATATTCTAGAATTTAATAACTCCCCTATAAAAGGAAAGATTATAATTGCTAATTCCTAAGAGAGTACATTGTTTCAATATTTATGAACGTTATCTCATGACATATAATATTTCTTTTCGAAATGATAAATTTTATCTAATATTCGAAGACTTTTGCATAATAAGATAATCTGCCATTTTATTAAGTTTGTGCCAAGTTAATTTAACAATATTTGAAATTAAAAAGGAAATTACGAAATTGCAATTTCCTTATAAGATAAATTTAGGGTCTCCCTGGACGTTAATTCAAGCAAAGACGTTTCATAAAATTTGAAAATTTCTTCTACGGCTACCTCGTTACGTGTTCATACCCTTCACCCCCACACGGACGGACACACACACCCACATACATACATACATACATACATACATACATACATACATACAGTAGAACCTCCATATAACGAAATCGACGGTTCCATAAAAAAAAATTCGTTATATAGAAAATTCGCTATGTGGAAACGATGTATTCATGAACCAGGGCATTACAATATGATACCACAATTAAAATCCCGTTTTTCAGTAAACGACTGTTTCTCATAAATAACATCCAGCCATTTAAAAATAGATGTTTTTAAGTGTGCGTATTGTATTCCCATGGTGTTAGAGAACAGGCTGTCGTTAACGTGACCACTCGATTTTCTGTTTTGGTCGTTAAAAATTTCGTTATATAGAAATTTATTCCGTTATATAGAAACACTTTCATATGTAATGACCATGGGGATTTGCCAAAACTTCACTATATAGAGAATTTCGCTATACGGAAGTACGTTATATGGAGGTTCGTTATACAGAAGTTCGTTATATGGAGGTTCTACTGTACATGTGGAAAACTGCAGCAAGGAGATAAGCTTTTTTCGGAAGTGGCGTCACCCACTCACTGTTTTGCAAAGTGGTTTCGGTTTCTATGAAACATTTTGGATATATATAGAAATATGTAGATATACGACGTCTCTCGTTAATTTGATGCATTTTTTTTATTTAACATACTACTAAATCTAGAGGTGTGTGAAAGCCAAATCATCTGGGAAGGCATGATAGAATCTGTGGGTGAAGCGTAACAGCACAGGATGACAGATATGTAGTCCTTTTAGCGAAAAGAAACAAAAATCTTACTGCTAAAAAGTTGGCCACAGATCTTGCAACTGCTACAGGATCTAGTCCATCTGCCAGAGACATTTATCGTCGCCTAAATCAAGTTGTCTTCAATGCACGGACATCCGTCAGATGCATTCCGTTAATAGCACGTCATCATCTAGAAAGACTACAGTGGTTTAACAAGCATCTACTTTGGGATCACCAGGCATGGTCAAATATGACGCTCTCGGACGAATCCCCGTTCACCATAAAAGAATGATAGTGAACATCAGCTAGTGTGGCGAGAACGGGGAACCTGTTACCATCAAGAGAATACCCATGTTTGTGGAAGTTTTATGGCGCAAGAACAGCAAAGGTCACGTTGCGCTGGGACCTGCAGTTTTCCGAGGATTCGGAACTTCCTAATGCCTAGAGAACCAACCGCCGAACTACGGTGAGCAGTTAGTTGGTAAACGCTTTATTTTCTTGGCACAGTTGAGAGTTGAACCTGGGATAACCGCACGCTAGGTGAAGGCATTATCACTGCACCACCGCGGGACCTGGAACAGGGGTTGGCAACCTATGAGACGCGTACCATACTCGGCACGCGATCACTTTTGGATGGCACGCAGAGTGATTTTAAAATAAAACACATCGTAAAAATTATCTCCCTAATTAAGGGTTTTTTATCTCCTAACTTGATTAATTATTAATGTGTATCTTCTTAAATTATTAATTATTAAATTGTATGTTCTTAAATTATTTATTATTAAATTGAATTCTCTTAAATTACATGTTATTAAATTGTGCCTTCTTAAATTACTAATTATTAATTTCTACTTTCCTAAGTTATTAATTTGTATCTTCTTACATTACTAATTATTAATTTGTATCTTTTTAAATTACTTGTTATTAAATTGTACCTTTTTAAATTAATAATTATTTAATTGTATATTCTTAAATTGCAATTATTAATTTGTGTGCGTCTTCTTAATTATTAAATTGTATATTCTCAAATTACAATTATTAATTTATGTGTGTCTTAATTATTAAATTGTGTATATTCTCAAATTATAATTATTAATTTGTGTGCGTCTTCGTATTTATTAAATTGTATATTCTCAAATTACAATTATTGATTTGTGCGTGTCTTCATTTATTAAATTGTATATTCCCAAATACAATTATTAATTTGTGTGGTCTTCTTAATTATTAAATTGTATATTCTCAAATTATAATTATTAATTTGTGTGCGTCTTCTTAATTAGTAAATTGTATATTCTCAAATTACAATTATTAATTGTATTGCGTCTTCTTAATTATTAAATTGTATATTCTCAAATTACTAAGTATTAAATTGTATACTCTCAAATTACTAATTATTAATTTGTGTGCACTTCCTTAGCTTATTAATTTGTGTGCACTTCCTTAGCTTATTAATTTTTATTCTCTTAATTAATTAATCTATTAATTTCCATTAATCGTTAGGTAGTGAACCAAACTTTCACAATTTGAGTGTGGGTAGCCTTTCACGCGGAAGGAAAATGAAGCATTACTTTGGCACAACACCTTTAAAAGGTTGCAGACTCCTGATCTAGAACATCCATGAAGATCCCAATATCCGCCAACAACGATAAACTTCCATGAAGTTTATCGTTGTTGGCGGATAAACTTCATGGATGTTCTAGATCAGGAGTCTGCAACCTTTTAAAGGTGTTATGGTATGGACGAGCATTACGCATAATGGCAAAAAAACTCTTCATATCCTTGCCACAGGTTCCATTGCGGCAGTGCATTATTGCACCGAGATTCTCCTAGACCACGCTTGTTTTTTTCGTGGGGCAATGGGTCCAGAATTTTCATTCATGGACAACAATGCACGTCCGCACAGAGCAGCAAGTTGTTGAGGAGTGAAGATACTGAGTGTGTCGCGGATCAGACGAATAAATACAAATATAGCAATAATTATGCTTTGATGTCCGCGTGATATAAAGCTCGAGATTGTGTCGTGAAATATTTCTGTTACTAGTTTTCTATTTTTTATCATTATAAGAATGTCAGTTGGTCAGTGTTTTGTTATTTCTAATACTTAATTTTTTATCTTTTTTAATTTTGAAGTTTGTTTTCTTTTGAGTGTGAATAAAAATTATTAAAAACACAAATGATAGCAGTGATTATATTTGATTACATTATTATACCGGCCATTGAGAAGGAAGCTGCCCCTTCACTGTTGACTTTCCTCATTGGCGCCTTCTTCATTGGTGATACTTTCCTCTTGAGTGTATAACATGGTCTGCTTATTCTTCAGACTTCAATCCCATGGGGCATGCCTGGGACCTCCTCGGCAGTCTTGTGGCACACAGAAATTTTCCTCCCCTTCTCTAACGCCACGTCCATATATGCAACAGAACACCGTATCGTAACACCGTCGCGTATCAAGTCTGGACCGCACTCCGTAACAGAATATCGCAACATTTCCGCGTCCCACCAGTTGCCGGTTTTTCCTCGTCGCTTCGAAGAATGTCATGGGGCAATGTTGCACCCCATGTTCCTGTATTTGGGCCGGTTTACGAACAACAGCGTTTTGTCAGTGTAGACTATCGGCGTGGACGGATGGAACGCAGTGATGTTACGCGACGATGTTTCTTCACGGTGTTATGTTGCATGTCTGTATGCACCCTAAGGAAAGAAGGATGCAACAAAATAAAGAGAGGAAGGTGGGAAATGTCCCCACCTCTAAAGGGCCTGAAAATTGCCTTGAAGAACCAATGGGGTCATATCGCCATAGCTCTCCTCAATAGCTGAGTAAAAAGCATAGTATTATAATAATATAATATATATATAATATAATAATATAAAATGTACATTAGTGCTGGAAGAGGTTATACTCCGTACTGCCATAACCAAATCTGTTGTCATCCACATGAGAAAAAGACATTTTTCTTGACTGTTCCAAAATTCTCCAGGTCATGGTTATACTTTTTTCCCTGATGCGAAATCTGTACCATTTTGTTTAATAAAGACCACACAAAACCTAAATATTTAGCAAATTTAAGTTCTTACAAGAATGTTCATTATTAATCGTAACAAAATATATCTCTGTTCCTCAGCAATTGCCAAGCAGTACATACTATGTACTATGCTATGAAATAACTTCTATCGCATGGGCTACAATTTCACATTTCATTCGAGGGAACTACTGTTCGGGAAGCGAATTTCGTGAAAGGAATTCCAATAAAACAAATTCGCGAAACTGAGCAGCCTCGTGTCCAAGCAACGAGTTCCTGACGGGAAAACCTGACTTTCATAGAATAAAGGAGAAGGCGGGCATATGATCGAGTGATTTATAGAAACATGTAAATCAGACGAGGGGTTTGGGGGCCTCATAAATGCGAATTACTCATCTAGTTTGCATCCAGGAAAAAAGGAAATAACCCGTCTTTTATCGCTGGGGCACAGCGGCATTTTCAATTTAGCGAGTGAGTCTTGCTGGACCCGGATATCGCTCTTAAAAGCGATATCCGGAAATCAACCGGCAAAGACAACGCACTAGGGTCCCCACCCTCGTCAGGGGGGCTAGAGGCTTACTCATAAGCAAGATAGTATTTGATTCTATCCCCAAAAGATGACCGGATTCAAGTGATAAAAACTTTACGGTCCCTCTTGGCGTCGTAACCAATTTGTGTCTGGATACTTAAACAGAAATTGGTCGCGCCATATCGCCAGGAATTGATGAACTGGAGGCAATGAATATCCAAATGAGGTACTAAAAAGTAAAAGGGTTTCTGGCAACATCGATCAGCATTCAATTGTCGTTTACTTTAATATCACCTTGATGAGATGTTAGCAGCGATAGATCCAAATTTGTTGCCAAGACGACCGCCAAATGGTGATTGCAATATACTTCTGTAGGAACACGCGAAACGGAATAAAAGATAACGATATAGTAGTTTACTATCGCCATAATATTCAATCGATTTGTTTTTAAGCATTATGAGTCAATAGGCTCGATGAAAATAACTCTATCCTAACGCATAAATGATTACGATGATGAGAAATATCGATTGAAAATTAGAACGGTAACAGGGTTTAAGCTGGCTCAAAACATGCTGTCGCAAAAATGCTAAAATGGGAAAAAAGTTGTAGCAAAATGCTAAAAAATATTAGTTGCTTTCGTTGCTCGAAAAATCGTATCAATGAAATTATTTATATCAACGATGCTTAACAGGTGCTGTTAAGAATTTTGAAGAGGAAACAAAAAGGAACAAGAAAAGATCGCTGAAGTGCAAAACGGATATTCTGGAATCGAGGAATCCTGTTTTCAGAGAATAAACTGTGGTTAAAAATGCCTGTCGCATTTTCGCGATGGGCAATAATTTTTTCTTCGCATTTTCGAGCAACTCGTCGCATTTTGCGAAAAATGCGACTGCAGCTTAAACCCTGAACAGTCAGAACGTGCTAATAGTTGGCAGATAAAAGTGTATCCCTAACATTCATCAATAACTTTCTCGTAAGTTTAAATGTTAGAAGGTGGAATGCAAGAACTGAAGAGAAATAAAAATGAATAATATAACAAAGTAAAAATACTTCTTAATTATTATTTTGTAATTAAGTAATACTTATGAATAAATAATTTATATTGGCTGAAAAACTTTTCATCTGGACACGCACATACACATTATATATGTATGATAGAAAAAAGTCCGTTTGTTATTTTGATTTTTTTTTTTTGCCGCTACAGTCCTTGGAAAACCAAGGCCTCCGTGGTGATATTCATTCACAATCCTTTGCCTAAACCTATCATTTTACACAGACTTTCTTCTGCACCTTTCTAAGGTTTCCTTCCACTCTTTTCAATCATTTTTTGCTAAGGGGCGTCGAACACATATCTTCATCTCCACCAAAAATGAATTTTAGAAGCCTACAGGTATGAATAAAAACATCGACGTACTAACTAATTTGACAATTTGTGGATTTATGACCCAGGATTGAACGGGACAGGTAATCAGAGACGGGACAGAGGGTTTAACCCGACCTCTGAGCCTCGACATAGTTACATGCAACTAGATTTACCAGGAACAAAATTGATTCAAGGTACTCAAAAATTGTAGTCGTTACTATTGAGGCACTGTTGTATGCTACAGGTGTATCAAATAGGTCACTGAATTAATCGATGAAGGTTTTTGCTCATCTAATACAAACGAGCAGACCAGGCCTGCAGCCAGGTTGAAGGGGCAACGTAAAGAACATATGGAGCACAGGGCACCCAGGAATTGTTCTCCTTCTCTCTCTCTCTCTCTCTATATATATATATATATATATGTATATATATATCATCATCATCATATTCAACCATTATCTATCCACTGCTGGATGAAGGTCTCTCCAAATGCTTTCCACACAAGTCTATCCTGGGCCATTCGTTTCCACGTCACCCCTGCAAAAGGGTTGCTGGTATCTAACTGGAAGGAGACCCACACGCTGAACGTATGTGACGATGTGTGGAACCGGCCAGGCCAGTAACCTAGTGTCCTACCCCGCCTTCAAGTGGTGCAGGCTGGGCTTTCTATTTATGAGGCAAATTAATATTTGCTACACGGATAGAAAGGCGGAAGGGGAGGGCTAATTCACCAACCCGTCTAGCCAGCGTGGTGAAATGATGGCTAATTCCTCCATTATATTATTATATACACTTATATTATTATATTATTATATGTGTCCGTAAAGTCATGGTGCACTTTTGACCGGTCACAGGAAATCAACGAAACAAGATAGAAATGTGAAATCTTCACCAAATAAAAGGAAAACTCTCCAAGTTTCTGTACTCTGATGTGCAAGCGTGTGCGCACACAGGTGATGACGCAACACCACGAACTGCGCGGCAGTGGATCAGCCCACGCCCACGCCAGTCGAGATGTGGAAGGTACAGAGGAAAATTCAGTGTGTTCTTACGAACGTATCAACGACATTAATCATTTAAAACAGAGAATCACAGACGTTATTTACTCTGTTACACCAGACGTCCTTAACTTTGCGTGGGAAGAACTTGATTATCATTTAGATGTGTGTAGGGCAACAAATAGAGGCCACATCAAACTGCACTGAATAGGTATGAAACTTGGAGAGTTTTCCTTTTATTTAGTGAAGATTTCACATTTCTATCTTGTTTCGTTGATTTCCTGTCAAAAGTGCACCATGACTTTACGGACACACTGTATATATATATATATATATATATATATAAATAGCTCAACGAGGTATAAGCATAGTGCAACTGGGGCCAAACCCCATGCTGCCTCCGGCTTGGCTAAAGGCCTGGAGGAGAATGTTTCAGTGGTTCGGTCTTGGAATGTTTTGGCGCACCACTATTGTATATCATCTCCATACTACACAAAATCCTTCTATTAATCAATGAAATATATTAAACTTTTTTCAAAATTAAATTTGTACGCTCAATATCTTTTAAGTTTATTATATTAAAAGCTAATACTAATACAAATTTCAGAAACTTTACACAACTGCTGATAAAAATTTTCCCAGTTTTCCCCATCCTGTGAAAAAAACGGAGAACCTGGTGGAAATATTAAAAGATAACTTGGAATTGAAAACTAATATAGAAATGAATGTAGTTCGTAGTGAATGCCGGACCGTTCCTATTCTCAGTAGACCAGTAAACAGTCTTTCCCTGCATCCATCATTTTTTGCCCTTCCCAATCTGCTTCGAAGAAATGTGTGCGCATCTCTATCAGCTTCTTTCTCCGTTAATGTGGCCGGGATCTCTCTCTCTTTAGTCCCTTTGGGTTTTGTCCAGGGGAGAAGTCCCCGGCCCATTAGGTACGCTTCACACAAAGGGCCCTAGCAAATCCCGAGACCCGTTTTTGGCAACTCTTCAAGATCCTATGGACCTTCTTCCTCGAGTTTATTCGCAGCTGCCGACAGCGAAAGTATTGCGATAGATAAAACTTCCTGTAGACGCTTTTCGGGATAGCGAGGAGAAAAGGACATCGCCTCAGTTTTCCTTTTTCAACATTTTGTCCGCGGAAGCGAAAAAACGGAAAACAGGAACAGAATGTCAGGAACAGGCCTTTAATCATTATCCTTTTCTTGTTTTCTTTTTTAAAAAAAGGCAGTTACATTAATGCAAATTAATTCCAGGGCGGCAGTAATTCCTGAACCCGAGCGCGATTAAAAAAATAAAAAGTACCTTATGTATTTATTTGGTTTGTTGATGTTTTATAGACAGTGAAATTTCGATAAATTGAGCTTTAATAAGTGGAAAATTTCTGTAGATCGAAGTAATGAGAGATGATGTCCAAAGTTTATTATGAACATGTTTCAATAACTCGAAAGTTTTTTTGTTTTTTTTGGTACTTATTACGTTTTAACTTAGTTTTTCTGAATACATATTATGATTAAGATGAAAAATACACAACATTTTTTGTCGTAATTACTAATTTACAAAAATATTTCGACGCACGTTTCGAGAGAACAAGGTCTCTCCTCGTCTGGAACTAGCGTGCAATAAACAACATTGGAGTGTTGCCAACACAGAGGGTTTTGCCGTAAGCGGTTAGTGAACGTTTTTTATAGGAGTACAGAGTTGTATGCGGTGGCCAACTTTCAAAGTTGCGAATCTTGGTCAGAAAGTTAAGTAGAGGATGCAGTTGAAGGAGAAGAGGCGGTTGGACAGAGTTTAAAAAGGTTTTTCGAGCATTACTAAAACTTGGAGTTGAATTATGGTCATTAACAATCGAGGTACCAAAATTATGCATGAAAAACGCTTTCAAGAAGTCACGTTCAATGAGTTTACGTTGTGTATTTTTCATTTTAATCAAATTTGCGTAGTGTTCATCATTCTTCCTGTCTTAATACATATTATAAGTTAAATTGCTAATAATAATAATAATTATTGAACTTAAATTAGATGAAGGTGGATGTAAATAAAACCAAATTAATGATTTTTATGCACCAAAAAAAATCGATATAAGTGCAAGAAACTTAAGGACAGAGACTGAGGAAAGGGGAATTGAAATTGTGGAAAAAATATATTTTTGGGCATAACACTGACTAATGAACAAAATTGGAACACTCATATAAATAAAATAAGCAACAAAATGAGTAAAGGAATTAGAATTTTGCAATGATTTAAAGATATTTTACCAACAGGAATAAAAATTGAATTATTATATGCATTAATACATAGCCACACAATATAAGCATTGCAATAGCATTTAGGGAAATCTTGGAATGAGGAACACACAAATCTTACAAAATATACAACAAAGGGAATTAAATATGATAAATGGGAGCAACCAATTATATTGGAAAACTTTTGCAAAAAGAAAACACAAAATTTTGCCAATAAAATATACAAATATTGTATTTTGAACGAAACGTTTGAAAAAATAAAGGAAAACAAACCTATACAATTAATAAAAATACAACAGAATAAATAAATGGAATGAAACTAGAAAATATAGTAAACTATACTTAAAATATGAGCAGAGATTAGAAGAAACAACATTAGTCATAAAGGGACCAAGATGTAGAATGAATTAGAAATAAAAATGAAAAATTCAAACATTATTAATTTATTTAAAAAAAAGCAAGGAAAGATTTATGAAGCAGGATGCACTATAGCCATTGAAGTTTCTAAAGCCATTTACATGAACGTGATAGTGTACTAATTTTTAGAAAGAGCAATATTATTCAGCATTTTGAAAAAATCTTTTCATCACTTCCATTCCTTTAAGATCACATGGGCCTAAATTCCATAATAAATAGCAAATATAATTAAGTCGCATACACTGTACATTTATGCTTTTAGTAAGTTATACATTATTACAGAATATGTGTTAAATGTCAATTTTCATGGCATAATGCTATCATTGTCTAGCTATATATCGTATATGCATTGTGTATTGATTATACTGTGAGTATGCATTATCTACTAGTTATGTAACCCAGTAATGGCATATAATGTTATTTTTGCTTTGATCTTATAAATAAAATTTATTATTATTCTGCATTTGCAGAGTCCATCTTGAATTTGACGAATAGGTAGATTCTTTAATATCGGGCCCTTCCCAAGGGCCTGGAATATCGAAGATATTTTCTTAGAATATTGGCAGCTCCAAGCAAAGCGGCCTTTTGGAGTTGGTGCACTACCATTTTGTCAATTTCTATTGTATTAAGACGGTTTTAGAGGTTTGGTGAGATGCTTCTATTGCTATTGGGATGACAACTGCTTTTTTGTTCTATAGCCTTTCGACTTCGATTTGGAGATCTTTGTATTCGCAAATTGTGCCATTATTATTATTTTATAGATATGCGTATGTTTATATAAAACGGCTATTAACATTTTAAATCATTATTATATTTTATACATTAGACAATATGGTACATATGGAAGATTGTGTGATACATTTAGAAGGACGTAGAATGGGTCATATAATTAAAAATAAAACGCCAATAGGGAAAAGTTGATTTTCTTCTTGTTCTAAGGCGTTTAAATCGAAGTTAATAATGGATTATATCTAAGAGTGACGTAAACGGGTTTAATGAATCTATGAAACGGCTCCATTAAGCTTTAAAGTCTGTAGTAAAGAGATTCTCTCCCAAGTAAAAGGTTCTTATAAGTTTGTCCGGTAAGGCCGTTTCCTCCGCAGGTCAAGTGTGGGCTTGAAGCCGAGTCAATCGCCCTCGAGGGCCCGTCCACTCTTTTATAAACACCGACTCCAAAACGATAATGGAAAATGATTAAAGTATTCCACCATCATAAAAGTAAACGGACGAGTGTTCTCCAAGAATTGGAGGGAGGGATGCAGGCCCCCCATGGGCGGCAACCCAATGTCGTTTCGGGGCGAGATAGTGAAGGACCCCACCCTTTTTTATGGCTCCCAACCGGGCCTCGATGTCGGGGGATCCGCAAATTGATCCAAAAATAACAAGCCTTCATCAATTCTTAATGTCGTCCGAAGTGAAAATTTCGGAGCTTCTGTAGACGAATTTCTTCACTTGCCGAATGTGTGCGTTAATCACTGAATGCAATGACTTATTATAAGCAGCTGAATGCATGCGATTTTAAAAATTACAAAGCACAGCTTGAAAAGGATTATTTCAATCTCCATTAGTAATCAATGGGGCATCCATTAACGACCGGAAATAATTAGCCAATTTTTAATGAATGCCGCAGCATTTCGTAAACCAATATTCCTAAAATAACCCAATTTTAAACTATTTAATTATATACTAATTACGCCACTACCATTATCAGATTATACTTTTGGAATTCGCTGAGATCTTAATTAACATGCATTTTAAAATAAGCACTAAGTCATCAAATATTTCAATATAACTTTCATTAGACTATATCATTTCTATTTAATTTTATATAAATTTATATATATATACATATTCTATTTTCAGGTTCTCCTCCAAAGAGAAGTTTTAATTTTTTTCCGAAGAGAATAGTTCACTTCTTTTTAGCGGGTTTCAATAGATATTGAACCCGCTATTGCTTTTGGTTTTTCTCCGGCTGTTTGACCGCCTGCCTATAGATTACACTACGCAATAAAAAGGGTAAGGTAAAGGTAATAATTATGGTTATTATCAACATTGAAAACCTACCTAGAGAGTTGCGAATTAATGTTAATTGAAACCCGCTAAATTTAAATATCGACCTTAGGCAATTTTCTTTCACTTGCTTGTTTAATTTTAATCCATTTTTCGATAATCAAGTGGTTTAGTCGTATCATAAGCCTGTTTTATCCAATTCCGGAATATAAACTGTACGGGATCTACGCTAGACGGATAGAATGAGCCATCATTATCCCCACTATTCAAGTTTATCGAAAACGAAAATTTTATCGTTCATTTCTCAATAAACAATATTAATTGAACTTGAATAGCACAAGGTCCTTTCGAGGTCTCTGCTTGGTGCCAGCCATTCCCAGCTTGACTTCTGCGAAAATTGGACGCTGTTAGTATTAATACTTACATTACGAAATGTAGAGAAAACGAAGTAAGCCTGTATATTTAGATGCTAGCATATGGTAAATATTTACTATGTGTAAAATAATTGAAACCATTGTAGAATAATTAAAAAAACGTTAGAACAATTTTGATCGCCAAAACGGGAGTAAGTTCCAACGAAGTCCTCAAAATACACATGGCTCACGTTCCTCTAAACCCTTATACTTTACCCTCCAACCATTTAAATAAAAAACAAATGGCTCAGTAATTTTAATTTGGAGCCAAAAGCTAAGTTGGCTTGCGCCAAATCTTATCATCCTTTAGGCCAACCGGATTAAAAATCCTAATCCGGAGCTCAACTCCCAAAGGCTTAGGATCGGATGAGGAAACAGCAGAGTCCCACAGAACGCCGTCGCAGCAAACCAATTTTGAAAGTTGGGAACACTACACTTTACATAAGAATAGAATATTTAGTTATACTAAGAGGGGGGAATTTAATTTAGAGTCTGCACTCTCGTTCACGTATGAAAAAATATGCTTTGTCTTTGGGGAATAGAGGATCCGGAAACGAGAACGCTTGGAATGCATTATATGAAAGAGAATTATTCATGCAATATATGCGCCATTCGTGAAATCAAATAGGAGAAGGTTGGCATGGATCTTAAATAATGAACTTTAAAACGAAATTGGATAGGGCAAACCTATTTTGATACAAAACGGAGAAGTAAGGAATGCTTGAATAGTTCTTCCATTCACCATTTTCCGCTAGATATTTAATTGTAATTATTGAACAGGATTTAGTCTCTTGGCTATTAAGGATTATACTGGGATGTATGCTGTACCTGCATTTTGCGTTAGATGTAATCTAAATAACATCAAGAGAAGATGAAGAAAATGGTTTCGGGAGTTAGCCTCCCCTGGATCCGCCCTTGTTAGTGATGGAAGAAATCATCCGCGGATTGAATCCGCGAACCAGTATAACGGAACAAGATGCCAGATCCATATTGTTGTTGATTTTGCTACAAGTCATTGTTAAGGCCGTGGCCGCAGCAAGTGGTCCTGTACTCCCAGAAGAGTATGTGGCTGCAGCAAGTGGCTCTGTATTCCCCGAAGAGTATGTATCCAGCTTGGCCTTTTCAGCATTCTCCTAGTCGGTTATCAGATTGGTTAAACCAATGAACAATTGATCAAGAATTGATTGAAAATTTAAGGGAAATTGATCTATAGGTGGTACAGAGATATTAGAAAATCCTAAACGAGTGTATTCAGTTAAAACCGTTCGTAACTTGCTACTTTAGTCGCCATTCGAATTATGACCTTCTGTAGAAGATATATATACACACATGCCAGACCAAAAGGCAAAGTAACATAAATACGTTTACAGGACACGCATATTTGAAAACAGCTATTAATAAAGGCTTTCGATTACTGCCATGATTGCTTTTTAATACATTTGGATAGTATGTAAATTATTTTGTGCTCATATGTTATATTTGCTTTATTTTATTTTATACAGAGCACATGTTATTTGAGCATACGTTATTTGGGCACACGTTATTTGAGCACACGAATTTTACCCAATGCTTACTACTGTAGTTAATCTAATGTACCCCAAAACTTCTTTAATTCGTATACTAATTTAATGCTAAAATTTAATTTTATATAATTTAATACTAAAATTTTAATTCGTATACTAATTTAATTCATATATATAAAACTAAGCAAATTACAACATTTAAAAGAAAATAAAAATATAACAGTTTATATTTATGAAAACGCGCAAATATGATATATATATTTTTATTCGGGCTCCTTTGAAATGTTTCTAATTTTCAAAGTAATTAACTTTTATAAAATTATTTCATTTCCGTTTAACAAACTAATTATTTAATTTCTGTCAAAGAAAATAATTTTTATCGAAGAAACTAATTTCGAACTATCAAGGGAACGTTCGTATTTTAATTTTGTGTCAAATAAATTTTGCTCTCTTTTAATCAAAAAACAAAATTTGATAAAAATCATTTTATTTGTTTTCATAATAACTTCATAGAATAATCTGTATCGTTGCGCTTAATTATACATATACATCTTTTGTATGTACCTATATTGATTCGGAAAGCAGGTAACGTGTATACAATTGAGTATAACATACTCGTGACCTAAATAAGCAAAAATTAGAAATACAAGAAAAACATGTATAATTAAAAAAGAGAAACAACCACCTTGTGGTTCTAATTATCGCTGTTCGTTCACTTCTTCACATTATTTAATAACCCTTTTTTTAACTTTTTTTAAATAATTGTATGTCACTTATTTTCTTTAATTCTTTTGCTAATTTATTAAATAATTTCAGTCCCGAATAATTAGTGAAGCTATGGTCCATATTTTTTTTTATTTTCGAACTTAGTTGTGACTAATAAACTTAGAAAATATGAAATTATGGTTTGAAAGCATGGGCGCCCATATGGGGACAGGTTGGGCTCGAGCCCCACCTAGTAATTTAAAAATTTTATTTGCCCGAACCTGCTATGCATTTACTTTCAAAAGTTTTACAGTCACATTTTAAAATAAGGTACTTTTTAGCTCATTACTAATTGTCAAGCAGTATCAATTATTTTTGTAGCGTTTTGGTATCTTGTACATTCACTAAAATTCTCGACAGCTATGAGAAGGAGGTAATAATTTTTCTCAGTCCATCCCATTAGAAGTACTCGTCAATGTTTCTCAGCCCCCCCCCCACTTAGAAGTACTCGTATGGGCGCCCATGTTAGAAAGTTATATATTTTTTATATACGATGGATATTCCATTCGAAAGCACGTATCTAAAGTTAATGAAAATCAATGAGCGTGACTTTTTTCTCGGCTTACAGGAGAGAGTGCCTGACTGAAGGCCTATGGTTCGAATCCCAAAATTCGTCATTCTCTTAAGGGTTGCTTTCGTTTACTTGCGAAGTTTTTACTTAGAACTTCTCCAGACTTGTATAGAAAATTTTAATGTTTTTAACATTATTGCCGAAATTATTAATTGAATTCTGCCCATATTATTTCAACGCGAACTGTGGTACAAACCCTGTTGGTAGCTAATTGAACGAATGTCCATATCAAACGGGAAAAAGAATGTGAAGAAATCATTTGGGTGTGTCGCTTACAGACAAGCAATAAACAGTCGTGGCCAATACATTATTTATCACTATAAGTTTTATGATCTTTTTACCTCCGTCATTGCACAGCTGTAATGGAAAACACTTTCTCCCGAGACAATGAATAATAATGGCGGAAAAAACGAGTTCCTTACATCGAACAGACGAAGTTTCTTTGAATCGAACTACTAGTAAACACACAAGTGCTGTACTGAGATCTGGCGCGGGAAAATTATTGTTCCTGTGCATCACAAGTAATAGCGACAATCGGTGTTTAATATCGATAGATTGGTTATCGTCTACGTAATCGATTTTAGCTTCTCGTGTAAATGGATATTATTATTATTTGACCGTAGCCATTAGCAAAAACCGATAATTGGCAATAAGGTCTGATTTTTAGACTGCAGCACGCGGTTAAGTATTGAGTGAACTGTTTATTGATCTTCGATTAACAATCAGAAATTATTTCTCATTCAGCTATGGAGGGTGTAAAATTTATACAAAGTATAGATAGGCTTATTGGGGGCCTCTCGATCCGATAACGATAGTTCAGTCATTTAAGTCTTTTGGTACATAATCAATGAATCGAACGT
>QLNU02015270.1:120498553-120544546 GCA_006491805.2 Dysdera silvatica
TTTGAATGTTTATTTGTGATCTTGAGACATCCATTCGTAACTCCGATTATTCGATTTACAAAATAATTTGTATTTATAAGTCGATTCTAAGAAAAATAGACAATACTTAACTTTCTGATGTCACAAAAAAGAATGCCATTTCTAAATCTGAATATTTCTGCCTCGCAAAGACCTACTGCGATCTGTTGCCATTTTTCTGAACTAGGTAATGGAACAATAGTTCCTTTGAGGCAAATTATAGCTTGAAAGTACTGTTGGTTTTAATAGGAAAAATTGTTTGTTTGTTTGGCTTTTTTATGGCGCAAGAGCATCTGGGCTATACTGCGCCGGAAAAATTGTGATGTCAGAGGAACATTTGTTCTTTCTAGGCGGTAAAGAGTTAAGCAAATTTAAAACTGATTATTATTATGCACATATTGCATGCACATACGGATTTATTTTAATTAAATCGCGATGAGCGCGGTGGCGCTAGAACTTGGCGGGAAATTTCTACATTTATCGATCCTCCAATTAATATCGAAATAAGCATTTAAATGTTATACCAAGATTATCCAAATTATTTCACATTAATTATACTATTACATAAAGTAAGGGAGAGTTTAAGTATTAGGTAAGCCCCTTTGTGGGGGGGAGGGAGGTTGCAGCTGTGCTCATTTTTCTATGTTAGCCAATATTAATTTCCGATATTTTTTTGGAGCTTACCGGGAGGCTGAAATGGCCAAAATATTGTTTACGCATTTTGAACGCCCTCAATATGATAACAAGTTAGATTACATATTTAAATACTGTTATCATGTTATAAAATTGAAGTGGGGGATAAGCATTTTCCTTCTATTCCAGAATGATTATTACCTGGTCCATATAATCTTAACTGGTCCCTATAACCTTAACTGGTCCATATAACCTTAACTGGTCTGTATTTCTTTCCAGACAGGCGAATATGTCTTCTACACATGGTCTTTTTTGTTCAGTGTATTTAGAATTACATACCCTGAACAACAAAGATCATATAATCTTAAATACACTGAACTACAAAGACCAATGTATATCTAGGATTACATACATTCGTCTCATTTTAAAATATTCTTTATATTTTTGTTCAGCCGTATATTTTTAAAATTGCAATTTTTACATATTCCCACGCGTGCTTTTCATGGCATCAATTAATACAACAAGGCTGTGTGCGAGTCCAGTAGTAAATAAATAACGACTTTTTAAAACCTAATTTCTGTTATCTAGCATATATGCCTGCACCCAAAATTTGGGCGAAAATTAAGCTATTAAAAACCTTTTCAATTGCACTATTTGCGCAAAAAGGCTGTTCGAAATTTAGTAGTAAATTTTTTATAAAAAAAAAAGAGCACATGAACTTTATATATGTTTTTACTTTTAACTATATTGGACTCTCGTTGTGTAAGCAATAAATACAAAAACAAGTAACCGATAAAATAATGAACACTTTAAGGTAGACTTCACGAAAATGCTATAGGGTAGTGTATGAAATGTGTAAAAACGTGAGAAGTAATATGTTTCCAAATGTGTCAAAATTAATGCAAAAGAAATTAATTAATTTGAAATTAATGCAAAAGAAATTAATTAATTTGAAATTAATGCAAAAGAAATTAATGCAAAGAAATGAATTAATTTGAAATTAATGCAAAAGAAATTAATTAATTTGAAATTAATGCAAAGAAATTAATTAATTTGAAATTAATGCAAAGAAATTAATTAATTTGAAATTAATGCAAAAAAATTAAGGCACAGCATTACTGTTTTATATATTATATTATCGTAATTTTGAGCAGCACTGCATTATTACTATCAATTCGGATAATTCAATTTATTTTCTTAACGTAACAAAAAATGTAACAATTATATATAATGAATTTAAAATAATAAAAGATAGTTAAGTACTGGTGAGTCAAATAATCAAAAAATTGATGTATGCATATATATTTTTTCCCGTAATACTCACTGAAGACCGATATAAACAGTTTGGATCCATGCAATTGACATAAATATGATCGATAAAATCGATTTTAATTAATGTGATCCACAACATCGATCTTAATCGAGATAATTGGCAAAACTCGATTTAAATCGCTTGATTGGCTAGAAGTCGATTTTAATTACTGTATTCAACAAAATCGATTTTAATTAATATAAATTTTAATCGGCGTAATTGATTTCAAAACAATTCACCCCAAACAGTATAATCGCTTTCTAATTAATATAGTAGATAGTAATCACAACATAGACGATTTTAATCAATATAATCATATAATTAAATTAATTAATACAATATAATTAATTTAATCAATATAATTAATATAATGTTTTATTTAATAGGATCGACTTTAATGTGGTCGAAGAAATTGATTTTAATCAATCGATCAGAAAAGATTTATGTTTTAAATTAGTAGTTTTCTGTCGAGATTCCTAAGATATTTGTAGCGCACCTCCTCATTTCTTTCCGAAATTCTTCTAAGGGGGAAATAATTCCATACGGCATTTATAAACTTTAATTTTTTGTTACAATAAATTCAGTTTCATACAACTATCAAAACGGAAATAAAGCTAAATTTCAACGATCGCAAATATGCTGGATATATAAAACAGAAGATTTTATTCAATAAAAATTTTGCATTTCAATGATTAGCTGAGCCGTGTGTGGACACAAAGTATTTTATAGTAGTATTGTATAGTAATCTTTTCCAAACAATTTGAAATTGCATACAACTAAAAGGGTTTCCTTTATCTTCCCAACAATAGAAGAACGTTCGTAATGTAAAGTCAATAAAAAATTTATTAAATTTCACCCATTTTATTAGAAAAGTTTGTAAAATATTGCTATTAGAAATTTTGTGTGCAAACAAAGTTAAAAGGATGCCATTTCATTCATTCAGGAATAAAATCCTGAAATTTATAATCAGGAGGGAAAACAAAGTTATTTCGTTATAAAAGGGTATTTTGACCTTATAGAAACGGGTTATTCGTTATAAAAACGGGTATTTTGAGTGTGAAAATTATCAACAAATTCTAACATTTTCCAGCTATTACGGTGTATTCTTTTATTGGGTATATGAAACAAACTTGCAAATAGAGCTAAAATCTTCAGAGATTTCTTAGTCCTAAGTTCTTTCGTAAGGAATTTCGTACTTGTTTTGGAAGCAAACATTGGAGGTTTCAGGGGTACTGGACGATTAAAATTTTGGATTGTTCTGAACACGGTAAAATTTTTTAGATAACGTATTTTTTTTTATCATTTAAAATCCGAATGTGTTAGCCAAAAACGAATTGCAGTCATGGATTTTTAAAAATATTGAATATCTTTAAAAGTATCGAAATCGCAGATCCTGGATCAATACTGATTAAATTCAAAATCTCGCGTCAAAGCTCTCAAAACTTAAATCCAATAAAACAGAAAATGTTTATTAATACTTGAAGGTAACGAATGAATACACAAAAATATGAAATAAAATACACAAAAATATGAAATAAGATACACAAAAATATGAAATAAAATACACAAAATTATGAAATAAAATAGACAAAAATATAAAATAAAATAGACAAAAATATTAAAGAAAATACACGAAAGCATGAAATAAAATGCACAAAAATATGAATGAATACACAAAAATACACAAATAACGAATATAGATACAGAACTGTTTTAAGAACCGTTTTGAAGTAAATTACCGTTTTTTTAATTAAAAAACTACATTATATTGTATACATAGAATAGGTAAGTGTATTTCATTCATTAATATCCACATTAATTGAATAGACAAAGGAAAGAAAAATTTATGATATATTTATTAATTTGGTGTCTTTCTACATACTTTAAATTGACAATTTTATATTTTATATATATATTAACATTTATAAACTCTAAATTTACATTCTAAAAATCAATGTCAATTCTTTATAAAGTCATTATTGGCTTTACATAAAGTTAATTAAAATTCATGACTTAAGTTAACATCATGCATTGATATTAATTCATATTGCATTGATATTAACATCTTGCAACTCAGGCGGTATTAACTTCATTGCGCTGTTATTAACTTTGCTATATTGCTAGTTACCTCTCACATTAACTCACATTGTGTTAATGTTAATTTACGTTGCATTGATATTAACTCACATTTCGCATTGATACTAACTCAAATTGTGTTGATATTGGCTCACATAAGATATTATTACCCTTTACAGGGATAACACAATTGCCAAATAATGGTCAACATGCAAAGTCACTGGGGCAAGTTTTTGTGAGTTTTCATGGAGGAATTTATTTTTACTTAATAATTTTCAATACCCATGCAGAAAGAAGCTCAAACTAGAGCTTTTTTTTTGCTTTTTTTATTTAGGAGAAAAGGGCCGTTGTTCTTCTCCTCGTTCGTCTAGCGGTCAAAACACTCCGGGCTAAACGGAGGGACCCTGGTTCGAATCCAGGATGAGGACGGCGTCTCTTTTTCTCCTAAACAAAAAACAGCTCTAGTTTAAGTTTATTTCTACATGGGTGTCGAAAACTATTAAGTAACAAATATTAGCTTGCATTGCATTATTATTAACTCACATCAAATTACTAAAAGCGTATGTTAATTACTAGGAATTAATACATATTAAATTACTTGAAATATATATATACATCAAAACAAACATAACCTTATGTTCGTCGATTGTAATATACCAGTTTAATAAAAATTTATTTTAATTGGACACGAACATAATGGTGCTTTTAATAATAAATTAATTGTTAATTATTAAGCTTAGTCCTTCTGGATTAAACTGCAGCATCATTATAATTTTAAACCATTTGTTTTACAAACATACATCCCCTAAAGCTTTAATGCGCTAAAAACGGCGATCTTTCATGTTTCTTCTTTATCTGTCACATCCGCTCTTGATAAAAGGGCTTAAATTTTTATCTAAGTAAACGTGCGTCAAATCCGAGTTAAGAATTACGTCATCACTCGTCCCTTTCATCATTTTTTTCACGTGTATATTCTGCCGCGAATCTTCGTCACTCAGTGAAAGCCTTTCAAAAAGAACTGCTGAAGGGTTAATACATTTTGAAGGACAACGTTCCATCAGAACTCTGGTTGATTTAAGCACAATTTTCGGATTATCTGACAATTTTTCAAACCTCTTTGCAAGATTTATCGGGAATTTTTAAAATGTTTTTCAAAAGTGCCGACCAATATATTATAAAGATTCTGCACTTACTTTTTGCATCTTTATGCAAGATGCTATATTCTTAGATATATGGTGAATGTGGCGAAATTTCTCTTTTTGCAGGATTTCGAAAATGTGGGATATCAGACAAATGCACGTTGCAGCCAAAAAGGGGCGCAGCCAATAGGCGCTAGTTATTAAATGATGAGGAGGTGGCGTTGTCTAGCCATTTTTTCCACGTTCTTCAGCTATTCCTTAGCAGCAGGCCTGTAGTCCATCCGGGGCCTGAAGGGGCGTGGCCTCACTTGCCCCATCAAGCTATTTTTATATATAGAACAATCCCCGGATGCTCCGTGCCCCATATGACCTTTGTCTTGCCCCAATTGACCTTTCATCCTGGCCACAAGCCTGCTTAGCAGTATTTCCCATGAGGTGAAATTGACGTTAAGTAGCCAATTTCCTTTATACATAACGCGTTGCTGGCGATTTTTTAATGCGTTTTGTTGCTATTCAATAACGCATGTTATTCGCGACACACAACATTATTATTATTTTATCTAATATCGGATGTACATCTGTGAGATACATGGCGCTTGTCATATTTTGCCCCGAATAATTAAAATAGTTGCTTGTTTTAAAAAATATTAAAAGTCGTTCAGGAACAATTTTTGTCAACCCTTTATTTTTTTGGCGTACAAATATTGATGCCGATGTTATGGCATGGTTAGATGGTGAAACGTTCGCAAAGAAAAGAAACGTTTTCTGTGTCTGTCGGGACACGATCCCACAACCTTCTACAATCCGGGCAGGTGCTGTTACCAACTGAGCTATGGATGAAAAACATTCAATCCCTTATGAACGTATTGAAGGCGTGTTTTCCAAACACGTGTATAAACATTCAAACTCGCGTTAAGAAAGCTACTTTTATCATAGTATGAGGCTCCTGTACATTTTCAAATCAAGATGAAAAAAATTTTGAAGGTAGATCTTTCGAAGACACGTCGCACCTCCCTTCTTGGCTTTTTCCCTTCTATGGTTCAATTCCCCCCCTTGTACGATTTTTAGGGAATACGTTTTCCCCCCTGTGTTAAACTCATATACACTTTTCCAGTATGCTTCCTTTGATTTCCGTAAGTTCAGGGAATTTCAGGTTATTTTTACGTTTTAACGTTAATCTGTGATAATGATTGCAAATATAATTAAAACTTTAAATAATTAAAAGATAACGTAAAAATAGGACACAATTTTTTTAGGTATACTATAAAATATTATATCTGGCGATTTGCATTATAATCTAATAATGCAATTACATAGATCATCAATAATCATTTAATAATATATTAAAATACTATAATTTCTCATAAAATCAATAATTCCTGCAAAAATTATAAAAACATATTTTAATATTAATTATAAATTATATTCATTTATATTTTCATTATATATTTTTATTACATTTCATTTTCATATTAATCATTTATATTTTCATTACACATTATTCATTTATATTTTAATATATATTATATTATTTATGTATTATTATATGTATATTTATGACTTTAATTATATATATTATTATATTAGTAATATCGTATATAATGTTATATTAGAAAATTAGCTTATTACGGCCACATAGTGAGGGGAGAAAAATATCAAAACTGCCCCAACTGGCACTGGAGGGAAACATCATGGGGAACAGACCTAGATGCAGAAAAAGAAAAGAGAGAGGGGGGGGGAGGAAGGAAGGATGGATGGATGGATGGATGGATGGATGACTTACAGGCTTGGACTAGGCTAAGCACGAAAGACATTATCCATGCCAGTAGAGACAGGAAAATGTGATCCATTTTGGTAGCCAACCTCCGAATCGGAGAAGGCACTTGATGATGATGATTATATTTTATTATTTTAATTATATATATAATAAAAATTTTATTTTTTATTATTTTAATTATACTTTAATTCTTAAAAGGTAATCCTTGATGTATGATTTTTCGATTCATCAACGCAGGTTGTATGCATAATCTACGTTTCGGTATGTGTGAGGAATGCTTATATATATATATATTAGTTGGTTGGTTGGTTGAATTTTTATGGCGCAAGTATAGCAAGAATCAATCTGCGCCAAGCAAGGGCTTTGACTCAATATTCCATATTGATTTCTAGTTCGGGCTCATCAGACGGATATAACTGAAGCCGAAAAGTGACTTTTCAACACGGAAATTTTCCAAGGACTACAATTATATGATTCGTTTCGAGGTTTGTTAAAAGACGTGTATGTGAAAATTCGAAAGAAATTAAATGGTATAGCTTAGCAAATTTTTTAAAATTTAAATCGTAAGTCAAGGAGTTAAAGTTATATTTGAAATTTCGGGCTCGGGCGGGATTAAATTGCAAATCTTCTGGCTCAGGTCTAGAAAAATGAGCTCGAAATCATTTCTAATGAGCATATACCAGCCGTTTATATACGAGCTGCGTATACGAGTCATTTTGGAAGAGAATCCCGTAACAAGCTTCAGCTTTATATTCTCTTCCAATTCTAACCCAAATCTTAAACATGAAATGTAAAAAGATTTCTTCTATGTTTTCTCAAATTGTTTATATGTACTTCACGAAAATGTATACAAAATTGGGTTGAATACACAAATTTTATTATTATTAATATTATTATTATTACTATACATTAGTGATGGGAACAAAAACGCCAAACTATTTGAAAAAAAAAATATATTTTTAACAATTTCTCTTAATCGAGATTTTATCATACGATTTTACTTGCTGCTAAAGAAAATTGAAGAAAATTACGGTTTGATTATATAACCACAATTTCCTATTTTGTGTTATTAAATTAATTAGTTACTCATTGAAGATTTTGGAAGTCTGCCAGAGCAGCAATAAGGTGTTTTGATCTATTACGAATATACACGCTCTTTTCCCGCTATGAAAAACAGTAGGTCCCGGCGCAGCATGACCACTGTAGTCTTTGAGCCGTAAAACCAAAAAACAAACAAACATTTTCCCGCTATGAATTGTTGAATTGCTATTAAAAGCGTCGACCATGGATTTCGATGTACAATGGTTAATTTGCGACTAATACTCAAATGATGATGACGAAGAAGAGGAGGAGAAGGGTATGAGGGGTGTGTACGATTTCTGTTTACATGTCAGAATACAAATTTTGAAATTAAATATACATCAAAGACAAAGCATACAATAATTCAAATGGTTTTCTCGTGTCCAAATAACAAAGGATTCGTCTGATTGCGAGGCTCGTCCCTAACTTCGTTAATTCTCTTGGCTTCCTCGAACGCACAAATGCACGACGCCCGATATGGAGATGGGCTGAGTGTTTGTAATCGAATTCCAAGGCGGAGGAATCTTATACGTCGAACGTATAGAACTCGGGACGTATAGAATCAGTGAGATTCATTCTCGAATTAGTTTTTGACAAAGAGTAACGCGGGGTCGTAAGAAATGATGAAAAGTGTACATTTGCAG
Source organism: Dysdera silvatica (assembly GCA_006491805.2). Lineage (NCBI taxonomy): Eukaryota > Metazoa > Arthropoda > Arachnida > Araneae > Dysderidae > Dysdera > Dysdera silvatica. The sequence goes on from QLNU02015270.1 coordinate 120,507,233, forward strand.
AATCTGACTGCCTTCAGAACACGACTCCCCCATTAGTCTTCTAGCCCTGCAAACTCAGAGTTCTTCGTTTGCATAAACGAATTAGCGTCTGTACTGCAGCTCCTTCTCCGTGTTTGACATTGGTGCATTATGCCTTGGACAAACAGCGAACTGGAGGAAATTTAAAGGGAAGGGCAAAGAGAGAGAGCTAGTCGACGAAAAGAGGCAAATCGAATTTCGCCGAGTTCAAACGAAGGTCTTGCCGCTTCAAGTGCATTCATCAGTGCCCGATTTGTACACGGAGTGCCGATCGCACTACTTTTTTGGAGCCGCATCTTTTTGTGCTTGGAGAACAAAGGATAAGCGCTAATTACCACTGGAGCGCAGTCAGTCGACTTGTTGAAACGCGTACCCATCAATATGAACTCTTACGCTCAGAGGAGTCGGTTACGTTATTTCCAAACCAAGGAGGAATGACGCTAACAAAATTAACTTTGCTTCGCCAAACGACGGAAAATAATTTCAGAAACAGCTATCAACTTGAAGTCCTCGGGGACAAAGGCCACATCAAAGCCCAATTATTGATGGCCGGTAAAAGTAATTGTTGAAAGATTTGTGCTTGCGTGAGGCGCTCCATCGGACGAAAAGGGCAACAAGGACGTAATCGAAGTACAGAATCTTACTTAGCAGGAGATAGGCGATCATACGAAAAACGCGAACGCTGAAAAAAGGGGGCCGGGGGGGGTAAACAAAAACTCTCAAATCGTGCCTCTTCGCGTGACACCCGTGTATATCCTTCTATACGTGCCATTAAAAGAAGAAAAAGGTGGGCACGTTGAAGATGCATGTGTGGGAGGAAGCAGTAAAAGACACCTGGGAAAGATTTACATCATCCGAAGGGTAGAATCCTTTCGTCCTCATCTTCTTTACTTTTTTTAGAAGAAATCCGAACGATACTGCTAGTAAGTAAAAACCCACGTTTCCGTGCGTATCGTCATTAAATACCAAAAGTGGCGATCCCCTGGCGGAGTAAGTGGCGAAAAAAGAGTTATTGAGAAAAGGAGGGAAAAGAAGACTGAGGCAAGAAAAACAACCAGAGAGGGTAATTGGCATAGCTGTTAATGTAGGCTCTGTGATTAACAACTCAATCAGGACAAGAGAAGCATATACCGTGGTCAAAAGGCGTGAAAAAAAAATAGGATAAAAAATATTTCTTTTTGTTGGAAAAGTTTTGACGAGATAAAAAAGGGAGGGTGGCAACACCAGCTTGCGTGACTTGTCAGAATGTGGCGAGATTTGCTCTTTGGATTGGGTGTTTAAGTGAGATGTCTTTCGAAATGGAGCAGAAAAAGTGTTAGATCCAATTTAATACCTATCTTGTAAGAAGTCATTTACGGATGTTTTTCTGTGTCCGTAATTTCTGCGATTGAGGTTGAGAAAACGTGATTCAGTGAATGAAGTTTTGCCGTTTCAGGTACATAATTAACACAAGAGAGTCGCTTGCTCATCGTGCTATGCAAAGTTTAACAAACAAACGCGTTTTCTGCATCACAGAGTCTCATTCTAATTACGTTAAAGAAACTCTTCGCTAGCTATTTGCCACCGCCGATTCATCCACCGCAATTAAAATTAAATACACTTTTGCAGGTGGAGTGTATGTGCGTGGATTCTCCACCGGTTTCATTAAAACGGTTATAAATTTGAAAAGGAAAAAGAGCCGAAATGAACTTTTCCCCATTTCTTTTCTAGCCAAACGTTTATCATTGTCCGCGTCAATTCCAATTAATGCACAGTTGGACATCCATCTTTTCCCTTTTCCCCTAAATATATTATTCTTAGGGATTTTTCATCGATTGTAAAGGGAAAAAAAGTCTTAGGGTTCTTCCAATTTGGAAGCTTTCCGGTAATCAATTTACCAGGGACGATGGCGACTCCGCCTTGGGGCGTAAAATTGTTTCTTAAATTCGATATTAACATCACGCATTAAAATTTTCCCTTATCTTTCCTTTTTATCCCCATTCCACTTTCCAAAAAGACTTTTTCTGTATCAAGATGGGATGTCTCCAGGGACAACCTTCCCCCACCTAAAGGGACCCATTAGTCATCAGGGATATCCGTCTCCCACTTCCGTCCCCGTAGTGTCCTCCCTACTACTCACTTCTTCACTCTTTTTAATCACTTTGACAGCGACACTATCACTGCAAAGAAAGAATTTCTTTAAAGGTGAAACAGTGGCATTTCGAGAAATTTAAGATTTCAACCAAATTCCTGGCTAGATTCACATACCACTCTCATCACTTTAATCTTTTAACTAATAATTCAAGAGAATTATTTTCTTCCATAATCGGTACGAACATGTAGTTAACTATACGTTCGTGCATGTTCACTTATATAGTTAACTGTGAATGCAAATAATCCTTCTTTATTCCGAAGAGGGAAGTGGGGATTTTACAAAAATCCCCATTTGCCTAGTGTCTTTGCGAGTTCTTTTTTTATTTCTCCCCATAATTTATGCATTCCTTGTAGGTTGGTTTCTTATATATGAGGGACAATGTTAAGAAACAAACCTACAAGGAATATCCCTCATATATAAATATCATAAATAATATCATAAATATCCCTCATACATCTATTTTTCGGGTCTACCTCGCTTTCTCCCTCCTTGAGGGATCTAGTCTAATGCTTGGCGACAAACACAATCAGGGCTTTCCCTGAGTACATGTCGTTTGCTCAATCGTTATTGACATAAATGTTTGGCCGCAAGCATTCCATAGTTATCAGTTATCGTTTTCGGCTGGTGTACGTTTAGTATTGTTCGGAGGCAGCAATTTACGAAAACTTGAATTTGCCTTGTTATTGCCTTAATTTCTGTCCACTTTTTAGCTCCTACAAAGAAACATTGTTGATATACCATTTTAAAAGTAATACTAGTTTAGTATTTCTCCTCATAATGTATTTAAATGTAATATTAAAGCTGTATACTTTAGTAGTATACTTGATATCTTCAATCAAACTAGTTATACTATTAGTTATACAACTGCATACAACCCAAGTTTCTATACAATATTCCATTAAAACAATATAAAATAAACAGAAATAAAAGTCATTTTTATTCTTAATGCAGAGGTAAGTGACATACTACTGTTGTTGCTATTTTTTTGCGTGTCCTCAATACTGCATACAAAACCTTTGATCCTTCTTTTTTACTTCTCTCATCTCCATTTCAACGTTTTTTCTCATACATATTTTTTTCCTTATCTTTTTTTTCATATTTTTTTCATTTTTTACATAGTTTCTTCACTTTTTTTACATACTTTTTCATATAGGTTCTATATATTTTTCACATACAGTTGGCCTTACGGAAACGAACATTGTCGGTTGCAGCAAATATTATTCGATTAAGAAGTACGTTTTCCATTTTCCGCTAAAGAAATACACAGTTGCACGTGCACTTAAATATCCTAGTACCTTAGTAATATCTGAACACATAATAAACATGAAATAGTATTGGAACGAACGATGCTATGAAAAAAAATTAGACATATATCTAGGTATTTTTTGTCATCATTATCATGTATTTACACGTTGCTTATACCGAAAGAAATCCATCGAAGTTGATTGTTTTATAATAGAATTACCACTAAACGTTTGCCCCACCCTTTTTTCGTCACATGAAGGAAGGCGTGGGTGGGGCGGGCGTCCATAAAGATAGACCATAGACATTATCTATGATAAATATTCTAAACTCTCTCTATTGTAAACTGTCTATGTAATATTCTAAACTGACTTCTTAGTTTCTAAGTTAAGAATATAAGTTAGATATTATAAACTGTCTAAAGACATTATCTATGAAAGTAACTTTTCCTCTGCACATTTTTTTCTATATTTTCTTTGTTTTAGTTTGTTTAGTTTTGACACCCATTTCCATGCATTGTCTAGTATTTATTCGATTATACAAGGCCGACCTTTGAAGCTATTCCTTAAAGCGGGGGAATTTTGCATTGTTCCTAGGTGAATAATTTTGCTTCTAAACGATTTTATTTCAGTGTTTGACAATCAAACGGAGTGTTACAATTTTATTAAAGTTGTGTCATTTTTAGTACTTCCTTACACCTAAACACTCATTTAAAAAACGAAAAGAATGCGTGACGCTTATGACGAAGGAGTAGGAAATTGCGAGTGCTCGAGCGTGTGGATTGTGCTCGAATTAGAACTACATTAGATCTACATTTATTAGTGCTTCCTAATAAATTGAATTAAGTCCCCAGCGCAAGCATACCGGATTACAGGAGCAGCCTAAGACAAACACTGCGTTTGCGCTCGCGTTCAATTTATTTACAGGTATTTGCAAAAAGAAACAAAATCCACAGAAAAGCCTTTGTAATTCTGTTTTCGCGTAACAAGGGACGACGAAATTCCCACAAAAAGTAATAACATCGCCTTATTTTAGCCTGAATTTCTTTCCAATTTAATTCCCAAGGGCTCCGCATTACGAGATAATGCTATATCCTAACGTACGTCTCTTTTTTTCTACGTTACCATCATAAATTTTCGAATTTTTTTCCACGGAAGTGAACAGTCTTCATGTGCGTTCCGTAGAAGAGAAAAAGAAATTTTATGGTAGAACAAAGCTGAAGCCTTATGTTGCTCAAAACACTAAAATATTCATGAAGTTTTTGCCGAGATAATTTACATGTCAGTGCCGTAAATAAAACAAAATTCTACGTAAGGCTTTAAACTTAGGAAAGGTTTTTAAAGGGTGTGATGAGACATAGCGGCAATGTCACTTCTTACGATGACGTCACGGTACTAAATATACTTCAACCACTAATTGCCTAATGAATGTAATGATTAGATGCGATAGTAAAGAAAACCATTCACGTGTAAGTGTTCATGATGAATAAAACGTGAACAGATTTCAGAATATACAACGTTAACAACAATAGTAATGATATTCATTTTTTAAGGCGAACTCAGTGGTAACTTTTTTCATTTAAATTTCTTATTTTGTCTATCAGGATCGTGTATCCTGTACGCGGCATCCTGTACGCGGCATCCACTCAGCATAGCTAGTGCTGAAACCTGTGTATCAGTCCACGGCACAGTGCAGCCCAGATGCCCTTGTGCCATAAAAATCCAAACAAATAAATTTAAGCTCCCTCCCCCAAACTGAAGTCTCTGCCCACGCCGTTGTTTTAAACAGTGAATAAAATATGTGAGCACTATTTAAAATAAGGAAAAGCAATTTCTATTTTTTCCTGTCCTCCCAAAGTTAAAATCTAATATCTGTGATATCAAAAGATAGCGCATTCAAAGTGCGCTTTAAAACGAGACCATGATGAGCTTTTCACTTATCTTAGAAACTGATATACAAAGAGTTAACCGTTATTTTTGAGATCTGTATTTTTTGCAGCGCGGGAAAAATAGCTGTCCCTACGTTGTTCCCACCCAATACTAGCCGCTTTGAGCACATACACCGAGGCTTCAAGCCAATAAAAAACAGCTGTTTTTTGACAGCGCAGAAATAATTTTTCCACATACGTAGAGGACATCAATCGATTTTTCTACTTACGTTTGGCTTTAAGAATTGATATGCGAAGCGGAAGTAGCACAAATGCTGTGAATGAATAAATAAAATTATATTTCTTTCAAATAATTTTAAGAGGGCTCAGCAGCACCAATAAACGAGTCGACATTACGGATATCGATATACATTGACGATATACGTAATATCTAGATACATTCTCCCTATATATATATATGCATTCTTCTAACAAGTACCACAAGGCCAAAAAAAAAAAAATCCTCTATCTTTATTCCGAAATAGTCTTCCCTGCTGTGAAAATCTAGGTCAAAGATAGATTATCCCTATATTTAAATATTTCCCCTACTGGGGAATTGAACTTTAAAAACACATTATATCTTCAAATTTAAATAATATCCTTTCTAGGGATGATAACTCAATCATCCCTCTCTTCAAATACTTTTTTTCCCCCTCCACTTAATACACATTGACAGAAATATCCCTAAAAATTCCCCATTTCTAACAGAGAAAAAATTATTATGAATATTTGAAAACGAATTCAATTCATAATTCGCAATAACTTAGATTTCCCTCTTCCTTTTCCAGTAACTATTAAACTATTAAAGAGAGAAAACAAATTAACAATTTTACTACCTTTAACTCTAGTGTATATTATAATTTACTGTATCAAACTGGAATATCAACCATTAAACTTCTGTTATTAAAATGAAATTTAATTTATTATTAATTTAATTAAACGCAACGATTGTTTCGAATTTATGGCGATCTATGATTCAAAATGTATCAATGTATCGATAAAATTTTATCAGTATATATTTACGATTTAACATAATATTTTAAATTTCGTTGAAGTAGAGCATTGTATATTCATACTATATATATATAACATTTTTAAAAATTTTGATTGACTTTTATTTAAATGTTATATTTCATGAGTCAAAACATATTTTATAATTAAACAACAATATTAATCAACGTTTATTGGCGTAGTGATACCAACGCCGATGTTATGGCGTGATTAGATGGTGAAACGTTCGAAAGAAAATAAATATTTCTGCCTTCGGTGGGACCTGAACCCACGACCTTCCACTTGCCGGGCGGAGGCTCTACCCACTGAGCTACGAAGGACAATATATAATCTCTTTACGAACGTATATAAAGACTATTTACTGTTGCCAGTTATTTCGCAGAATGGTGTAGTACATGGACTACTATTTAAACCAAATTGCAAAGAAACTGGTATTAAATTGATCGAAATGCCATATGTATGAAGTGTTCGATTTATATATATATTTTATAATATTCTCCTTTCGTTATTTAGTAATAAATCTTTATATATTTTTATTTTAACTAACGCAAACATTTTTGGATTTGTTTGCTTTAAGAATAAATTTATTACAAAACTACTCAATTCATTATATATATATATATACAGGGTGTCTCAGCATCAGGGTTGCAAACATCTAGGAGGGGTAGGGTACACCTAGACGAACAATATTTGTCATAGAACCTAGGGTCGCAAACCACTCACAGCGCCAGTTCTAAAACCGTCCAGCATGCACAAATAGTGACAACCAGTGCATGAGAAGCGCAAAATGCGATGTCCTAATCATCTATGCACTTGAGCAGCTGACCTGAGTTTTATCTGGCGCTTTTCACGCACTGGTTGTAAATATTTGGGCATGCTGGATGGTTTTAGAACTATAGCTGTGAGTGGTTTGCGACCCTAGGTTCTATGACAAATATTGTTCGTCTAGGTGTACCCTACCCCTCCTAGATGTTTATAACCCTGGTGCTAAGGCACCTTGTATATAAATTATTTTCGCAAGTAGCGATGTAGTGAAGGTGTAGTGGCAACTTACTTTTTACTGAAACCGTGGGCATAGGCGTACGCATGATGTTTATAAGGGTGGGTGGATTACAGGCTTACGGAAGGGAGTTGCAGAGCTACAACTCTATATACTCGTGTGTATACATACAGAATTCCATCGTAATATATATATATTCTGTTTTACTAAATAGTAGATCTCCCCTTTTACGAGATAGTGCGTACAATTTCTTTTACGACATAGTCTCTTTTACAAGATGGTGTGTACAATCACTTTTACTATATACTCTCTTTTACGAGAAAGTATATAGTTTGTTATAATAGAATATATACAGTCCAAAAAAAGTGAAAAGACTTAACATATGCTTATTTTTCTTCTTGATATAACTTGCCCCGAATTTTGATAATTTTCGTTCAAAAGCTTTAAATAGAACTTTTGATAAATAGTTTTCAAAGAATGACAAAATTCATCCCCGCTGAAATTCCATTCGGGAGATACAAAGCCTGTTTTTTTTTCCCGTCCTGGTATAGTTTCACCACTCCGCGTTTCCATACACCATATTATTTAAATTGCACCCCAATCCGCATTTTTGCTGCGAATTCCTGGGCCTCTCCAGAGATTCTTCGTGACACCATTGACGAAACGGGTCAATCCTATTTGCATACAACCCTATCCGTAGTCTAATGAAGACGCTGCTTCGGCCCTAATGAACTAATGCAAAACAGCCCCTCTCCCTGCCTCCCCCCCCTGTCTTGCGGATGGATTGTCTTCCAGCCTTCATTTTGCACAGTACAGGTGGGATATGGCGTCAGCCACCACCAACGACAACGACTGTCCTAGTTGAGCCATAAATTTTGCCGGGTATTAAATGGCTTTCCTGCATTAAATTTGAGGCAGCTCCAAAATAGAGGCTAAGCCTAAAATTGACAAAATTGCGTTGAAAGCCACTGTCAGATTAAGAAGCTTATTTTCAAAAGAGTTATGAATGGTAATTTCATATTTGCAAAGCTCGCTAATTGCCAGTAAAGCTGGAATTTCTGGTTGAGAAATTTGAACAGATTCTGCCGGTCGACAAATGGTGGAAAAGATTCTTTATCGATGGTTGTTGATTCCCCTACTGATTGAAGGCCATTCCAAACCATCTTCACCCTTGCTGAAATAGAGCTAAGACAAATAAATAGCATCTGATTCATGATAATCCACATTGTGTAAGGACGTGCACGTGCACGAATAATAATTTTGACACCCAAGTTCGAGTTCAATCTAAAGATTTCTTAGTACAGGAAAAAAAGTGACATCGTTCCCGTTCTAGAGATAGAGACTCTGTTGAGCCCGTTGTTCCTTAACCACTATGCCAACGACGATAAGAACAACGCTCTGTTTCTCTGTTTATGAGGTTTTAAGGTATTACAGTAGAAGCTTTTAATCCGGCATTGTTTGGTTCGGCAGATTCTATAATCCGACACTTACCGAGCTGCTCGCATTAGGTTTTTTCGGGTTCATTAGGGTAATTGTTGACTTTGTCCACCAGCTCGAATGAAGACGGAGACATGACAGATGAAGCTAAAGTCTCGTGGAAAAAGGCTTCCGATTTCTAAATGCATTTATAAAATTTGCCGAATCCAATAAAAGCTATAACTCTTCAGAACTCATAAAGTTGTGTATAAACTGTAACTTTTTTTGTTGTTTTTTTTTGAAGAAAAGATCCAAATCACCATGGTCCCTAACTTGCCTGATTAAAAAGCTCCTACTGTATTACCCTTCTCAGGGATAACACAATTGCCAAATAATGGTCAACACACAAAGCCTCCGGGGCGAATTTCTGTGTTTTTTCGTGGGGAATTTTATTATGAATAATAATTTTGATACCAACGTTCTCTCAATCTAGTGCGCTTTTAGTATAGGAGAAAAAGGGACACCGTCATCGTCCTAGATTTAAGCCAGGGTGTCTCCGTTAAGCATGGTGGTTTTATAACAATATTTGGTTTTATAACAATATTTGGTTTTATAACAATATTTGGTTTTATAACCATTATTTGGCAATTGTGTTATCCCTGAGAAGGGTAATAACATCTTACAACCTTATATACTGAGAAAGAGAGCGTTATTTTTGTCCTCGTTTGCCCAGGTACTTCAGGTTAAGGTACTCGAGGCTCAACAGAGAGATCTTAGTTCGACTCTACGACAGGAAAAATGTCTCTTTTTTTTCCTGTACTAAAAACTCTGGATTGAGCTCAGATTTGAGCTTGAGATTAAGCTCAGGATTGAGCTCTGGATGGAGCTCAAACGTGGTTGTTAAAATTATTACTCATAATAAAATTCCCCCCCTCCCCCCCAAAAAAAATCACAGTTCATGTAAGGTTTAACAGTAGATTTATTTTAGTTCACTTTACCCCCGAAGTAAAGGCTAAATAGGGTTGCTACTTGTATAAGAAATTTGAAGTTCCAGGTTTGGGAAAATATACTATTTTTTGAATATATTATGACCCTCCTCAGGGATAACACAGTTGCCATATTTATTGCTTAACACACAAGGCCAAGCCTTGTGATATCATGATACTCTGCGAAGGGCCATAATATCTTTCAAAACCTTACATTTTTAGGAAATAAGCGTCGATCCAGCATCTCGTAGCCCAGTTGGTTAAAGAACTCCTATATATACTGAGGGTTCAACACTGAAATGGAACAGTGTGCCTCTTTCACTCTCCCCATATATATATATAAACGAGGAGAGAGAAAAAATATATACATAGCATTAGTCTGAGCATCAAATCTTAGGTGCAGGAAAAATATTATCTAAAATGTACTATTAAAAATTAAAACAAAATATAATATTGTACTGAACTGTCAGATTCAAATGGAAAACAAGAATTATTGTTTTTTTTAATTTATTTATGATTTCTTTGTAGGGGCAAAGCCCCCACGGGAAGCCAGGGGGAAAAGTAGATAATAACTACTTGACGAGCCCAGGCTTCTCTTAAAATATAATTTCTAACAGAAGATTCAATGATTCTCAAACTATAAACATTTTCAGGCAGCGCATTTACACAAAATATCTTACCAATAAAAAGGAAATATTAAAAACTGAAGGAACAAACCAAAATTAAAAATATGAAAGAAAATAAATAAAATAGAAAACACAAATACACAGAAACAGTTGCCCAAACCCATTTCAAATATTGCAACAAATGTATCAATCATAAAATGAATTATTAATTTAAAATTAATAAAATACTATGCTAAAGTATTACCACATCACTACACTAAACAATAACAATACAAAACGCCAAATACGCAGAGACAGTTGCTCAAAACCATTTAGACCATTGCAACAAGTGAATCAAATACAAAAACGAATTAAAAATTTACCTTAAAATTAATAACAATACTAAGAAATTTAAAATTGATCAAGTACAAATAGGTAAAAACCATAATAGAGAATTATAAAATACAATTATATTATTATATTATATTATTATATTATATTATACAATATATAATTATTATATTATTATTATATTATACTATATTATATTATATTATTATATTATACAATTATATTATTATTATATTATTATATTTACAATTAATTAATTATTATATTATTATATTATACAATTATGTTAGTATTATATTATATTATAATTATTATATTATACAATTATGTTATAATTATTATATTATACAATTATATTAATTATTATATAATTATAATTTGAGCAAAGGATAGGTCAATTGATAAGGCTTAGATTAAAACTAAATGGCTATGTTAACCAAATAGTATTGTCTACTGCATTAAATAGGAAGCGCTTTACCGCAGTTCTAAACGCTTCAAACTCCCGATGGTTGTCAGGTGTGTAGGTAACGCATTCCACACCCTAGGACCCCTAGAATTTATGTGATTATACATGTAATTGTTTCTGGTCCGAATTAGTACGAATGTGAATCCTCTCCGTAGAAAATATCGGGTATTTCTCTCATTAAGATTAATTAGCTCAAAATTTAAGCCCAACACAATCCTTCTATACATTAAACAAGTAGTTCTACAGTAAATAAGTCTATCGAAAGGCAGTATACGAAACTGAGTCAAACAGATTCCGCTCCCAAGTTCCTGATCGAAAGGCAAGAACATAAAGGACATTACATATTGGGAAGCTGCAGTATTCTTCCCAAATTTTATTATCTAATAACAGAGTCCTTGTAAATTACGTATAAGTAAATGAAATCTACACTGAATGCTATCAGAGAAAATGCAATTTAATCGAAAATAACCATTCGTGGTGTGAGGTGAGGAGGTTGAAATTTATAAGGACATTTCTCGTGCCTGCCAAGACTGTGTTAACGCCATCGTTGATGTGCATTCAAATCCCATCACCACAGAGTATCGCCAAAGATAACGTGTTGTAAGGTCATCCTATTTCCATGCACAGCAATGAAAACAGTACAGTGCCTGAAAATAAGCTTTCCCACATCCATAACTAAAAACACAACAGGTATAAAACCCGTGAATTCTCGCTAGTCTCATTTTTACCAAAAAACAAAGGTGATAAAACGAAATTTCTTGATGGCGCCCTAGTCCTTGATTCATGGGACATCATGGCATTCTCCAGGTATAAAATAAGTTCTTCTCCCTTTAAGGAAGGCAAAGAAAAAACGTAAAACAGTAGACGGGTAAAAGAGGAAGTAAAGGACGTAACTCACCTACGGCGACGGATATTCCCAACAGAGAAGGTAAGAAACTCGACAACTACGCGATTTCCAACTCCTCGTCCCCATCTCGTCCATCAAGGGGTTTACGAGGTCTGAAAGTTTACCTATTTCTCTCTCTTTTTCTTGCTTGTATTTTCTTTCATGGGGATGGGTGTGCACCTTAGCTTGGGCTATCAGTACTCCCAGGTAACGGAATGAGACTCCTTTTTATAGAAGAAATATTAGCCCCCGGAGTACACAAAGTCCGTACCAACGGTCCACGTCACTGTATTTTCCGACTCTAATGCCGGGGCAGCATCATGAAAGAATAACAGGATAGTAGGGAAGACACTGGCCAACGACACTAGAATGTACTTAAAATGAGGGAACTGTATTACAGTTCCTTTTGATGTACAGCAATACCGTGTAAAAGACCTTACCTGGAGGTAGTAGCGTCTGGAACGTTTTGATTTCGCGGATTTTTGGAATAAAATACGAAGTATCCGGGAAGATATTTACACAATGAAAATTAAACACTGGTAAAGTAGCGAATAAAATAAATTTCCCAGGCTTTCGCTTACGTTAGCAGGTGTCCTTCACCAGGAGTGGAATTTCATGGAATTTTGTTCATGAATGAAAATAGTAAGTTTCTGAGTTTGAATCATTAAGTATAAAGAGTAAAATGGTGTCACTGGTGGGAATGAAGCTTTAGAAAGAGAGAGAAACAATAAGGAAAAACATGATGTGCATATAAGTGCTATAGATTCATGGTAAAATTAAAAAGTTGGAGACATTAAATAATACAGGCAACGATGTAGAAAGGAATTAAAGTTCAACTAGGTTAAGTTCTTCATTCTTGACTGTAATTATCGAAAATTTAGTTGGAACCACTATTGCATCAATATATTTTAACATCGTTGCTTTTTCACTATATCTACCTATATATTTAATGTTGCTTTTATCGAAAATGGTTTGTCTTCAATCATTACATGTAGCCCGTCTACCTGCAACCTTAGCAACCAACATTATCTTTAATCACAAGACACTCTTGCGGAATCACAATACTTTCATTTAATTATGATTTTTCATGCATAATGCATACTTTTAGAGCCCCTAAAATTATAGGCCGACGCATAAGCCACCATTTTCTTGTACACTTCCGGTTTCATAACACAACGTTTACCATTGGAAAATTAATAATCCATTTTCTTCTTCTCACAGAATCTGTTGCGAATCAACACATTCTATATTTATTCCTCGAATAATTAGAACAATTCTCAGCGGAACACCCACACATTTCACCGTATTTTCATAATTATTATTATTAATTATTAAAAATTACACACTTGTAAATCACTAAACTTTAACAAAGCAGTGAATAGGATCACGTGACACGATGGTAAGAAAATGGCGAATATATGCCAGCTCTCTTTTCTAGGAGCTTACATACACGCATCTAAATAAAATGATAACGAGGCTGGGAGTGGAAACTGCTGTCGAGTAGACTGTAAATAAGACACGCTATTTTGACTGATATATGTATGTCCTCCTATTTGTTTCTTACCATCCTCTCCTTATTTTGTTACATTCAATTAGCGCAGAAAACCTCCTGATGAAGAAAGCTCTTCAAAGAGAGAAAATTGCCGGTAAAAAAAGGGGTGGCTAAATATAATGGGTGTCTATTAAGAGGGGTTTTATTGTATTTTGGACTAAAGAAAACGTTGCCATTACAGCTAAGCATTGTGAACTTACTTATAATTAGGTAACAGTGTCATTGATGTTGCTTCGCATATAGCATGATTGTATTAACTGTTGCTAAGACGACACAGCAAAACTGTATAAAACAAAAATCACTAAGCAGATAAAACCATGTGAGATATAGATGTACGCCATCCGAAAAGGTTAGGGACAAGTACAATGACATTCAGAGATTCGAGAAGATAGACATCAATCTATATAAGTGCGCCTTCAGTGCACTTAGGTAATGATGTTGCTCCTTGCAATATGGCAATCACATATCTCGTTGATAACTCTTTATATATGGCCCTTCATCGTGCCCTCGAATATTTTAAAGTGAGCCATCTTCCCAATGTCGAAATAAAAACACTTTCAAAATAATGGTTTCACATTCATCGTGTCTTGCGCTTTTTTATTTGAACGATGGTAACACTCGATGAGTTATTTGTACTAGAAAGTTACAAGTTGGAATTTGTAGAAGGGATTAGGAGGTCCCTTTTGTAAGCCACCCCAAACTTGGCGGGGTTACTGCCCGTTTCTAGTGTCCTATTTAGTGGGGAGAGCACTATTTGTCAGGATTATGAATGTCAATATCTTCCACTCGCACAAATATAGTTTCCCTTTTTTCCCCCACTTACTGCTTGCTCTGGGGATTTTCTTGGCAAACAAGGGGTCCTTAATCCCCAAATGGGAAGATACGCGCAAAATCTTCGCGCTTCTTGTAATAATTGGATTGGTATAGTAATGTTTCCGCAATGGTTGTTGGGGGAAGAACTATGTAAGAATCAGCCTCTTATTCATAGCTGAGTCCAAAGGACTTTGGGGCTTCAAATAGGCGTGGGTAAGTGAATTGGAATAGGGTTTAACAGCAATATCGGTTCAACTGTTTTCTTTATGTCCTCTTGATGAGATAAAATATTGATGATTTAACCTTCTTGCATTTTTATGTGTTTTATTATGTTAATCTAGGAGACTTTAAACTTTTTTTGACTCACAGTTCCCACCCCTTTACATAAATTATCGACGGTTCTCAAATACTTAAAAATGTACAAATCATACGTTATAAATATTTTTTTAAAAATGGGTTTTAATAGACCGTTTTATACTTGTTGTCCTCAAATATGTGGAAAGGTTGTCTTCACAGGCGTAAGCAAGGGGTTATAACACCCCACCATTTCCATGAAATTTTATATAGGCCTCCTATATTGTCATAAGCACATAAAATGTCATTAGACTTTAAGTTACAATAAAGTTACTTTGATTCACGCCACATAAAATGGTCATGCATTCAACTGTGAGAATTGGTGTTCTTCGATGTTTAGTTTTCTTGGTTTTAAGTCTGCTTTGTTTTGTTGTAAGAGTGTTGTAAATAATAATAAAGTTTTCGTTTGTAAAATTTCGTTTTAAGAAAAAGGATAAAGGTCTAATAGTAGTGAGCCATTTTATATCTACATAAATAGTACTCATTGCGCAATTTTAAAGAAGCCTGTTGATCCTAAGAAAAGATCATTAGGACAATATACATATGAATATATATGGAGTTGTAACTCTGTATACAGCCTTAAAAACTTTCTGTGTAGTTTGGTTATCTTTAAACAAACAGGAAGGTAAACATAAAATTATCAAACGAAAATATATTTTTATCAAAAAAAAAAGCTAACACAATCAACTTACACTTTTGTATTAAATCACAGGCATTGGAAAAGATGAGCCTGCTTCTTCTACATTAGATGTCCAGTAGAGCAGTCAGCAGCTCAAATCTCCCATTAAATATCTAGATTATCAATGTACATTATTTTCTCTAACGCCCTATTGCATGGTATTCTTTATAGCTATTTGTGCCCCACCCCCCATAATTTTTGAATTGATATATCACTGTAGATATCCAAATATCGGCACAAAGGCATGATACTCCATTGTGGGTTAGAAACTATGTTTTGGGTATCACTTGTGACTTTCCTGTCAACGTCGTTCGTAGATGTTATAGACGTTCGTCAACGTCGTTCGTTATCCGACGTTCCAAGGAGCAGCGGCGCCCTTAACCAAAACCCGCGACGTTTGAAAGAGCCGCGACACCCTTAACAGAAACCCGCGACGTTCCAAGGAGCCGCGATGCCCTTAATCAAAGCACGCGGCCTTCTAAGGAGCCGCGACGCCTTTAACCAAAACTCACGAAGTTCCAAGGAGCCGCGACGCCCTTAACCGAAACTCGTGACTTTACAAAGAGCCGCAACGTACAGTTTGAAAACCTCTATGTTAACCATATGAATTTCTTTAAGTAATTTGAAAGAGGTTGTGGAGAATCACTCTCCAGGATTATACGTCTGACCCTCCACTTTTTTACATTTCACATTTAAATCGTTTTTTAATAATAACAACTAGAAACAGCTAGAAATAGCTAAAAACATAACATCTGGAAAAAAATAAACATAAATATAACATAAACAAACTAAAACATAATAGCTAGAAACGGGTCCGTTGCTAGGGGTGGGGTGAAAGGCCCACGCCAGGGGCACAGATGAGGAAGAGCGTAAAATCAGCTGAAATAATTCACAGGGAAGATATGTCCCCGGCTAATGGAGTGGGGCTGCTCAATATGAACGGTTCTGCCAGAGACGCAAGATCATCTAGCCATGGTGCTCGCTAGGAAACGGAAAATTTGTCTCGCACTAAGGCCGGGCTCGAACCAACAACCTATAGGTTGCTATCGTAGTGCCTTGATAACTGGGCCACTGCCTAATGTAAATTCAGTTCCTTTGCAAGCCCACATAAAAGGCTTTTGGAGACGGCAAATAAAAATGAAAAATTTACAATTTAAATGACGAATATAATGATACAATTAATTCCCATCACCCCCCTCACACTGAACTTATGACACAACTGATTTATCGTAACAGTATATTCATTTAAAATTATTTAAAAACCCGTTTGGGTAGTATTTGTATATATGTGAGTAAAGAGTCTCATATGGTTAAACTCAATTGTCCAGCGGTCAAAGTTCAGGGACAATAACCAAGAAGTTGTAGGTTTGTGTCCAGTCGCCGAGTGTGAAAATAATTTTCTTCTCTCTGGCTACTGTGAGCCACAAATAAGTTGATTAGTCATAAAATTACATAAGCGTTTGATTGTAGGGCGGATTCAGGGGAAGAATGCTAACGGATAACACTTTCAGTACCCCTGGTGGTAAAATTCGGAAGTTATTAAACGTAAATCTGGAAGTAAACAGGATATAGAAAAAATGTTAATTGCAACTTCATTCAGCATCATTTAGTCAGTATGAAACAATATATCGTGTACATGGCCCGGTCAAATTCAGAGCTGTACCCTCTTGGGGCAGCCTTATTTAAATTCCGAAGTCAAGAAAATATTTGTAGAACGAAGACATGTAGAGATATGACAATTAGGTGATGTAGTAAGATGCCTATGCGCTACCAAATGAGATCGATTTCAGTGCCCCTGGTGGTCAAATTCAAAAGTTATTAAAAATAAATCGGGCAGTACATGAGATACAAGAAAAATGTCAATTAGAACTATCTACAGCATCGTTCAATTAGTATGAAATAGCATACCGCGTACATAGATCGGTCAAATTCAGGGCTGTATCCTCTTGGGGCAGCCTTATTTGAAATCCGAAGACGGGGAAATATCTGTAGAACTAAGATAAGTAGAGGTATGTCAATTAGGTACTGATAAGTAAAATGCCTATGCGCTAACAGATAAGATTACTTCCAGCGCCCCTGGTGACGAAATTCGGAAGTTACTAAATTTAAATCGGGAAGTAAACGAGATACAAAAAAAATGTCAATAATAACTTAATGCAGCGTCGTTTGCTTAGTATGAAATGATATCTCATGCACACGGAGTTGTTAAATCCAAGGCTGCATCCTTCAAGGCTCCAAGAAGTTGTAGTCTTGTTTTGAGCCTACTAGTATACACAAAATATCTTTCCAGGCTATTCTCATCATTTATAAGTAAAGACAAGTAAAGCTATAAGCTTAAGTAAGCTTACTTACGCTTATAACATTACTTTATAAATCTTATCTGCGTAATGATACGTCAAATTATCTTGCATAATCTCATGCTGACAACTTTTGTAATTTATATTTTTCTTGTATCTTTTTTAGTTCCAAAGTTAAGCCTGAAATTTTCGTATTAATAACCAGATCCACATGCGTGTGTACAAATGTCGATAGTGAGGTAATAGGTGGTCAGTTGGATGAATACCAAGGCTTGAGAATTAAACTGGGGAGTTACATTACATTATTTAAAAATTTACAGAGCCAGAAAAATACATTAAAACTTTCATGGGTTTTACACATTCACCGTCGGTGCTCAATCTGCTTGCTCTCCGTCAGCTAAAATACACATCTGGCCTCTGGATTGAATCATACATTGCACATTTTGGAGTATGGCAGGTGACACACTTGCACAAGCATCAGTTATACGGCGTCGAAGGTCCTGCAATGTTGTCTGAGGTTTCTCATACATCTGCTCTTTAAGGTAGCCCCGTAGAAAGAAGTCCAATGGAGTGAGGTCCAGTGAGGGTGGAAGCCACTCCACGTTACCACCATGGCCGATGATTTGTTTATTGAACATCTCGACCAGGTACCTTGTTAAGTTTGCTGGATTGTCTGGAGGGGCGCCGTCATGTCGGAACCAAACATGACGCAGTTGAAACAACGGGAGATTGTCCAAAAGATCGAGTAATACATCGAGCAGAAGCTCCAGATATTGAGTTTCTGTTGAAGTACTCTCTTAAAACACAGGTCTGATCAGGCGATCCTTTGAAATGCCTAACCAAATATTAATGAACCATTGCACTTGATGACTAACTGATAGACCACGTGCAGGATTTCCAACGCCTAGTAGCCTAATGGTTGTTCTGCCTATTGTAGATGCCATTACGGCTAAAACATGCCTCATCCGTCCAGTTGTAACGGAGCTGGGAATCTCCCAGCAGTATTTCTGTATATCGTGTACTTTCCGGTTTACATTTAATAACTTCCGAATTTCGCCACCAGGGAAGCTGGAAGTGATCATATCTGTTAGCGCATAGGCATTTTACTGTATCAGTGCCTAACTGACATACCTCTGCCTATCTTAGTTCTGCAGATATTTTCCCTACTTCGGACTTTAAATAAGGATGCCCCAAGAAGGTACAGCCCTGCATTTGACCGATCCTTGTACACGGTATGCAATTTCATACTAATTAAACGAGACCGAAGGAAGTTATAATTGACATTTTTCCTGTATTTTGTGAACTTCCCGATTTATTTTTAATAACTTCTGAACTTTACCATCACGGGAGCTGAAGTCGATCTCATTTCATAGCGCATAGGCATCTTACTATATCACCTAATTGTCACAGCTCTACATGTCTTTGTTCTACAGATATTTTCCTGACTTCGGAATTTAAATAAGGCTGCTCCAAGAGGGTACAGCCCTGAATTTGACCGATCCATATACAGGCTATATCGTTCCATGCTAACTAAATGATTCTGGATAAAGTTACGCGTATAATTGACGTTTTTTCTGTATTTTATTTTCTTCCCGATTTACATTTAATAACTTCCGAATTTTACCGCCAGGCTTACTGAAAGTGGTCTTATCCGTTAGCGCATAGGCATTTTCCTATATCAGTACCCAACTGCTATATCTCTACCTATATAGTTCTACAGATATTTCCTCGAATTCGGACGTTAAGGCTGCCCCATGAGGGTACAGCCCTGAATTTGTAACCGATCTGTACGCATGAGATATCGTTTCATACTAACTAAATGATGATGAAAAAAGTTTTAATTGACATTTTTTTATGTCTTGCTTATTTCTCGATTTAAGTTTAATAACTTCCGAATTTTGTCATAAGGGGCGCTGAATGTGGTCTCTTCTTGTAGCGCATAGTCACTTTACTATACTCCTATACCACTATGGCTGTCGGCGCTCAAAAGTGAGGGGCGTGAGAAAGGACTTTAATGGACACCCTGTACAAACCAACCATGTATAGATTCATGTCTTAATTTTCCGCATAGATAACAGCCAAATGTTTCTAGAATTGATATATATATGTGTATATAAATGCACTAAACTAAATAAACATTTTTTCGTTCATCAAACTTGAAACATGCCATGAAGGAGGACAAAATATAAAATGCAAAGTTTTTTCTTCCCGTTGTGTGGTAACAACGGAGTTCGGATGGATTGAACATTAGTAATTCTCCTTTTGGCATCAAAACAAACACTTTAGGAGCCTTTATAACGGGAAGGAGGAGGAGAAGGAGGAGGAGGGTGATCTCAACATAGAGCAGTTGGTTTGGCATCGGCTGTAAACCAACAAACAAGCCGATCAATTCTATCCCGGATTGGTAACTAACTGGGCACATGGAACTTCGGAGTAGCACAATGCTTAGCATTGTAAGTCACTTTTCCAGCAAACAAGAGGAGATGGAGCGGACTCGGATAAAACATCTTTCCGGAAGGAGCGCATTTGTTTGCGTTGGCGAGAATCGGAAAAGGCTGAATAAGAAATCAAAGGTGTTCCATAAAAGATGAACGGAACGAATGACTCTGAGCGAAAAAGAGGTCAGGGCCCATCGAATATTTAGATTCGGGGTTTGCGAAAGGAAAAGAAGAATGCTATGCGTTGCGTCATCAATATTCTGTGATTCCTCTACTCAGCCTTTCGCAAATAAGAGGAACCCGCAGATAAATGGAAAAATGTCATCCAAGAAGACGGGATCGTTTCTGTCCCCACATCGACCTCCTGATCATCTCCGACTGTCGCAACTGTCCCTACAAATGAACAAAGAGAGAAGAGATCGGCACATGAAATATGCAAAACCAGGAGACTTGCCCCGCCGTCTCTCTCTGTGCTGGATTTACGTGTGTCCTGATCGCTGTCGACGAGGAACGATGTCTATTGTACTTGTTATGCATATGGCATTTTAAAATATACTTTCTCGGGTGGGAGATCAACTGCGCCACCAGGTCAGCATAAAAGTAAAAAATACGCCAAAGAAATAGCTATTCCGGCATGCGGGTGAATATTGACAAGGTATTGCAAGACAGAGATACTAATACGTGGGTGTCAAATTTATTTGTAATAAAAATCCTCCACGAAAAACTCACAAAAATCTCGCCCCGGTGGTTTTGTGTGTTGACCAATATTTGGCAATTGTGTTATCCCTGTGAAGGGTAATAATATCTTACAACTTAATATACGGAGAAAAATGCGTTTGTTCTTGTTCTCATTCGTCTAGTAGGTCAAGACACCGCGGGCTCAACGCGGGGACCCTGGTTCGAATCTGGGATGAGGACGGCGTCTCTTTTTCTCCCAAACAAAAATAGCTCTAGTTTGAGCTACTAATACGTGGGTGTCAAATTTATTTGTAACAGAGGATTACATTGCATATAATCTAATATTTTTATTTAAAATCCATTTTCGAGCTCTTAGGCCGCGGCAAGAAAATAGACAAAATAAACTGACGTTTCTTTACGAGATTTCGACAGAATTCGTTGAGGCAATAACGCAAAAGGTAGTTTATTCGAAACCCACAACCAAGTTGATTTCTTTAATATTCATTGTCTCTTCAAGGCTCACATCATGGCAGTGTTATTCACAGGAGATTCCACATCAAAGTTTCTTTAAAGCTGAGTATGGTCGATGGTTTGCCATATGCGTATTATTAAGGTTTGCACTTCAAAAGTATATTTCATACTAACATCAATAATCATTGAGTCTTTATACTGAGCAGACGTTCACTGAACTTTTTTATCTGTTTATTGAATTGCATTCAACTTCATATATACTTTATTAGACTTTATATGTAATTTCTTTTATTTATATGCATTTTACAGAATATATTTGCATATTTTGCATGCTGTCCACTTTATTACATTTCCCACATTTCGTCGTCACATTGGATGAATCTGTATGATAGCAACACAAGCTAAATGAAGGATATTACAAAAAAACTTCCTCTTAATAAACGGTCGAAACTTTTAACCGAATATGAAGTTTAAAAACTCCATTTAGAGACTCCTTACCGTAGAAACTGATAAACGAATAATTTTTATTTAACCCCTCAAATAACGTAAAGGCAAAAGAGTGCAGAAATATAAGTGCTAAAATCTAAAAGTCAAGAATTACATTCCGTGTTGGAAATAAGCCTTTCTCATTGGTCGCGAGCATTTTGTTCTAAGCTAGCGTTAGAGACCCTCTTAAAATTCCAAAGGTCTTATATTTTCTTCAGGCTACTATATGTATATGCACAGATAAAAACAGGAAAAACGGCAATAAAAGTAAGAAGTTATTGGATTCAGACTGTGTGTACACATAGTGCAAATACTATAAAAAGAGAGCAAAGAACTCTACTGCGATAAAAGAAAAATCCTAAAAATATCGCAGAGAGGTCGACCAAGCACAGAAGTAGTAGTCATGAAATATAAATGAAGAATCAGTAAACAAGAAGAGTTGAAGACACTTCTGACTAAGACCCAAAAAACAAGGACAGAAAAAACTAGAAAGGAGAAACAAGAAACACCTAAAGCTTCCTTTGCTTGAACTGCAAATAGAAGTAATATTGAAGTATTGATTGTATTGTTTGTGAATATAAATTGCATAGTTTCATTGTATTTTTTGCAGCAGGGGTAGTAAAAGAATAATTTTGTAAAAAAATTTCCTTTTTCATTCAAAACGTTTACCAAGAGTTCCGAAGAAGTCACAAAAGTAATAAAGAATTCGAGTGAAAATAAAACAATCTCACGTGGAATTTTGAATTAAAATATTGTTTTTTTATGCCCTTACATACTTTTTATTTGTTCCTTTTCAAGAGTGAAGGCTTATGAAAATGAAAAGAAAAACAGCCCACTTGTTAAAGCACAGCGAAGTCCACTTAGACTAGGAAGTCACTTATTTTTAATAGTAGAAAGAGATGGAGGGCATTTCTTTAAAAAAAAATGAGAAAAGAAAAAAGAGAAAATTTTAAGAGAGAGAGAGAAAGATAGAAAAACGGGAAATGAGAACTTTTAGATTTCCGTCCTCCCCTTTTCTCTTTCGGTAATGCTTGTCTCACACCAAAAACGAGTAGATGGTATTACATGAGCATTTAAGAAACTCCCTTCGTCAGGAAGATGTTTCCCTCATATTTGAATTGTTTTTTAATTCCGTTTTCAGAGGGGCAAGATGATGACCTCTCATGACTTCAGTTCGATTCATTTGCCGTCGTTTCTTCGTGTAGAAAAAAGAGACTGGAAGAGGATGAAGAGCACAGTTACAAGAGATCTCGTCGTCATAAAAGATGCAGCACCAATTTCCCCCTTGCCCCCGAAGGGTAGCTGAAGATAAGAAAGAGGGAGAGCATATGAGGAGAGAGCTATCCGACAGAAGAGGAATACCTTCGGCTTTTCTTTGTTTCTGCAGCTTTAATCAACTCTCTGGAGTGATGGCGGCAGTGGAGGCGGGATTCTTGGAGAAGAGACCCGAGATGTTGTTGCAGCCAAGGCTAATCTCGGAACAAAAGATCTCGTTCGCCTGGCCGAAGCCGATAGAGAGGTCGAAATTAAAACGCAAGAAACAAATCGAAGTCGACTTTTAATTAAGGATTTTTCTCTGCTTTTTCCCTTTCCAGTTTCTTCTTTTTCTTATCTTGAGGTGAAAGACGCGCGCACGGGAAATTTTCATGACGTGAATGACTTCCAAAAAGCCAAGTTCCATCCTAATAACGAAGTTGGAGCTTTATAATTAGTTTCTGCGATGACGAGTTTTCTGTCAGGAAAATAACAAAGAAGTTTTCGAATATTAACAATATTATTATTATTAATAATCGAGATAAAAACAGTTCTCCAAAAATTCGGAAATAGCTCCATTTTTAAAGCGCGCGATGCTTCGAGCAGTCAAGATGCTTTGGAAGGGCACAATGACATCCATTTAATTTCATAAAATATTTTGATGAACCTTGTGCCTGTCGGCGAAACTAATAATTAGTTAAGAAAAATACTCGGCTTTTAGAAATTTCCAAAACTTCATACATTAGCGTTATTTCCAATTGATTCAATTTCTGCTTTTCCCGAAATTGATGGAAATTGCATTTGCGCAAATCTTTCAAATAACAAAGGTGATTTTTAAACACCACCACCACCACCATGGACGTAGGCAGAATTTTTGTAGGGGTGGCCAAAGATTGCTTCAGCAGAAATAAAAAACCTTCATTCAAAAATACCATAATTAAATTATTTAAATAAGTATTTAATTTGTTTAACTAAATAATGAGACTGGTTCATATAGAATAGAGAGATTGCATATGTTTGCTATTGAGAAAAAAAAACTGAATTTTTTTTTTAAAAATCCAAGGGAGGGCAAGTGTCTACTCCTGCCCTATGCTGCTGATGCCCATAACCACCACCTCCACCTCCTCCTCCTCCTCCCGCAGTTTATTTGCAGTAAGCGAATAGCCGTAAAAAATGCATATTAAAAAGAATTTCACACATATTAAAAAGATATGATACCATAAGCGTAGGCAGAAAGTTCATAAAGGGGGTTATAGGCTCAATGAGGTGGGGTTACAGAGCTACAACTCATACATTCCTATGTTAAATATACAAAATTTCATTGCAATGGGGGCGTTACAACCCCCAAAACCCCCCCCCGGCTACGCCTATGTATGACACTCATCGTATTTGGAGCGAGTTCAGCTGCCTTTATGCCATAAAATATGAACAAAGACCCCTCTATGATAATATATAATATATTCTCTACTCTGGGGCATATTTCCCAAATGGATAGAGATTTTGGTTTCTCCGAAAAATATAAGCCCCGGCGCCGCGTGACTATAACTATCCTTCGGCCATAAAACCTAGAAAATCGTTTTATTACCCTACTAAGTAAATCGCTGTATATATTTGAAGAACGTTTCTCCGCAAGCAAACTCTAAAAACTCGTTGCTAAATCATCCTTTCCTCGCATCAAATAATGCAAAATAATTCGCAGTTTCATGTTGCCAACACTACTCGTGGAATATCTGAGATGAAAGCATCAAGGGAGATATGAATGTTCTAATTTTTTTTTCCAGAACTGAACCTGGGATCTTAT
Source organism: Dysdera silvatica (assembly GCA_006491805.2). Lineage (NCBI taxonomy): Eukaryota > Metazoa > Arthropoda > Arachnida > Araneae > Dysderidae > Dysdera > Dysdera silvatica. Next base: position 120,532,098 of record QLNU02015270.1, read on the forward strand.
GACTAGAGTTTGCATGCTTTAGCGCAGCGATAGACACAAATGATTCACCAAAATTGTAGAGCGCTATCTGGTCTATTTTATAGAAACTAAAATAGAACATCTTTTCCTGTTTTAGGCGTGGCTGATTCCTATTACATCGTTATTATCATCTTCAACATTAAGCTCTTCATAGCGGTGTGGCGATCCTGGCAAGGGGTTTTTTTTTTCACGAAAACATCTTACAGGTATTATACTCCATGCCTTTGGAATGATCTGGCTATTTCTTTGATCTTTCTCTTCGATCCTTCTGTAACCTATATATACATATGCACGATTCAAATGCAAAATATTTTCTATGGATAAAGCTTCCAGTAAGCTTGCAAAAAGCTTCATAAATGAAATATCCAATTAGCTTACAAAATGCATTCTAAATGAGGCTTCAAAGGAGCTTCTGAAACTCTTCATAAATGCAGATTCCAAAAAAAATAAAAAATAAAGAAAGAAAAAAAGAAAGAAAGAAATAGTTTTATATAAATACAGCTTCCAATCCTTACCAATTTTAATACGGGATGAGACATTAGATTACGGTAATTGTGTCGGAATCGACTGATTCCACAAACGTTCGTTAATTCAGGTGTGACACATCATCTACTGAACGAATGATTTCGCCCATCGGCCATAAACGAGCGTACGAATGCGTTCAGTGAGTCGGTCATGAACGAGTTGGCAGACCGCTATTTGCTAACATTCCGCGTAACAGTACCCTTCAAATGGATGTTCAGAAGGTTTTAAATACGATGACTTAGCGATAATATTTACTTGGCATCACTCGTTTCGAAGAGGAGTCGCCAAATGACATACACACCTCGACTCCAACGTAATGCGAGTAGTTTAGTACGCATCAGATAATTTCTGAATCAGTGGAAGCCTAGTGAGTGCTCGAACCCCACACCATCTTAATACTGTTAGACTCTGGAGAAGCTGCATATTATTAAAAAGGTTGATACAGTATAATACAAATAATTTTAAAATGAACAAAACAGGACAAACTATTTGTTCAGAACATAACCATAAAAAAGTAAGAAAACAGCGCCAAATCAACACCTTCGCCAAGCCATCGTACTTAAAACCTCCTGAAATCCCATCGACCCCTTTCAATGGTAAGCCAAAACAGATTCACGCAACGAGATTCACGCAAACGATTTTTTTTTTATTAAAATGTTTATGAAACTAAGTTAGCAGTTGGTTTTTTTTTCCGCTAAAATTTAGAGCAATAGATTTCTTAGCGAACCGGTTGCGAATCCTGTTTCAATTCGGTTATTAAAATTTTGGCAACTTACTAAACCGGTTCTTTTCCAGTTCAATACTGTCAACCCTTTACAGGTCTCGTAGTATAGTCATATCGAATGCGAACGTGAATAAACATGTTCGATATTATAGAACTCCCTGACAAGACTCTTTTCCAGCAAGTGCAGTGCCTATTGGTGTAAAAAGATAAGTGAGCCCATTTACATGTGAAAGTCGGCACTAATCGCTTCTTTTAAACTACTGCCATGTAAAATGTATTGAGTCAGGACCATTGCTGCAAATTTCAGTATTCCATTTACCAAACGTTCACACAACCCCCTCAAAGAATATAAACGGACGCCATTTTGAATAAAAACAACAAATAGTGGAATGAAAAGCAACTGACTATGGCGCATTTGGCGAAAACCTGATCATTTCAAGAAAACCGAAATTCCATATCTTTACGAACTCGCTTTCTTGTTAGAACTTTAAAGTTTCAATTTAAGTGATATTTGGTTTATCAAAAGGCGAGAGATACGTCCCCACGAAATAATTTTTAACTTTCGTTACTACTCAAGCTCCAACGCAAAGTGTTTACGAGCAGACGAAATGCTTAACTCTTATTTTTACTGAAACTTGCTTCGAAAAGTTTGGTCAAAGAGCTCGTCAATGATTTTTCGTCTCCACGGCAGACTATAAATTTGGCGGTCATTAAAAACAAAAAGCGAGCCATTCACAAATGCGATGTTGATGCTCTTTCCCGCTCCTTTGATGTCTTTATCACCAAATTTAGCTTTGTGTGTTTGAAGCATTAGCGATATTTAATGATATACTGATGGCAGCCAAATCTTCGCCACCCGTAAAATAAGGATCCATAAGGCGCACCAAAATGTGTTATAGTAAAGTATAAATTAGGTGCCTTAATTCACGGATGTCTGGGCCTTATGCAGTCAAGGGCTCTTCTTACTGCTGCAAAACCTGATGTTATGAAGGTGGAATCTCTAACGGTAAATTATTAGATTCAATTTTATTTTTACGTGCCGGAAACCAAAAATTTAATTATGTCCGACGCGCGGAAAGGGAATGGTTAGGGCGGGTAATTACTGAGGCTGTAACATCTTTTGGAAATGCGTTTCATAAGGGAAAAAAAAGCGATCTTATATCCTTATGAACGTCTGTAATTTTCACTTTCTTGTTTGGCGAAGAATATTTTCCGAACTTTTCCGAACTTTTTTCTAATGATCTTTTAAAGCGGGTCCCAACTTTCCTAATAACAGTCCTGAGAGTTATTTATAGCTACAGGCGTTGTACTTTTACATCGTGTTAACATGTTAAATCTTTACAAAATCGATTTTCACTCACACTTTCAATCTATACAGGACTTGGGGAACCTACAGTTTAACAAAGGACTCTAACCTCAGGCAGCTTATTCCGCTAGTGCAGTGGTGGTCCGCGAAAGTGTTCCAAAATGGTCCGTGAGACGGGTCATTATTTAAAAAAACGATTAAAAAAAATACTTATAAAAATATTATTATTATTAAATATTAAAATTAAATATAAAAATGAAACTGATGGTATATTTGTAGCATTTTGCCCGCCCCCCACTCACACACTTTTGAAGAAAAGCTGGCTACACTCTTTTAGGTAGGGACTTTCTGGTGAAATGTAGAGACTTTCTATTGCTGCCACTAGGGATTTGACCTTGGAAACACTGCTTTGTTTACTTCTATACGTCTACATCTTTCCCTCGAAAAAGACCAGGCTCCCTTTTTTTGTCTTGCAGTCAACTCGTGTAGGGACGGATTTAAAGGTCATTCGGGGGGCGATTAATGACTTGAGTTTTGAAAATGATACCTAAATGGACCTTTACCTTGCATCTTTTCAATGTTAAATTTTCATTCAAGGGGATGATCGCCCCTAAATCCGCCCCTGAACTCGTCAGATTTTTTCGAAGTGATTCCTGGGTAGAATTGAAGTGAAAAAGTGGTCCGCGGTTTAAATTGAGTTGGAAACCACTGCCCCAATGCCTTTAAACCACTGCTACAGGTTTTCAGAAAAGTTTTCAGTGCATATACAGGTGTGGGGAGTTAACTTCAGGTTTTATTGCAAAGAACGCTTTAATTCTGTGCATTAACGTACGCAGGAGGGTGCTGATAAGATTGAAACCCCCTTGCGATGAAATTTTTTATATTTATATATGAATGTATGGAGTCGTAGCTCTGTAACCCCCCATGGAGCCTATAACTCACATGAACTTCCTGCATACGCCTATGCTTCTGTGTCTCCACAATGGCTGCCTATAGAACGCGGTCCACCTATGGATGGTCGCCTATCGAAAAGTACATCGCGTTTCATGTTGCTTATGTGATCAGACAAGAACTGCTGTTTCTGTCATGGAATAGAGGTGTTGGCATGTCAAATGGACAGCTTATATTGTAATGCAAAACAACTTCAGCATAAACATTAATATAAAATGAATAAAAATGCTTATATAATCATAGTAACCTTTTTATATGCAGAGCCTAGACGAAATCAAAAACGGAATAATAATTTTAAAAAAAATTTTTTTATATAATTTCAATCAATTTTAAAGTTAAAAAATATGCCATAGTAAAATTTTAAAAGAATTTGTATTAAGAAAAACCACAATTTTCGGCCAAATATCTCTTTAAAAAATGGAGGATATATCATTAAAAAGAAGATAGAATCGATGATAGATAAAATTTCTGAAACAGAGAAATCGTGCGTTTCGCATCAGTCCAGTTTTTCATCGATTTTTATTCCTCTTGCCATGTTCGGGTTACACAATACAGAGCAGCAGCTTCTACGGTGATGCATCCACCGCCGGTGATATACTAATTGGGCCGAAACATTTTTCATATCTATTCATCTTTTGGTGAATGACGTTTTGCCTCCAAGGCTTTTTCTCCGAGTCGCTCAGCAGTAGGCATCCATTCCTTTTCTAAGAACGGCGCAAGCAGGAGAGTAGGTTGGAGAATTATTATAATTTACTTTCCGTGGGTGAAATGTTTACTGCATTTTACGCCGTTTGTTGTCCACCAGAATCTGATAATTTTACACGATTTGGCTTCCCATAGCGAGGCTTTTCACTTTCTGGCAGTAAATAACGCTGCAAATGACGGTTTCTAAATAAAGGAGCAATTGCGTAGCTCCTGAAATGCTGTAATTTTTGATCTGCAAGCCAAATGCTTACGATTTATTCGCTTATAAGTAACGAAACGTTGTAAAACCTGTCAAAACTACGATTTTTGTCGTAAAGAAGATCGCATTTTACCGTTAAAGCTATTTATGTGATAAGACCTTTTGCACTTCTCATCATATCTCTTTGGCTTGCTGTCGGCTATAAATAATATAACCTACTTATGATATGGGCGCCCATACTAGTACTTCTGGGGGGGGCGCTAAGAAAAATAATTACCCCTTTCTTAAGGCTGTCAAGAATTTTAGTGAATGTGAAAGATACCAAGATACTCTAAAACTTTGAAAAGTAAATGGATAGTGGGTTCGATCAAATCAAATTTTTAAACGACTAGGGGCTCAAGCCCCCTTCTCCCCCTATATAGGCGCCAATGATTTATGATATTATGCAAATTAAGGAAACCGAAACGAACATTTCCATTTTACATCCCGCACGTATAACATAATGAAGTGAAGTGTAATATTGTACAATTCTTCCCACTTCTAGGAAGTTAAGAAATTCAAGACAAGTTGTGCTTTATGTTGCGATTTTCACGCTTCTCAAGTTGACAGACACTGCACTGAACTCGGCTTAAATATATAATTGTCTTATTCCAATGGGGGAACCAATATTGTTATCTAAAGTTATCAGTGAAGCTCTTTTTCACTCTTTCATCAGAATCAAATAAATGCTGTAGCCATGCATAACTTGCAAAATGAAGAACAGTGAAAAAATATGGACCTGGTAAATGAAGGAGTTAAAAAAGTAGACAAGTCGCAAAGAGAACGAAAACCAATTGAATGTACTAAATGTCATTCAAATATCTATCGTTCTTGTTGAGACACACATCTTAAAAATAATCAATTATAAAGAGAATCAACGGAATCTTTTGATTTGTAAGATATTATTACCCTCCTCGGGGGTTGAGGTAATCTTAGAAAACCTTATATATGAAAAAAAGAGCGTTGTCCCAGGTGCCGAGCAGGATAAGGCATTCAGATTCATACAGAGGGTCCCTGGTTCGACTTCGGAACACGAGGATGTCTCTTTTTCCTTTTCTTTTAAAAAAGCTCTAGTTTGAGATAAAACGTTGGTGCCCAAACTGTTACCTGTCAAAATCTTTTAAGTCTTTAATAAAATTTAAAAGAGGCCAAGAAAACAACCTTTTATAAGAGGAGGAACCGAAATGAAGGTGACGCAACGGTGAACGAAGGCAGCTCAAAGCAATCATGCATCAGTGAAATGATGGAAGATCAGCAATGGATTGGCAATAACTTAGTGATAATCATTGCTTAAATTATGATGGTACTATTAGTTTTGACTCAAATTATGGTGATCACCAATCACCACATCCACTGTAAATTTTCTCATCCAACCTACCTTGAAACGAATCAAAATTTCTTTGAATTTCCAGTCAAAGAATTGCTGGTCTTTGTCCTCAAGAGGATCTGTCCATCTGCTATTGGAATCTACGCAACCACTTAAACACATTCCAGAAAACCGTGAAATTTTGAAGTGATGACGGGACATGTACTTAAATTTCGTTTTTTCCTACGCCTGACGAAAATTTTTCATTTCGGGCGTCTGTATCATTATATGTTTGTGTTCTACGGCGCAAAGACTACGCGGTAATGCTGCGCCATGACCTGTAATTTTCCGAGAGATCCGAAGCTTTGCCTAAGGAACGAAACTGCAGATTACGGTGGGAAAACAAAGTACTATAATTGGAATCAAGCCAGGGTTAATAACCCAATGGACGAACGCGTTAGCTCTACACCACTGCAGGGTATCTGTGCAATTGAACAGACAATCATTGCATAGTGCTTAAGGAAAATGGCGCGTATATTTTAAATCTTACCTAGGACGATAAAACCTTTGCACCGTTCTTGGGTCACCAATTACCCTCCGTTCTTCTCCAAATAAATGTTTTAATGCTAACTATATATACAGGTCTACATGTTAGCATAATTATCGATAATACTTAACAATACCAATATATGCTCTTTAAAAATTGTTGAAATAATACAGTACAAACGCACAATCAATGAAATCTGTATTACTGGTAAAAAAAGCGTCTTTTTATCTTATTTTCATACATTTAACACTCTCGAAGAGATTCCTACAACAAACGCGGAGATTCTCGACGTATTACTCTCCAACCTGACCTCACAAGTTATTCATATTCATTCCAAACAAATCGGTGTATGCCAATCAATGATTATTTACCATATACTTATATATATATATATATATATGTGATTTATTATAACTCTCAGTTTGAATAAATATAACATTATCATGTTTTATTATTTTACACACATATTTATCTGCAAACTCCTCGGTGTAAGATACATAGTGTTGCAAAATTATCATTTTGGGCGGAAAAAATTGGGTTAGTTTAAGTTTTACTTTTGGGGAGGGACGAAAAATTGTTTAAAGACGTTTCGAGATGCGTCTTGTGTTAAATAAAGACCAGTTGTTTAAGTTCTTAGATAAAAATATAAAGACAAAAATATATAAAGATATAAAAATATAAAGATAAGTTGTGTAAGTTCTCTGCTTCAATTTTATTAGTTCCAATCTTTTCCGATATATTTCCCCAAATTTCTGAAATAACTTTAAGATCGCAGACAAGTATTGCAAATACTATTGTGTGCTTTTGTTCAAACATCCATTAATATTATTAATAACTCTGTTTTTATTTATCCTATTTATTATATTTCTATTATTACAATTATGACGTATACACACAGTTCTTCTTGATTTTCACTACTGGAGTTATTCTTTGATATTGGGTCCTTCTCAAAGACCTGAGATATCATGAGTAGTTTTCTCTGATATCGGATCCTTCCGAAATACCTGAAATATCGTAAGTATTTTAGGATGTAGACAGTTCGCACTGAAGGCGCGCTTACTATCTGATCACTTTTTACACATTACTTTTTGTCCATTGCTGATTGTATTATTCGTATTACGCTGGTGCAAAACGTAATGCGCGCTCTAGGAACACACCTCCATTGGTTTTCTATTCGATCTGTTGCAGAATGCGCTAGAGTGTTTTAATACTGTCGCTGCGCAAAATGTGCGCAGCTTGGAAGTCCCACATTTAAATGGCAGTGTGAAGTTGATGTATTCCTATTATTAGTAAGCATCTTACAGATATTTTAATATACATATAAAAAAGCACCAAAAACACTTTTAAAGGAGAAAAGGATATTGTAGCTAAACCGTAACTGATCGCTGCCGAAAGATGATTTAGTCCTCCAAGATGCTTAGATAACGTTGAAATATATTTTGTTCAGAATCAATCAATTTTAAGGGAAGATCCGGTTTTATCCTCACATTCTCTTTTTATTTCCAATGCAGTGAAAACACCGCTGTACATAGAAAGTCGTGCAAACCCCAGGAATTAGAAGCCAATATTTTATCCGGAGGAGTGGCGTATGCATTGCGCGGGTCAGCTACCTCCTTGGGTATTAAAACCATGATTCAGAGCTTGTTTTCAACCCCAATTCCTGGAGTGTTTTGCTGCCAAACCGAAACTGACAATCTTCGTCACGAATCAATCAATCAATTTTTTTTTGCGAATATAATTCAGGGAATGGGATCAATTGCAGCCAAACAGGTTTTTAGCCATATTCGGTGGAGCGTGTTATCTTGCTAAAAAAGTATTTTCTCATGTTCTCTGATCAGTATCATACCAGTTCTCTTTGACTCTTGGTGTTGTCATTTCCATCCCCTTGTCACTTCCAACCACAGAAACGTCAAGTGACTGAAGTGAATTAATGCTTCTGATATCTGTGGTTTCTTTCGTCATAGATTTGCGGTCCCTTAGATCACGACAACTTTGAAAAGATCCAGGAAGGATACATGTTTATCTGGAACGCCAACCATCGAATAGAAGTCGCATAGGAAGTTTCTGTCTACACATTTCTTTTAAAATTGTATTTTGAATTGAAAGGGCAGTTACAAAAAATCGAAGTGATGAATGCAAGTCGTAAAAATATATTACTTTATATTCTTTCCATTCAAGTCTTTTGAGCACACGATTATTCAGCGCGAAAAAAAGGAATCTTATAATGAGAGTTATTTTTCCCAAAAGGTTTGAAATTTCCTATATTTATGTGTAATTCTTCAAAGAAGCGCGTAAGAAAAATAGACTGAAATAGTGAAAATATTAAACGGAATGACATTTATTTGGTTAAATCAATAAAGTCTGGATGAATCTTCACGACCACCTTGATACAAGACCGCAAAAGAGACAATGGATTATATATTCGAATACAATAAAAAGTCGATTTAGATCACCCATGAAAAAATTTAAAACAAACATTAATATATGAAGGCGTTTCATACATCCCTCTTTAACTGCCTTTTTTAAAAGCACATTTAAAGTTTCACGCACATACACACACACACACACACACACACATATATATAATGAAAATAACAAATGCATATATAAGATGAATAGTGCATGTAAAAAAAGGGCGGGTTAGATAAAAAAGGTTGAATAGAATTAAGGTAAGAGAAAAGATTAATATAAATTACATTGTTCAAACATATACATATATATATACAATATATAACTAGGAATCCTACCAACCAAGGAACTAGGAACCGTGAACTTACGGCGATAATTGAAGACCCCAGCAAAATGCCTGAATTCCTCTGCAAGGGAATAACTTACCTCCTACCGAAGGACCAGGATACCAGTAACCCAGCGAAATACCGACCCATTACGTGCCTGAACACCCTGTACAAGATACTCACGGGGTGCATCTCTGAAAAAATAAGCCGGCACAGCGAAAGCAACAACTTAATGACGGAAGAACAAAAGGGATGCCAGAAAGGGACTCTGGGATGTAAAGAGCAGCTTACCATCGACTCAGTTATCCTGGAACAAGCAAGAAAACAAAAGCGAAAACTCAACACCGCATACATAGACTACAAGAAGGCTTTCGACTCTGTTCCGCACTCGTGGCTCCTTGAAATACTCAGCATATACAAAGTGCATCCCTCAATCATCCGATTCCTACAGAGCAGCATGAAACAATGGAGAACCCGGTTACAGCTAAACACGCCAGACAGTAAAATAGAAACGGCCGAGATCCCCATCCGCCGCGGAATCTTTCAAGGAGACGCACTAAGCCCCCAGTGGTTCTGCTTGGCGTTAAACCCCTTGTCAAGGATGCTGAACACAAGTAAATACGGATACATGCTGAAGAAAGACAAGAGAAACCTACATAAAGTCTCCCACCTCATGTACGTAGATGACATCAAGCTATACGCGCCAACAATCACCCAACTCCGACAACTCATCAGTATAACAGAGACATTCTCCAAGGACATAGGAATGGAATTCGGCCTCGATAAGTGCAAAATACAGAAGAATAGCAAAGAAGATTTACCAGGCATCGAACTCGAAGACGGGAGACTACTGAAGACCTTGGACGAGGGCGAAACCTACAAATACCTAGGGATAATGCAAAAACGGCAGCAGGAGCACAAGAAAGTCAAAGTCCAGCTCACGCAAGCATTCCAAGAAAGACTTAGAAGCATTGTGAAGACGAAACTGAGCGGGAAGAACACCACGCAAGCAATTAACGCATATGCGGTACCAGTGCTCACCTACTCCTTCGGGATCATCAAATGGTCCAACACTGAACTAGAACAACTCCAGCGGAAAATGAGAACCATCCAGAGAAGAGCCGGACAACTACACCCTGCAACGGCAATTGAACGGCAAACACTACCCCGGGAAGAAGGAGGACGCGGACAAGCGGACCTCAAAGACTTACATGACAAGCAGATCCAGAGCATGAGGCAATACTTCCAGTTGAAGAGTCCCCGATCGCCACTCATCCAAGCCATAATACAAGCAGATGCAAATTACACGCCACTAAACCTGTGTAGTACCGAAGAGCGTGTCCTCGAAACAGCCAACGAACAGAAACTGAGAACTTGGGCCGGAAAACCATTACATGGCAGGCACTACAATGACCTGCAACAACCACACGTTGACAAAAAGGCATCAAATTCTTGGCTGGCCAAAGGCACTCTCCAGCCAGAGACAGAAGGATTCATGCTAGCCATCCAAGACCAAGTGATCGCAACAAGGAACAATCAGAAATTCATCCAGAGAAAAGACATAGAAAGCGACAAATGCAGACACTGTCATGCGGCATCGGAGACAATCCAACACGTGATGGCAGGATGCAAGATCCTTGCGCAGTCAGACTACAAACATAGACACGATCAAGTAGCGAAAATAGTCCACCAGAAATTGGCAGCGAATGCTGGCTTTCTGACAGAAAAATGCCCGTACTACAAATATGAGCCAGAGACCGTGCATGAGAACGAAACACACAAGCTTTACTGGGATAGAGCAATCATAACAGACAAGACAGTCCCACATAACCGTCCTGACATAACCCTCGTCGATAAATCGAATAAGACCACGTACTTAATCGACATAGCAGTACCCAACACCAATAACATACAGACAACCTACACAACGAAAATCACCAAGTACCAAGATCTCAGACATGAAGTACGAGATATATGGGGTATGGAAAAGATCCTCATCATCCCGTTAGTCATCTCAGCAACAGGGATAGTACCAAAAACGCTTGCGACGAATTTGGAGATACTCAACATTGACCCAAACACCTACATTGAAATACAAAAAGCCACAATCCTAAACACGTGTCACATTGTCAGGAAGTTTCTAGACATGGCACATTAAGAAGTGATGTAAAAAGAGGCTTGGGAACATGGCGCTCTGCCCGTCCCAAAGCCTGTTTCCGCCAAGAATGGGCGAGGAAAATTTTTTATATATATATATATATGCCAAACATACAAATATATATATACACACTTATAAATACAACGTAATATAAGAGTTAACTTAACACTAAAAATTATTTATGTAAGGGCAATAGGATGCGGACTTAGATTTTCGGAAAGATTTCTTTGAAAAACTTTTTTTTTAAATATTCGGCTCTGTATCTACTATTTGAGCACAAACCATTTTTTCTATGTTGCACGTATCAAATGTATCTACGTATGATTTTCTATTTTATTGATTTTACGTTTAATTTGCCTATATTGTATACGTTATTGTTTATTCTGTACTATTATTTGGATTTGTACATTTTTTTGGCGCCTTTGAGTCTTGGGTATCTCGCTAAATACATCTGGCTTATCTGATTTACTTGTATTTTGCAACATACCTCCAGAAAAGGCGCCAAGCATGTAGTCCTAGAAAAGACCCCTGACGACGGTTTTGGGCCACATGCTTATATTACGTCGTATTTATAAGTGTATGCATATATATATGTTTGAACAATGTAATTGATATCAATCTTTTCTCTTACCTTAATTCTATTCAACCGTTTTCATCTAACTCGCCCTCTTTTTTATTTTACATGCACTATTCATCTTATATATGTATTTGCTATTTTTCACTATAACTTATCCATTATATAGCAGTGGCTCAATGAGCGCTAGACTTAGATAATTGCACAGTTATTTCTTCTTTATATTTTTCTTTATTATTCCTTTTTCCAATTCTAATTTTACTATATTTGAAACCTCTCTCTCTCTCTCTCTATATATATACATATTTGTATTATTTTAAATGAAGGCATTAACTATATAATATAATAAGAGAATATAGATCCCTTTCCCTCTGCTAATACTTCATGGTCATATTATCACATACATATATCGTATATAGTAATACAACATCAATTTAATATTATATAGGTTAATATTAATTTATAAACTCCCTTATTATGTGAGAGTTACTTGATTTTACAAAAAATTCTATTTTCGAAAAATCATTGTATTTTTGTTTTTGTTTTTTGCGTTGATACCCACCAAAATTTAAATGATTAAATGGGGAATGAAAACAAAAAATTACATTTCTGTTTTAAGAGTAACATGCTTCCAAATTATAAAGCATGATGTTAACCCAACA
>QLNU02015270.1:120544646-120567237 GCA_006491805.2 Dysdera silvatica
GAGCAGACGAAATGCTTAACTCTTATTTTTACTGAAACTTGCTTCGAAAAGTTTGGTCAAAGAGCTCGTCAATGATTTTTCGTCTCCACGGCAGACTATAAATTTGGCGGTCATTAAAAACAAAAAGCGAGCCATTCACAAATGCGATGTTGATGCTCTTTCCCGCTCCTTTGATGTCTTTATCACCAAATTTAGCTTTGTGTGTTTGAAGCATTAGCGATATTTAATGATATACTGATGGCAGCCAAATCTTCGCCACCCGTAAAATAAGGATCCATAAGGCGCACCAAAATGTGTTATAGTAAAGTATAAATTAGGTGCCTTAATTCACGGATGTCTGGGCCTTATGCAGTCAAGGGCTCTTCTTACTGCTGCAAAACCTGATGTTATGAAGGTGGAATCTCTAACGGTAAATTATTAGATTCAATTTTATTTTTACGTGCCGGAAACCAAAAATTTAATTATGTCCGACGCGCGGAAAGGGAATGGTTAGGGCGGGTAATTACTGAGGCTGTAACATCTTTTGGAAATGCGTTTCATAAGGGAAAAAAAAGCGATCTTATATCCTTATGAACGTCTGTAATTTTCACTTTCTTGTTTGGCGAAGAATATTTTCCGAACTTTTCCGAACTTTTTTCTAATGATCTTTTAAAGCGGGTCCCAACTTTCCTAATAACAGTCCTGAGAGTTATTTATAGCTACAGGCGTTGTACTTTTACATCGTGTTAACATGTTAAATCTTTACAAAATCGATTTTCACTCACACTTTCAATCTATACAGGACTTGGGGAACCTACAGTTTAACAAAGGACTCTAACCTCAGGCAGCTTATTCCGCTAGTGCAGTGGTGGTCCGCCAAAGAGTCCCAAATGGTCCGCGAGACGGGTCATTATTTAAAAAGAAATAATAATTAATAAAAACGCTTATAAAATATTATTATTAAATGTTAAAATTAAATATAAAAATGAAATTGATGGTATATTTGCAATATTTTGCCCGCCCCCCACTCACACACTTTTGAAGAAAAGCTGGCTACACTCTTTTAGGTAGGGACTTCTGGTGAAAAGTAGGGACTTACCATTGATGCCACTAGGGATTTCACTTTGACAGCACTGCTTTGTTTACTTCTATACATTTACATCTTTCCCCACAAAACAAAAAGACCCGGCTCCCTTTTTTTGTCTTGCAGTTAACTCGTGCAAGTACGGATTTAGGGGTCATTCAAAGTGGGGGAGGGGGGGGAGATTAATGACTTGCTTTTTGGAAATGATTCCTCGTTGAACCTTTACCTTGTACCTTTTCAATGTTAAAATTTCATTCAAGGGAGGGGTGATCGCCACCCCGCACCCTAAATCCGCCCCTGAACTCGTCAGATTTTTTCGAAGTGATTCCTGGGTAGAATTGAAGTGGAAAAGTGGTCCGCGGCTTAAATTGAGTTGGGAACCACTGCCCCAATGCCTTTAAACCACTGCTACAGGTTTTCAGAAAAGTTTTCAGTGCATATACAGGTGTGGGGAGTTAACTTCAGGTTTTATTGCAAAGAACGCTTTAATTCTGTGCATTAACGTACGCAGGAGGGTGCTGATAAGATTGAAACCCCCTTGCGATGAAATTTTTTATATTTATATATGAATGTATGGAGTCGTAGCTCTGTAACCCCCCATGGAGCCTATAACTCACATGAACTTCCTGCATACGCCTATGCTTCTGTGTCTCCACAATGGCTGCCTATAGAACGCGGTCCACCTATGGATGGTCGCCTATCGAAAAGTACATCGCGTTTCATGTTGCTTATGTGATCAGACAAGAACTGCTGTTTCTGTCATGGAATAGAGGTGTTGGCATGTCAAATGGACAGCTTATATTGTAATGCAAAACAACTTCAGCATAAACATTAATATAAAATGAATAAAAATGCTTATATAATCATAGTAACCTTTTTATATGCAGAGCCTAGACGAAATCAAAAACGGAATAATAATTTTAAAAAAAATTTTTTTATATAATTTCAATCAATTTTAAAGTTAAAAAATATGCCATAGTAAAATTTTAAAAGAATTTGTATTAAGAAAAACCACAATTTTCGGCCAAATATCTCTTTAAAAAATGGAGGATATATCATTAAAAAGAAGATAGAATCGATGATAGATAAAATTTCTGAAACAGAGAAATCGTGCGTTTCGCATCAGTCCAGTTTTTCATCGATTTTTATTCCTCTTGCCATGTTCGGGTTACACAATACAGAGCAGCAGCTTCTACGGTGATGCATCCACCGCCGGTGATATACTAATTGGGCCGAAACATTTTTCATATCCATTCATCCTTTGGTGGATGACGTTTTGCCTCCAAGGCTTTTTCTCCAAGTCGCTCAGCAGTAGGCATCCATTCCTTTTCTAAGAACGGCGCAAGCAGGAGAGTAGGTTGGAGAATTATTATAATTTACTTTCCGTGGGTGAAATGTTTACTGCATTTTACGCCGTTTGTTGTCCACCAGAATCTGATAATTTTACGCGATTTGGCTTCCCATAGCGAGGCTTTTCACTTTCTGGCAGTAAATAACGCTGCAAATGACGTTTTCTAAATAAAGGAGCAATTGCGTAGCTCCTGAAATGCTGTAATTTTTGATCTGCAAGCCAAATGCTTACGATTTATTCGCTTATAAGTAACGAAACGTTGTAAAACCTGTCAAAACTACGATTTTTGTCGTAAAGAAGATCGCATTTTACCGTTAAAGCTATTTATGTGATAAGACCTTTTGCACTTCTCATCATATCTCTTTGGCTTGCTGTCGGCTATAAATAATATAACCTACTTATGATATGGGCGCCCATACTAGTACTTCTGGGGGGGGGGCGCTAAGAAAGTAATTACCCCTTTCTTAAGGCTGTCAAGAATTTTAGTGAATGTGAAAGATACCAAAATACTCTAAAACTTTGAAAAGTAAATGGATAGTGGGTTCGATCAAATCAAATTTTTAAACGACTAGGGGCTCGAGCCCCCTTCTCCCCCCTATATAGGCGCCAATGATTTATGATATTATGCAAATTAAGGAAACCGAAACGAACATTTCCATTTTACATCCCGCACGTATAACATAATGAAGTGAAGTGTAATATTGTACAATTCTTCCCACTTCTAGGAAGTTAAGAAATTCAAGACAAGTTGTGCTTTATGTTGCGATTTTCACGCTTCTCAAGTTGACAGACACTGCACTGAACTCGGCTTAAATATATAATTGTCTTATTCCAATGGGGGAACCAATATTGTTATCTAAAGTTATCAGTGAAGCTCTTTTTCACTCTTTCATCAGAATCAAATAAATGCTGTAGCCATGCATAACTTGCAAAATGAAGAACAGTGAAAAAATATGGACCTGGTAAATGAAGGAGTTAAAAAAGTAGACAAGTCGCAAAGAGAACGAAAACCAATTGAATGTACTAAATGTCATTCAAATATCTATCGTTCTTGTTGAGACACACATCTTAAAAATAATCAATTATAAAGAGAATCAACGGAATCTTTTGATTTGTAAGATATTATTACCCTCCTCGGGGGTTGAGGTAATCTTAGAAAACCTTATATATGAAAAAAAGAGCGTTGTCCCAGGTGCCGAGCAGGATAAGGCATTCAGATTCATACAGAGGGTCCCTGGTTCGACTTCGGAACACGAGGATGTCTCTTTTTCCTTTTCTTTTAAAAAAGCTCTAGTTTGAGATAAAACGTTGGTGCCCAAACTGTTACCTGTCAAAATCTTTTAAGTCTTTAATAAAATTTAAAAGAGGCCAAGAAAACAACCTTTTATAAGAGGAGGAACCGAAATGAAGGTGACGCAACGGTGAACGAAGGCAGCTCAAAGCAATCATGCATCAGTGAAATGATGGAAGATCAGCAATGGATTGGCAATAACTTAGTGATAATCATTGCTTAAATTATGATGGTACTATTAGTTTTGACTCAAATTATGGTGATCACCAATCACCACATCCACTGTAAATTTTCTCATCCAACCTACCTTGAAACGAATCAAAATTTCTTTGAATTTCCAGTCAAAGAATTGCTGGTCTTTGTCCTCAAGAGGATCTGTCCATCTGCTATTGGAATCTACGCAACCACTTAAACACATTCCAGAAAACCGTGAAATTTTGAAGTGATGACGGGACATGTACTTAAATTTCGTTTTTTCCTACGCCTGACGAAAATTTTTCATTTCGGGCGTCTGTATCATTATATGTTTGTGTTCTACGGCGCAAAGACTACGCGGTAATGCTGCGCCATGACCTGTAATTTTCCGAGAGATCCGAAGCTTTGCCTAAGGAACGAAACTGCAGATTACGGTGGGAAAACAAAGTACTATAATTGGAATCAAGCCAGGGTTAATAACCCAATGGACGAACGCGTTAGCTCTACACCACTGCAGGGTATCTGTGCAATTGAACAGACAATCATTGCATAGTGCTTAAGGAAAATGGCGCGTATATTTTAAATCTTACCTAGGACGATAAAACCTTTGCACCGTTCTTGGGTCACCAATTACCCTCCGTTCTTCTCCAAATAAATGTTTTAATGCTAACTATATATACAGGTCTACATGTTAGCATAATTATCGATAATACTTAACAATACCAATATATGCTCTTTAAAAATTGTTGAAATAATACAGTACAAACGCACAATCAATGAAATCTGTATTACTGGTAAAAAAAGCGTCTTTTTATCTTATTTTCATACATTTAACACTCTCGAAGAGATTCCTACAACAAACGCGGAGATTCTCGACGTATTACTCTCCAACCTGACCTCACAAGTTATTCATATTCATTCCAAACAAATCGGTGTATGCCAATCAATGATTATTTACCATATACCTATATATATATATATATATATGTGATTTATTATAACTCTCAGTTTGAATAAATATAACATTATCATGTTTTATTATTTTACACACATATTTATCTGCAAACTCCTCGGTGTAAGATACATAGTGTTGCAAAATTATCATTTTGGGCGGAAAAAATTGGGTTAGTTTAAGTTTTACTTTTGGGGAGGGACGAAAAATTGTTTAAAGACGTTTCGAGATGCGTCTTGTGTTAAATAAAGACCAGTTGTTTAAGTTCTTAGATAAAAATATAAAGACAAAAATATATAAAGATATAAAAATATAAAGATAAGTTGTGTAAGTTCTCTGCTTCAATTTTATTAGTTCCAATCTTTTCCGATATATTTCCCCAAATTTCTGAAATAACTTTAAGATCGCAGACAAGTATTGCAAATACTATTGTGTGCTTTTGTTCAAACATCCATTAATATTATTAATAACTCTGTTTTTATTTATCCTATTTATTATATTTCTATTATTACAATTATGACGTATACACACAGTTCTTCTTGATTTTCACTACTGGAGTTATTCTTTGATATTGGGTCCTTCTCAAAGACCTGAGATATCATGAGTAGTTTTCTCTGATATCGGATCCTTCCGAAATACCTGAAATATCGTAAGTATTTTAGGATGTAGACAGTTCGCACTGAAGGCGCGCTTACTATCTGATCACTTTTTACACATTACTTTTTGTCCATTGCTGATTGTATTATTCGTATTACGCTGGTGCAAAACGTAATGCGCGCTCTAGGAACACACCTCCATTGGTTTTCTATTCGATCTGTTGCAGAATGCGCTAGAGTGTTTTAATACTGTCGCTGCGCAAAATGTGCGCAGCTTGGAAGTCCCACATTTAAATGGCAGTGTGAAGTTGATGTATTCCTATTATTAGTAAGCATCTTACAGATATTTTAATATACATATAAAAAAGCACCAAAAACACTTTTAAAGGAGAAAAGGATATTGTAGCTAAACCGTAACTGATCGCTGCCGAAAGATGATTTAGTCCTCCAAGATGCTTAGATAACGTTGAAATATATTTTGTTCAGAATCAATCAATTTTAAGGGAAGATCCGGTTTTATCCTCACATTCTCTTTTTATTTCCAATGCAGTGAAAACACCGCTGTACATAGAAAGTCGTGCAAACCCCAGGAATTAGAAGCCAATATTTTATCCGGAGGAGTGGCGTATGCATTGCGCGGGTCAGCTACCTCCTTGGGTATTAAAACCATGATTCAGAGCTTGTTTTCAACCCCAATTCCTGGAGTGTTTTGCTGCCAAACCGAAACTGACAATCTTCGTCACGAATCAATCAATCAATTTTTTTTTGCGAATATAATTCAGGGAATGGGATCAATTGCAGCCAAACAGGTTTTTAGCCATATTCGGTGGAGCGTGTTATCTTGCTAAAAAAGTATTTTCTCATGTTCTCTGATCAGTATCATACCAGTTCTCTTTGACTCTTGGTGTTGTCATTTCCATCCCCTTGTCACTTCCAACCACAGAAACGTCAAGTGACTGAAGTGAATTAATGCTTCTGATATCTGTGGTTTCTTTCGTCATAGATTTGCGGTCCCTTAGATCACGACAACTTTGAAAAGATCCAGGAAGGATACATGTTTATCTGGAACGCCAACCATCGAATAGAAGTCGCATAGGAAGTTTCTGTCTACACATTTCTTTTAAAATTGTATTTTGAATTGAAAGGGCAGTTACAAAAAATCGAAGTGATGAATGCAAGTCGTAAAAATATATTACTTTATATTCTTTCCATTCAAGTCTTTTGAGCACACGATTATTCAGCGCGAAAAAAAGGAATCTTATAATGAGAGTTATTTTTCCCAAAAGGTTTGAAATTTCCTATATTTATGTGTAATTCTTCAAAGAAGCGCGTAAGAAAAATAGACTGAAATAGTGAAAATATTAAACGGAATGACATTTATTTGGTTAAATCAATAAAGTCTGGATGAATCTTCACGACCACCTTGATACAAGACCGCAAAAGAGACAATGGATTATATATTCGAATACAATAAAAAGTCGATTTAGATCACCCATGAAAAAATTTAAAACAAACATTAATATATGAAGGCGTTTCATACATCCCTCTTTAACTGCCTTTTTTAAAAGCACATTTAAAGTTTCACGCACACACACACACACACACACACACACACATATATATAATGAAAATAACAAATGCATATATAAGATGAATAGTGCATGTAAAAAAAGGGCGGGTTAGATAAAAAAGGTTGAATAGAATTAAGGTAAGAGAAAAGATTAATAGAAAATACAATATTCAAACATAGACATATATATATACAAATATAAACATACAAATATATATATACACACTTATAAATACAACGTAATATAAGAGTTAACTTAACACTAAAAATTAATGGTGTAAAGGCAATGGGATGCAGACTTAGCTTTTCGAAAAGATTTCTTTGAAAAACTTTTTTTTTAAATATTCGGCTCTGTATCTACTATTTGAGCACAAACCATTTTTTCTATTTTGCATGTATCAAACGTATCTACGTGTGATTTTGTATTATATTGATTTTACATTTAATGTCCCTATATTGTACATATTAGTGTTTATACTGTAATATTATTTGGATTTGTACATTGTTTTTTGGCGCCTTTGGGCCTTGGGATCTCGCTGAATACATCTGGCTTATCTGATTTACTTGTATTTTGTTACATACCTCCAGAAAAGGCGCCAAGCATGTAGTCCTAGAAAAGACCCCTGACGACGGTTTTGGGCCACATGCTTATATTACGTCGTATTTATAAGTGTATGCATATATATATGTTTGAACAATGTAATTGATATCAATCTTTTCTCTTACCTTAATTCTATTCAACCGTTTTCATCTAACTCGCCCTCTTTTTTATTTTACATGCGCTATTCATTTTATATATGCATTTATTATTTTGCACTATAACTTATCTATTATATAGCAGCTACTCAATGCGCGCTATACTCAGATAATTACATATTTATTTCTGCTTTATATTTTCTTTATATGTTTCTTTATTGTTCTTTTCTCCAATTCTAAATTTACTATATTTAAAATCTCTCTCCCTCCCTCTCTCTCTCTCTCTCTCTCTATATATATATATATATATAATATCTGGGGGTAATGCTCTTCACAAAATATTGGCAAATCTCTTCTCAAAATGTCTTAAGGAACAAAAAATTCCTAATGCATGGAAAAATGGCGATGTTATTCTTTTGTATAAGAAAGGAGCTCAAGATGATCTTAAAAACGATTGACCAATTAGACTTCTCCCTGTTA
Source organism: Dysdera silvatica (assembly GCA_006491805.2). Taxonomy (NCBI): domain Eukaryota; kingdom Metazoa; phylum Arthropoda; class Arachnida; order Araneae; family Dysderidae; genus Dysdera; species Dysdera silvatica. Next base: position 120,552,841 of record QLNU02015270.1, read on the forward strand.
TGTACACAGTTTTTTAGCAAAATCACTGCAAATAGAATTTATAGAACATTAAACTATGCCAAACCTCTAGAACAAGTAGAGTTTAAAAGTGGCTATAGTACGATTGACCACATTCAGGTTCTTCAGAGAATAATAGAAAGACACAATGAATACACTTTACCACTATGCATTGCCTTCATCCACTACGAAAAAGCTTTTGACTCAATTTTCAAACCATATATTTTAAATGCACTAGGTAACCAAGGTGTGAACCCAGCTTATGTTAGCTTACTCCAGTCCATATATGATAAATCAAAAGCGACTATTTCTATAAACAGGCACAAAGTTGAAATTAACCTAAGGAAAGGTGTACGGTAGGGAGATACAATCTCGTCCATACTACTTTCAGCTTGCCTTGAGGAAGTTTTTCGTAAATTAGACTTTGATCAAACAGGCTTAAAAATAAACGGAGCTTATTTAAACCATCTAAGATTCTCCGACGACATCGTATTTTTCGTAAAAGATCCAGAAGAGCTCCAAAGACTCATTGAAGATCTAAGAACGAAAGGAGAAACATCTGGCTTAAAAATCAACTTGAAGAAAAGCATGATCATGTTTAATAAGTTTATACACACTCAGAAAATCTTTATTTCGAGAGAAGAAATACAGCAAGCTGAAAATTACATTTACCTTGGTCAACGAATTACGATGAAAGGCGACATAAATCAAGAGATCGAACGTCGTATCAAGCTTAGCTGGCAAGTATTCTACCGGCTACAAATAATTTTTAAAAAAAAGCTCCCTATTTCTTTACAGAGGAAAGTTTTCGATCAATGCATCCTACCTGTTCTGACTTATGGTTGTGAGACATGGACATTGACTGCCAAAGGTATCCAAAAGTTACGAGTGGTACAAAGGAACATGGAACGGCAGATGCTTGGTATCACGCGACGAGATCGAAAGACCTTCAGTTGGATAAGAGATCAAACAAAAGTTTGTGATATCATTGCGAAGGTAAAAAGTTTGAAATGGAAGTGGGCAGCCCATATTGCTAGAAGAACTGACAACAGGTGAACCAAAAACATCCTAGAATAGATCCCACTGGACACTACACGCCCAAGGAAAAGGCCAAAGACTAGGTGGGAATTTTTCTTTTTCTTGTGTGTATGTGCGTGCGGTGTATTTGCGTGTGTTGCGTGTATAATGAAAGGTTATATTTTATTTTTAATGACTACATTTCAAAAACTGAAATGATAATTAATTGATAATGTCTATATTATATTATATATGTTTCACCCGATTTTTGAACAATGATTTAAAAACCTTTCATAATTAAGTAATCCCAAGTCGAGCCGTAGCGGCACTGCTGTATGAAATATATTCTGAAATTGACATATAAATCACTCTCCTGTTCGCCGCTGATTACAAAATTTGCTAGTCTATTTATCATCTCACAACCAACAGTAGTTCGGTTGAAATTTAAAATGATATCACGTTCACCGATAGCAATATTTCATGTATGTGTATTGATATACACACACACAGAATTAAAACATTAAAGCAAAGGCTACTGCCCAATAAATATTTATAATATCCCAACCGATGCATCACAGCTATTCAACACGGCTAATTAAAACCGTGACGTGTCCGACCAACCAGCGATAAATATACAATTAAGCTAACTAGCCAATGGCTAGCTTGCAACTTGCCATAGAAGCTCATTAGTGCAATTATTGAACTAGCACTTACAGAGTGTAGTTTGACAAGTGAGGAGTTATGAGTATAAGCAGTAGTCATGCTCATTACCATATAATATCTAGTATTACACAGCGTCTCTTCAAACTAACACCGAAAATTGATTATTCGTAATTCTATACATTGCAGATTCGTGGATTCAGATTGTAGAATGGGTTTAAAGAAAAACAATGACGTAAGATGCGATTTTTTAAGATATTATAAATTCCAATTATATCTGTTAGTAATTTCTTAAACTTAAGACGGCACAACTGTAGCTAAATTATAAACAAAAAGTAACGTTTAAATTTATTCCTAACAAAATAATTGCTGAATAATATTTATAACACACACATATATCTTGATAAAACGTACCTAGTGGGGAGGCTAACCAATATCTTCAAATAAACAAAATAGATTGTTATGATTATTTACTTTAGAATTTTAAATTAAAAACTACTTGTGAGTTCTTTTGCAAAAGGATAGATCAATGATTCCCAACCTGGAGGGCGCGAACTTGTTTCTGAGGGATCGCCGCAACAATTTATAGTTGCAGTTATTTTTATGAGGAATTTCATACCAAACGTTTCCAATACTTTTATGTTTCATCATGGCTGAGTTGCAATATTCTACTAATGTTTGCTACTAACTTTATATCTATAATGTACATTAACGTAATATATATAATTAATAAAATATATATAATTAATATAATATAATTTTATATTTAATGTGTTTTCTTTACTCTCTTAAAAATGCTTTTATTATGCAAATGTGGCGGTGGCAGACAGAGGGGATTGCGAACTATTTGGCTACTATAAAAGTGGGTCGCGGCTTGAAGAAGGTTGGGAGTTATTGGGCTAGATGATTTGAGTTACCTCAAAATCAAGGATCACTAATAAAATTTGATCTAGATACTCTCCTATCACCAACTTTCAAGAGACGGAAGAAAGACGTCGTTAAACAGGATGTTCGCTAATTCGAACGATGTTATTGAGAGATTTGACTCCAATTGAGAGTCTAACTTGGTGACAAGTTCAAATGTGAAAACTTAGATATGAAACTTTCACCAGGAAAGTGAAGCAACATACGACAACACCCTTACTAAAATTAAACTTGCGATACTGGGGACCAATATTATTATTATTATTATTATTTCATTTACTGTTTGTGTTTTATGATACAAAGAAGACTAATCTTATGCTACTGCAGAACTTGCACTTATCATGTCAGCTAGTATTGCCAGATCAGAGGTTTTACCTCTGAATCTAGAGGTTTTGCATGGGAAAAAGGTAAAAATTACCAAAACAGAGGTATGGCTTGATCAGAAATAAAAATTGAGATTTTTGATTACCACAGAGGTTTCTAGAGGTAAAAAATTTTCTGTGGGGGTGTTACTGGTCAAAGAAAAAAAATTAAATCAAAGAATTGAATAAAACTTTGATTCAAACTACAAGCAGTTTAGTGTTATATCTGTTAGAATTATTTAATCACCCTGAAGTATTTCGAGGCACGTCGAGTGGTAACAGCCGAAGTGTGTAATTTCGTTGTGTGATGAGACGTCCTTTCCACTTTCCTCACGTGACTAATGAATTACGTTTAACGTCACGTGATGTGGAGCCGCTCGAAGAGCAGTCGTTAAATTGGGGACACCGTTGTGTCTATCCTTTATATGGTCCAAAGTTCAGATATGCGCACTATGCTACAAGTTCTCAAACCGCCTAGAAAAACACTTCCGTTACTTGATTCTTTAGGTTAAACCTAATAGGTTCTTTTAAAATATGGCGTGTCCCTTAAATGACCAGGTATGTATTTTATTAGACACCCCATTTTCCAAGCGGAATAACGATGATAAAAAGATTTTTTAAGTAAGGAAAAGCCCATGCCTGTGTTAAATGTAAGTAAAGTTGCAAAAAAAAAAAAAAGGACAAAGTATATAATCGGCATTTTAAGATTTCGTGATATTCGGAGTTTGAATGGCTGTGTGGGAGTTATTATTTAAATAAACTTTTTTGTATGCCATGTTTAATCATTGGTGTTAAATCAAATGTGTGGAATAAGAGTGGTTTCAATGATTTTGGTAACGTTACCCGTGCTCTTCACAAACATAAAGGTTTTTTTACCATGTGGATTGTACATTATGTTTTTCAAACTTAAAAAAAAATTTAAGTGGTATTGAGGATGCTTTAAAAGAATACTTTAGGCAATATATATTAAACGCTTCAACGAAAATATGCAGCTTAATGGACGTTTCATTCAATTGCCCGCCCATTCGTGCTGTTCTTTACTTGGGGAAGCAAGAATTAGCATTTCGTGGTCATCACAAAGATGTAACCTCCACTAATCATGGTAATTTTAAAGAATTGTTAGAAACCTTTATTTCGATAAGCCCTGTGGACATTCATGAGCACTTTTGAAAAATCACACCCATGTTTGCCGGCAATTCTAAGACTATTCAGAATGAAATAATTGACTGCATTTGGCAATATATCAATGAACATATCGAAAAAGAAATAAAGGATTGCATTTTTTTCTATACAAGTAGACGATTCCACAGATATTGTCCAAAAATCTCAATGTAGTATCATAATTAGGTATGTTATTGCTTGTGGAAAGTTAGTGAAACGATTTTTGGGATTTTATGACCTCAGTTCCAATCGGACTGCCGAAGCATTGTTTAACCTTGTAGGAACTCACGAATCAACGGTCATTGATACACCAACCCACATTTCCAAAAGGTTTAATCATGATTTAATGTTCACCATTTTGTTTCCCCGCACATACGCTTTTCCCATCCAGAATCCAGATGGACCGACTCATCAGCGGTTCGCTGTGTTCCCGGCCACGGAAAAGACATTGGCTGCAGGCGACGATTGAGTTTAGTGTACAACACGGTACGGTGCAAGGATAACTTGATTGTATTTCTTCAAACTCCTTGACAGGTATTTCCTGCTTAAAAGTACCCCTACTGGACATGATGATTACGACCCTCCGAGTGTGACACCACGAACCCTTGAGTGGAACAGCAAATCATCAATTAGTGTTAAAGGGGTAACCAATGAACATTTGCGTATGAAAAGGGTGAACAGCCAATAAGATCATTGCGAGTGTAGAGACGATGAGGCGAACACCAATAAAAGACATTCTTTCGGTAGGACTCTTAGCGAGATGGTCACGCTGCCCATGATGGACATTCATAATGTCTTACAATAATAATGTCAATTCTTAATCGTAACAATTTAAGTTATTTTGCTATGTGATTGTAAATAAATTGTGTAACCCAGAGACATGCTGTCTACATAGTTCATCTGTATCTTAGTATTCCTGACTCAATTGAGATAAGGTTCCAGGGTAACAATCCACGTGAGTTGACGTACGAGCTAAAACCCTTCTGATATAACTTATAAGCTATCGGTGATATTATGGAGCCTATCACCGCTCCATCGTTCTGCAATCCGTCATAGAACGATAACCAAATCTATAAATGTAGAAACTGCAATTGGTAACCCTACAACCTTGTATCAAGATGCCTCGAAAAATTTAACTATAAATCAAAACTTATAGGACAACGTTTGGATGGGGCAAGCGTAATGTCAGGGCACTTAAATGGTCTTCAGTCCAAAATTAAAGAAGTAGCGCCACAAGCAGTTTTTATTCACTGTTTGGCACATCGTCTGAATTTAGTGCTACAACAAAGCTGCAACAGCATTTCACAGTGTCGCATATTTTTTGCAACTGTAAGCGGCATACCTGCATTTTTTCATCATTCTGCCAAACGAACTCACGTGGTCGATACAGTCGTCTGAAGACGAATTCCTACTTCTGTTATTAAGCGATGGACATCAAACTCTAAAATGTTGAGTGTTGTGTTGAGTAGGTAACACCGCTTGACATAAATATAATAAAAGCAATCAGACAACTTTGAGCGGTTTGTTAGATTATTGGTACATGAGCCGGCTTTCGGCTGCGCTAAAGGGCAGCCTTCATCAGATGTATATGGAGCGAATCGAACATACAGCAGATAATATAATTAAGGAATACAAATGGGAAAAAATAATTATTATTTTTCCCATTCGTAATCACCCTCGGTATTTTCTTTCAGTTTCATTAGATCCACCCTCTTACTTACTTGTTTCCTAATGAGCTTCTGTCGTTCTAATTTAGTATTTAAGTGCACTTTACATCTCACCATTCGATGATCACTTCCAGTATTAAATCTGTTCAGTACACTGCAATCTTCAATAATTGATTTCTTGTTTGCCAGGATATAGTCAATTTCACTAGTTCCCCCATTTGGGTGTTTCCATGTCCATTTTCTTTGCGGTTTCTTCTTAAAAAATGAATTCATGATGCTAAGGTTTTCAGCTTCTGCAAATTCGATGAGTTGATCGCCACGTTCATTCCTTTCCCCATATCCGTATTTACCAACCGATGTCTCTCCTTGTTCCTGTTGTCCAATTCTTGCATTGAAATCCCCCATGATGAGCTTGATATGTTGTTTCCCCTTGGTATGTAGCTGTTTGATTTCTTCATAAAATTCTTCAACCTCTTCGTCGGTATGGCTTGATGTTGGTGCATATACCTGTACTATTTGAAGTTGGTATCGCTGGGTTAGTTGAACAACGAGCCTCGCTGCTCGATCTGATGTACTTTCAACTTCCAGAAGACAGTCTTTAATTCTTTTGTTGATTAAGAAGCCAACACCACTTGTTCTTCCAGTTTCCGTTCCTCTATAATAAAACAAATGTCCACTTTTAAGTTCCACCAACTCTTCACCTTTTCTTCTAACTTCACTGAGTCCTACAATGTCCCATTTGATCTTGTCAAGTTCTTCTTCCAATTCCTGAAGTTTTGCTTCAGAAGCAAGGGATCGTCCATTATACGTTGCCAAGGTCAATAACAAACGGCAGCCTGGGCCATTCCAGTGATTCTTAGCACCCCCTGCTTTCATGCCACACTGACCGCTGCCTTGATCAGGAGCACTCCAGCACCTGGAGACTAGGGGCCATGGTTTCTGGTGTGTCAACATAATGGAGGAATTAGCCATAATTTCACCACGCTGGCTAGACGGGTTGGTGAATTAGCCCTCCCCTTCCGCCTTTCTATCCGTGCAGCAAATATTAATTTGCCACATAAATAGAAAGCTCAGCCTGCACCACTTGAAGGCGGGGTAGGACACTAGGTTACTGGCCTGGCCGGTTCCACACATCGTCACATACGTTCAGCGTGTGGGTCTCCTTCCAGTTAGATACCAGCAACCCTTTTGCAGGCCATATATATATATATATCATAATAAATATAATTATTTTGCTAGAAAACGGAAATTTATTGGCCACTTTTCGTGTTTCTTTGGGGGGTGGAGGAGGGGCTCGCCGCTTCACCCGTTCTTGAAGTCACGAACCGCCACTGCTGCAGTATGATAACGAGGTAACGAAACTTTAAGTCCCTGGACGGCCTACTCCCATCTTCTCATGGACAAGGAATTAAATTTGAAAACATCATTATCTTGAACCACTTGAAGGTTGACGCAATCCTTGTGGATACAAAGCAAGAATTTACATCAACACGTGATTCCACATTAACCAACTCTCTTGCCAATGAGTTGTTTAGCCAAGCACTTTTCATTTAACTAGAACTTTAACTTAACTCTTAACGTCGACTCATATTGTAATCAAAGGGGGTCCAGCAACAAGCTATGCTTGATACTCTCTTCCATTTTAAACCTAGTTAATAGTAAGGGGGCACTTTGCATTACTTTAACTTAGACAATACATCATCCATTTATGTTACGTATCCATAATCCATGTATCACAGATTAAACAATCATTGTTTCGTTTATAAATAAATATTCGTTTCCCGCTTGTGCAATTGCATCCTACTAACATTAAAACTTTTTTTTTATTTGAGAGAGAGAGTCAAAAGTTGGGAATACGGAATGTATACCAAAGCAGAACGCGACTAATGGTGAGGGAAGAAGAATGGGAACAAGGGAAAAAAAGGGGGGAAGTGTTTGGAGAACTTAGGAATTTGTCAGCTGCTTTTGAAAGACTTGCGATGTATCTGCAACCGCTTATCATCCATCAATGGTCGACAGAACCTGCTGAACGAAAGGGAATTTAAGACGATAGGAAAACGTTAGGAAAAAAAGAGAAGTCGTCGAAAAAATTGAAATGCAAAAAAATGTTTATATACATACGTAAACTTAAAATGGAGACAGAGCACTAGAATTTAATCTAACTGAAGTTTAAGTTAACTGTTAAGTTGAAAATAAAACTTTTAAGCTGAATGGTGTTTAAATTTCTCATGCGAACCAAATTACAGGATAGGGAGTACAAACATACAGGTAATTACATTAAAATTTAATTTTCTTTTGTTGTTATGCCATTACATTCCAAATTTTATTTTTGCTTTTGTTGTCCCAGTAAGAGCAGTTTTGAGTGACCTCTGAAGAAGATCTCTGGTTTTTCATCAAAATAAAATTTATGCATTAGTTCATTGAATTAATACATTGCTATTTTCAGTTAAAAACTACAAAAAAGAGGGAAAACAACTTATTCTTTTCTACCAATAATAAGAGTTTGGGTATATATCAACTTCGTGGCTGTTTATGAATTTTAGTATAATTTTTGCGTGTCTGTGAATTCTGAAGCAATTTTTGAGTATTAGTGGATTTTGATGTAAATTTTGATTACCAGTTGATTTTGATGTAAGGTTTCATTATCAGAGGATTTTGATGTGTTCCATGTCTATGAATTATATAAGGTATAATTACATATGAGGTAAACTAAGACTTTCTTATATTTGGAATATCGCCTCTACATTTGTGGATACGTTTATTTGAATATTTACTCCACATTTCGTATCTCTTAGAAATAAAAGCATGACAAATTCGGGGAACAGAAAATAAAAACAAAGCTACTCAAAGAAAAAAGAAATATGTTCAAGAAAAGTCTGAAAGTAAGTTGGATTTATTGATAAACACGCCTAAACAGGAAACACTAATAATGACAATACGGTTCATAAATTTTGTAGAATGCGGATGTCTGCCGAAGTAACTAGGGTCAATGTGGAGCTGATCAAACGATTTCACATCACTTTAAAATGCTTATATTGTGGCTTTAAAGTAAATTCGGATAAATTTAGTAAATACGCAAAGCACACGCGGGACCTATTCATTAGTGAATATGGTATTTAATGTCCGTAAGCATACATAAAATGCTATTTCATGGAAGAAGTATTATTGCCACTTGTATCCTTCCGAAAAATCAGTTTTCAGAAGAAACTCAAGAGACAAGAAATAAACACAATAGACAAAAAAAATAAAAAAAATAAAACAATAGAAGAAATAAACACAATAGACAAAAAAAATAAAAAAAATAAAACAATAGAAGAAATAAACACAAATAACGAGAACTTTTTGCTAAGAAAACATCAAGAATTGACACAAACACAAATTTACTTAATAGATTGCCTGTCACCTCAGACCCACTAATTGCAAGTTTAGGTTCTTCTCCACATACAAAATGCAGAAAAATTAATTCATAAGTTTTGATATTTTTGGAACTCTCAGGAGATTTGAATTCAGCAAGTAGAGGGTGATTAAACATCAGGCATATCACAAGATCCGTTAGAAGATTATACTGATAGTAGTGATTCCCAGTATTTTTGTGTTATGTAATTGTTTTTGTAGCATAAACATTTATGTGTTTTTAGAAAAATAGAGCATATTTGATGTTCATGTAAAAATTATCAACGTTTTTTATTATAAAACTGTGTAAAATATTAATATTATTAGTCCAATAATTTGATTTTTCTGTAACATGGAGCCAGAAAATGATTTGAAATTGCTATTATAATTATTTTTTAAATGCCTTAATATATGAAGAGTATATATACCTTTTATGTATTTTACACGTAACACCCTCCAGAAAATAATTACAATGCTTTATGTGTGGTTTAATAATTTTTTTCACCTAGATTGCTAAAATATCGCACTGTGCGTCGGTTGGAAACTCGAATGAGTTGATGAATTCGGTGTGTTTATGGTGCTGTCTCTAGCCGTGAGACACAAAAGGGTTTTTTCAAGTAAGTAAGGCAGAGTTACTCATAAATTGGTCATTAGCTGTAACGTTGATATTTGATGGATATAAATGCCCCGAAGGAGCTGAGATCAAGCATAGAGTTGACTTTTTAATAACGCGTGTATTGGAAATTAATAACATATGTCCGGAATTTTGATCGCACCTTTTTAATTTTTTCCTTTTTTTATTATTTATTTATTTATTGAAAAACACAGTAATTTTTTCTCATTAATAAATTTCAAGGAAAGCAGAAAAAACATCGTCAAATAGAAAAAAAAAACTTTAATTAGAATGGATGTAATTCTGCAATTCTGTTCAGTATTTGCTGGACCGTAGATTACCATTCGTAAATAGAAGTAGTCGCTAATTAGAAAGAGATTATTATGAGTGATTTCACCATACCTTATTAAAACGTCTTATAACTGCAGGAATATAGTAACAAGAGCTACGGCGAATTACCTAAAAAAGAGAAATCAGTTTCATCGTCAGTTGACGATGCTGGTATGTATTGCATACAAAAATCAACTTCGTGGATTTTGATTTGGTAAAGAATGTATCAACCAATGCGCGTGAAGTATTTCTAGTTCGCATCCAAGATTCATGGTCGGCATTTTCTATCGACCATCATTAGCTCTCCGAGCCATTGGAACGGAGAGACGGTAGCGGAGACACGGGGAGGGAGAGCACAACAATGTTTTGTCATTAATGAGAATAATTAAGCGAAAGAGAGGGAGACAAATAAGGTGAAGGTGAGGGCGCTTCTCGCTTCTAGCGCCTTCTAACGAACCCACTAGAGCACGTTTCCTTCGAGAAAGAGAGAAAGTTCTCCTGGAGGATGGCTCCTATATTCAGGCAGTTACGTTCAAGCTCAGAGATTATAATGCACTTTCGATAAACTCAACTATTTTACCATCATCAGGGAAATGAAGTAATTTGGTTTGCCATTGCACACTTAGCAACCGATGTCCAGAAAATTAGGCAATGTATATTTGATCATTTTCAGCGCTGATGATATATGGCAAGGACAAAACCATTTGAAACGAGGGGAGCGAGGTAAACATTGCACATTATGCATATAACATGCCGATTGAAAATTATTGTATATTAGTGATGAACAACCAAATGAGAAATTATTTCACACACTTCTATCAATCACTAATGGAAACACTGTCTTGCTGTAGCCAAGAGGATGATGAAGAAAAACTGATGGTTGGTCCTTTATTGTTAGTATCTGAACATGTTGTGTAATAACCGTACTAAAATAGTCAAATGGATACTATGAGCAAGATGACTGAAGAGAAGTGGGAACTTGAGTTCGTCTTATCATGGATCGAGAATTGTTGCGCGGAAAGCTTATAGTTCCACCTTCGTGCATGTGTTTAACTTTTGACATTCCCTGTTCGATCGTAGCCTTACCTAGAGATCAAAGATCTTCCTAAAGTCGTCCTGAGGATATGCAGAACGTCCTCGAGACGACCCAAAGACGATCTTTGCTAAACTGGTCATAGAACCTGAATATGCGAAATCCGATAAAGCTGTAAAGAAGTGAGAAAAATCTAGCAGCAAACGAGAAATTGAATCCCGAGAAGAGAGAGCAAAACCACTATTCTGCATCAAAACGACTGACTTGGACAGCGACAGTGAATTAATGAGGTTGGAATTAAATGACATGTTTACTTATCTTCACTCAAAGGTAATAAGACATAACATTTCGCAAATGGGCGGTTATGGAGGCCTGCATACGAAGCCTGCATTCGAAGCACCTGAAGATATCGTTAGAGTAAGTGAGAAAATATCGCAATTGAATTACAGAGGATTGAGTATGGTTTATCTGAACTGAGGAATTCGTATTTCAATTACAACGTCGACAGAAGGGTACACCTATAGCGCAGATCATACAAGATCCTACTTTTCAAATTTGAGTGTTACAAGTAGTGGTAGTAATGCACGCTGAGGAGTGTATTGCCATATGGTTTCTCTCTTAATGCGGGAGTACATTATAAAGCGAATATAAACGATTTTACCGAAAGCATTGAACGAGTATCTACTAAATTATTAAGTACAGTTGGCCATTTCGGTTAAACGGAGTCCGAATGATCGGAGGTCTGTTATATATATAATCAGTGGCGCAGGAAATGGGGGTCTCAGCACCCCCATTGGGTAACAAAATACATTGTTTCGTTTAATGCCGCCAAATCACAAGACCAGTTGGACAACTACTTGGAATCTTCATAATCTTTAAATTGCTACGTCACTGTATCTAATTGAAAAATTTTTTAATGCGGCCTTCCAACATGAAAAGGTCCCTGTCTTAAGTTAATGTTTATTCCGAAGTTAAATAATTTGTTAAATACCTCGAATAGTATACTACAAAAATTATGATCATGTTGAACATCAACATCTTTAAAACTCCATACTGTGAAGTGCAGAAGCGTATACCACAGACAATTTCTCCTTTCCTAAGTTCATTCTGCAGCCTCTGAAAAACCTAAGCCTACTAAATCATGACGTCTCCCTTACTCCATCCCCACCTCAAATTTTTCCTTCGCCAAAACCTCTCACTCCTATTTACCTTAGGTTTTCATTTACTCCATCCAGCAGCAATAGTTTTGTTTGAGGCAGACCAAAGTAAAATTTATGTTTCTCGGTTTTGCTGTTTCCTTTTCTACATATATTTAACAATACTTTATCTCAATCACTCTATCTCTACTTCATCCTTTAAATCCTAAATGCAATTTCATTCGAATTCTCAAAATAGGTTCCACCATACATATATCATAGGCGTAGACAAAAAGTACATAAGGGGGGGATTATAGGTTCGATGAAGTGGGTTACAGAGCTACAATTCATATATTCGTATGTTACATATATGCAAAATTTCATTGCAAGGGGGTTACAACCACCAACATTACTCCCTGGCTACGCCTATGCCCTATAAAAACCTTTGTAGAACTTGCGCCTTATTGTTTGTTTGTTTGTTTGGCTTTTTTATGGCGCAAGAGCATCTGGGCTATACTGCGCCACCTTGAGCCTTAAAACCCAATCAATACATACTATACAATACTGAAACCTCAAAATGAATTTATCTTATTAATAATAACAGGCCCTAACTACCTTCACTCGAATTGATTTTGTCGAAATCAACGCTTGTCATCTATAATAATTTTATTATTTAATAATTTTTAATATTTTAAAATAACTTATTCAATTTATTTATTATGACTGATATTAATTAAATCACAATATAAAAATAATTTGACTTAATTTCTTCATAAGGATTTGTTTCCTACCATCGCAAGGTATGATATTAAGTGATAATAAAAATACATTATACATCTATTTTATCTGTCACATAAAATTAATAATAAACGTATTACTTATATACATTATCATACATATACATCATGCCAGTATTTTTTCTATAAGTGATATCCTTCACCCACGCATATTACAAAAATCTTCAAAAATTTTAGCACATGCAAATACTCGTTTTAATATGTGTTAAATTACTATTACCTCTTACATTACTAATTTCCACAAAAGATTTAATTATATAAAAACATGTTTCTTTTGAATTATTATTAGGGGTGCACCTTTTCAACAACATCTTCACTAACCATGTGTATAAGTATTGCATCCCGATTTCTACTGTTAATGTGCTGTATATCGTATATTTGTATATGGCTTGTATTATTACGAATGTGTGGTGATATGATATACTTGGAATCATATGTGTGGTATAGTTGGGTATACTGCAGTATATTATATTGCACACATATAAATATTAAATATCAAAAAAGTTGCGTGCATTTTAAGTAAATAGATTATTATTATTTTAGCAAATTTTCTAACAAGCGTGACATCTTCATTTCATATAATGATAAATATACTAAACGATAGGACGTATTTTATCAATATATTAGTATTTGTCAAACAATCAACGTTTATTGGCGTAGTGATACCAGCGCCGATGTTATGGCGTGATTAGATGGTGAAACGTTCGAAAGAAAATAAATATTTCTGCCTTCGGTGGGACCTGAACCCACGACCTTCCACTTGCCGGGCGGAGGCTCTACCCACTGAGCTACGAAGGACAATATATAATCTCTTTACGAACGTATATATATTGTTGCCAGTTATTTCGCAGAATGGTGTAGTACATAGACTACTATTTAAACCAAATTGCAAAGAGACTGGTATTAAATTGATCGAAATGCACGTTGCAGCATATGTATTTATTTTATATAAATCGAACACTACGCAGATTAAATCAAACAACAATGTCAATCAATCAACGTTTATTGGCGTAGTGATACCAACGCCGATGGTATGGCGTGATTAGATGGTGAAACGTTCGAAAGAAAATAAATATTTCTGCCTTCGGTGGGACCTGAACCCACGACCTTCCACTTGCCGGGCGGAGGCTCTACCCACGTTTGTAAAAGATGATATATAGTCCTTCGTGGCTCAGTGGGTAGAACTTCCCTTGGGAGTGGAAGGTCGTGGGTTCAAGTCCACCAAAGGCAGAAATATTTATTTTCTTTCGAACGTTTCACCATCTAATCACGCCATAACATCGGCGTCGGTATCACTACGCCAATAA
>QLNU02015270.1:120574034-120608552 GCA_006491805.2 Dysdera silvatica
CGATGAAATCCAGCATAAAGCAATAATTTAAAAACATGTGCAGGGATCAAAATGCATTACCTAATTACAGTTTAAAGTTCAGAAGGGAGAATAAGTGTTGTCGGAAATTAAAATAATTCAATATACTAGCAACCAGTCACGTACTTCATAAAAGAAATTTATAAATTATATATAGCGCTGCATTAGTTAAGTTTTGTTTTAGTTAATCTTTACTATTATTAATTCTGAGAAAGTTCTCTATTTGTTTAGCTCAACAAACTGCCGGTAAATTAATCACCCTGTCCGTAAAGCTTCCAAAGTAAGCCGTTTTTCATAAGTAAATTATTATTTTTCGTTAGTCATCCTCTTCAAATAAATGGAACTAAATATTTAAAAAAAATAAACGCCGCCGGGAATAATGGGATCCGGCAGAAGAGAGATATGAAGAAAGGCAAGGTCTTGCTTCTTTTGTTTGATTGCCATCCGCCAATGAAATAATATACTCTGCGACAAAAGAAATGACCAAACAGCAATTATTGGACTAGGGGAGATTAATACGAAATTGGACAGAAATACCCCAGTAAAAATGCATAATCATGCAGGTCGTTAAATTTCGTGGATTTTTTTTTCCCTGTTGTTCAAATATCGGGTTTCTGTTGAGAATTAAAAAACATGACGAAACCTCAGACCCGACATAGCGGGTATAAAAGCAAAATAATTAAAAAAAGAAATAAGAAAGCGAACCAAAAAAAATTTAACTTTTACGCAAATTAGTACGGTAGTATCTTAAAAGTGGAGCTTCGTTAGTGGGACCGTCTCCATAAAAAAAAAATAAATAAATAAACCCAAATGAAGGGAAAAAAAAACCTTAAATATGAAAAATAAGAGGCTTCGGATATTTCGCTAATAGTTAATTAATTCTGGTCATAAAAGAAGCTGGCTGAAAAATTATTCCCTACTTCCCCAGTCACTCAGACCCACCCCAGCAATTTTTATCCCCGACGCCCCTAACCAAATACTAATACTGGTGTTGTTAAAAAGGATGGAAAGAATAAGAAGAGGGAAAATAATCCCTCGTCTGTTTTGTATAATTAAGGAATCCCTCCCCCCCACATTCAATCTCTAAAAAAAATCCTTTCCGCAGAATATAAAAAATATTTTATCGTAAATTTTTTGTTCTTTGATTTTTTTTCCCGGACCTCCTTCCGACGCTCCTTTCCATTTTGCTGCGAGCAAAAGTCCAGGACTTGCAAATAGAAAGAGGAAACTGCAAAGCTTGAGGGTTGTTAATGCATTTAAGAAGAAGAAACAGTATAGAAAATGACGACGGCCTGGCACACCGTGAGAAAAGAACCCACAGCAAATGAAGGTAATTATTTGAACAGACTTTTCACAAAGATAAAAAGCGAATTTTTTTAGAAGTCGTGTTTTTCCCCCTCTTCTCGGAACTCCGTTTAAAATTCTCATTAAAAATTCAGAAGTATAAGCGCAAAAAAGAAAACTCACTTTACATTGTATCTCCACAATATATTTACTTCATCTTTCCTTTTATCGTAAGAATTCGAATCAAAGACCTATATTGAAACCTCCAAACTAGATCTTCATTTCAAAGTATTTTCCTCTTTCCGATAAACGAACCTAACTCGCAAGAAAATCATCGAATTATGGCTTCTTTTAAAACCTAAGTCCCGATTTGAATAAAGGCTCTCTTTTCATTTTTAACGGAACTTGAATCAGCAAATGCAAGGCACACACACACAAGGAGTATAGAAAGCCATTTGCAATTTCAGAACCTAATGGGATGAATAAGAGCTGTTTTGTGAAAGAAATTCATTTCTTCAGAACCACTCTAATATGCAAAGCATTTATTTGAAATAGGGCATTATGCATAATTTATATTTGTGAGATAAAACAATTTCTATTGTTTATCTACAAATCGACATTTAAAATTTAAAAGACTCGATTTCATTTTCATGACGATAAAACAAAACTTGCAGCTATCAATTTCAAAAACACGCTTTATCTGTTGTTTGCGTTCAGTAATAGAGCAATACAATAGAACGCAATTTCCTCCAAAGTAGTTTAAAAACAAAAATTTCAGACTGTGGATTGAAACTAATCGTTAACAGAAAGCGAATGAGAAATATACGAGCCAAATTCGTCTAATCACTTACGATAAACTTTTCGTCATAAAATAAAGTGCTTGTAAATTTAAATATACATTCCGTAATTGTTTCCCCCCTTAAACATACAATATCCCGTCATCTCCCTAAAAAATCTGAAAAGCATTTTAAATTTCATGCACCTTATTTCAGTTAAATCATTTATGTTCCACTGACTCAAGCAATTAAGTAGGCCTACCTTTAACGTTAGTTTTTTTCCCGGTATGAAAAGCAGTAGTTTTGTGCATAAATTACGGAGCAACTTCCAGAATCTCTTTCAAATAAACTATAATAATCACTGCCATTGATAACATCAGAAGGACAGAGATAAATGTATACTTAAATATAAATTATAATTAAGACAAATTATATAATTCAATAATTAATTACAAATTAATTAAATAATAGAGTAATGTATACTTAAACAGCAAAAGACATTAATTGAAGCATGTATTTTATGTAATATTTGTAGGGACCGCAAAGTCAACCCATTAAATGGAAATCGTTGTTAAATAAATTTGTAACAAAAACGGGATACAAAGTACAGAATACAATCAAGATGCTTTCATTTAAAGCATATAATTTAATTGAATTATATAACTCAGGGTTGTCTAACCCTTTTGAACAGCGGGCCACTTAAAAACATTCCACGGATATCGCAGGCCAGTGGTTTCCTTCAAAAAAAAAAAACCACTTCCAGTGTTTCTTCTGTTTAGTTTTTTATTCACTTGCGATATGGAAATGGGTCACGGCGGTTTTTCCTTATTTCTAAAAAAATCACAAATATTGGGTTTTGAATTTTTGTTTAATTCCAAACAATTTTTCGCTGGCCAGATTGTGGCCCGCTGGCCGTGTGTTGGACACCTCTGATATAATTGAAAGGATTGTTCATTGTTCCCAGTCAATTGCTTAGATTTGAAAGTGCCTATTTAGAACACGTGCCTAGATTTAAAAAAAAATAAATAATAATCTATGAGCAGAGAGCTCCCCTTTGTCCCCTCCCCTTTAATTCTCTGGATTTAGGTCCCCCCCTTCCCACTATATCCGCCCCTGGGAACGCTCATTCCTATTTAGTTAAGCTCACTGTGGAAACTGATGATGCCAGATACTTTTCGTGAAACACGGAACACAGCAGCAGTGAGGGAGCCCACCGTCCCTACATTCGGCTCATAGGGTATGGCCTATAATCGAAGCGTGAAATGAAGGAGGGCGGGGACTGTTTAGCCCCTCTGAATCACAAGACGGAGATGAGATTCGAGAGTTTTAGACTTTTAATGAACTGTTTCCAGGCCCGACCCCTTCGATTCCCCCACTTCACTACCCACTACGACCAAACAGTAATCTATCGGTTACGGCACTGGAGGGAGGGGAAAAGGCCTTTAAGTCTTTTCCATCGCTTAACAAATGTCCGTCTAATTAGGTTTGGTGAAGCGAGAAGTTAAACAAAGATGACAACGTGTGTTTGGTCCCGTAAATCGTTTTGCTCCTGAAGAAAGAGAAAACGTTTTGCTGAATGAATTGAAATTCAGAAAAAACAAACAAAATTTTTAATTGCTTTTTTCTTGAAATAAAATCTACTTGAGCATGCATCGTTATTGTATTCAATGCAAGTTAGACAATGCAACTATTGAAAATTAATTCTACCATATTCATAACGTATGTGCATACCTAACACTAAACAACGCGAATTGTACCTAAAAAATATGCGTCCTCTGTGTTAATTTTATCCTTAAAAATTGGATAACATTAGTGACACACGCGTTTTTAGCTCAAACTAAACCTTTTTTTTTATAGAAAACAAAGAGACAATGCCCTGGCCCGGGGTCGAACCAAAGACCTTCCGCACGAACCGAAGTGCCTTACCCAGCTCGATCACCAAGGTTCCGGTACGATGCTCCTCTTTTTTTTTCGCATATAAGGTTTTGTGAAATTATTACCTTTCTCCAGGCTAACACGATTGCGCCAAATGGCCAACACGCGAAGTTTTTAGCGGGTTTCAATAGATATTGAACCCGCTATTGCTTTTGGGCTTTCTGTCTGTCTGTCTATACGCAATAAAAAGGGTAAGGTAAAGGTCTTCCGTAAATGCAATAATGATGGCTATTGTTAACGTTACAAATCTACCGAGTTACTTGAGAATTAGAGAGTGACGAATTAGAGAGTGGAGGATTATCGAGTTGCTGATTAGAGAGTTGCGGATTAGAGAGTTGCGAATTAATGTTAATTGAAACTCGCTAAATTTAAATATCGACCTTAGGCAATTTTCTTTTACTTGTTTGTTTTGTATTTTGTTTCGTGAGGAACTGAGATGAATTACATTTCTTAACACCCAGGTATTTTAACTCAAACAAAGGTCCTTTTTGTATCGAAGAAAATGAGACGCCACCCTGGTTCCCGGTTCGCATCGGGGACGGGACAGAATTTCTTTTTCTTCTATACAAAAAAATAAAACTATAGTTTGAACTGAAAAACATGGTTGTCAAAAATATCATTTGTCTCAATTCTCTATGAAAAAAAAAAATTACAGAAAATATGCCTCGTTGATTTCGTTGGTTGACCATTTGTCAACTATGTAAGACTGTCCTTCACGCTTGGAAAATCCCTTTATTTACCACTTAGATGTAAGTGCAATGTATCCTAATATCGTTTAAACAAACCACTTGCAACCTTCTGCAATGGTTGATGAAACTACTTATGCTGCATGCGACTTCAACAAACCTGACGCATGTTGTAGAAGAGTCATACCATGGACTTGGCGAGGAAAGTATATGCCAGCAACTCATGGTGAATTTCAGCGCATTCAACAATAGTTAGAAACGGAAAAATTTCCATCAGAGACACCTGGTGGTGAACCTTAGAAGGAACCCTTAGTAGGGCAACAATATATTACGAATCATAAAAGCGTAAGAGCTTTATCTTGTGGTAAAAGATTTTTAAACAAGGACACTTTTTAATTAATTATTGAGAAAGATGTGGCGAAAATAAAATGGTTTTGAAGAAGGTTTGACTCTCTACAGTTTACATCAGAATCTTACTTCCAGCTCATAGTCGCCAGGAAGGAGATAACTCGCCACGCATTCGGAATGGATTCGAACCAGCAACCTCTGGGTTGCCGGCCCAGTGCCATAACCGTTGGAGAGTAGCCACGGAAGAATAGTCAACGCTTACTAACTTTACCGGTTTTTCATCAGCCATATCTATTAGATATCGCGCAATTAATAAAATTTTAGATTTTTGAACAAAATCTGCATCATTTTCTTTTTCTTTTAAATTTACAAATATAGCAAAACTTCGATATATAGAACTGCAATAGATCGAAGTTTTGGTGAACCCTGTGATTTAGCTTGCATTTAACGATCGCTCAATTAGCTCGAATAAAAGACTAAATAACGCTTACTAATTTCAGACACAACGCAACAGTTATTTTAAATAAAAATTTTATAAGACGGATAAGCTCATAATAAAATAATATAAAGCTTCATAAAAGAAGGTCATGATTATAACTTTTATAGTGATACTGGTGTTTTTGACAAAATGCGTTAGGGGCGTTCGCTAGTTTTTTGTTTTTTCTCAGTACGAAAAGTTTTTTTTTTATTTCATAGTTTCTTATATATTATATGTATATATAATCACATATTTCTGCATTTTCCTCTTCTCTTTACCTACCTTAATTTACGAAGGGAGCATTCAGCCCCCCAAAACGGTGTATTTTTTCAAACAATCCAGCGTCAAAATAAGAGTTATTAACAAGCAGTTATTTTGACACTGGCGTAAGGTTTAAAACACAAGTGTTTTTAAACCTTACGCCAGTGTCGAAATAACTGTTTGTTATGGAATCTCCTGGTGAAACTCTGTATTATTTTGTTACAAGAGTTATTGTCACCCACTCATACGCTTACTAATTCTTAATCTTAATTATTGTAAATCTGTTTCCATCAAGCTCTACTATTTTCAACCTCGTAAAACTGAATAATGAGAAGATTAGAGCGAAGTTGGGTTATGGGTTGGTCGGGGGATGGTTAGGTTTCTAGCGAGCGAGTCAATTTCAAGTGTCTCATTAAAGGAAGTCCAGTGCTTGCGACTATCCTGCTCTCTTTCACTTCTTCTACATAATCCCATTAAGAGCCTTAAAATCTGGCGCCTTAAAAGTGCCAAGAAAAAATTAGGGAAATTTCTCCTCTAAATTTAAATGTAAAAACAAAGAAGTTCAAGCTGTAATTTAATAGACTTGTAATGTTAAAAAGAAGAGTTCGCGCAACTCAGTAAAATTTCGTAGTTAAAACTTTTTTTTTTAAAGATTTCTAAAAAGTCGTGAAAATTTGGGACAACAACTAAGAGCGCGTTTTTCAATTTACGACTAATGATTATAATGCCTAATATTATCTCCCTAAGCTTAAAAAGCACAATTTAATAAAATATTTAATAGTTTGGCAATCTGGAACTTGCCAGTTTGCTTCCAGAAGAAAAAACAAACTTTTCTTGACCTCTGGCCATTATGAGCCAAATATTGAATCCAATTTGAACCATAAACAAAAGTGGCATCAGATTAATTGTAACGATTAATTCCTTCACGACTTGCAAAACATTACTTAAAAAGGACCATTTGATTGGGAGTTATTTATTATTTATATATTCATTAGTGAACAATTCAATAATGATTAATTTAATAATAAACAAAGTTTACTAAAATCTTAAAAATTGTATACGTGGATATTAATTATTAGTTTATGTTTCCTGTCACATCATGCGTGTCTTTTATGGAAAATAGAAATAAAAGCGACCTCCTGTTATCCAATTATAAAATTATTAAACGATAGGGTCGAAGTGGATTGTCGGATAATCGAATTGTTCGGATAATTAGGGATTCTCTTAACCCTAAGTAATGGAAATTTTATATTTCAATTCAAGCTTTGACTTACCGTTCTTGGGTGTTAGGCCATTATAACATTTGTCGCCTTCTTTTAACTTTTACTTCCTTCCCTTTCCTTCCTTCCCTTCCTTCTTTCCTTCCTTCCTTCTTTTTTTTTTTCGTTACAAGGAAATATTTCAAAATTCCGTGTTAATGCTTTTAGCATTTTGTTTTTATTCTTAATTTTGATACGGTTTTTATAAAAGTAAACTGACTTCTTGATGTGTTTTGCTGTCAGAGCCGGATTAAGACTTCGTGGGGAGCCGGATTAAGACTTCGTGGGGCGCTAGACAATGTTGGGGCTCTTTATAGTATAAATTAAGCCTGTGTGATTACGGTAGGACCCGAGGATCCGTATATAACGAGGATATTGGGACCAACGAAGATGCTCGTTATATCCGATAGATCGCGAAATCCGTTCTGAAACTTAAATTTTAAGCTTTGAAAATCAAGTCGATACGGGTAACGTATTTGCACATAACGTGCATACAAAAATTCTAAAATTCGCGGAAAGACTTTCCGTGGTAAAAAATATTGTCCTGGTGATAAGGTCGGATTGGCAACGATTTTGAAATAATCTCGAGTCTTCGCAGTGCCAGACCCCTTATAAAAAAGCGAGCCCTAGATATTCGTCTTGTTTGTCTATGCCAGTGGTTCCCAACTTGGAGGTCGCGACCATTAAGGGGGTCGCGAACAGGCTTCTGGGATGTTGTCGCAACTATTTTTAGTTGCAATTATTTTTATAAGGAATGTCATACCAAATGTTTCCAACGCTTTTATATTTCAACATGGCTACATTGCAATGTTCTACTAACGGTTGTTAACTTCATATCTATAATATACATTAATTTATATAATTAAATATAATAATACAATTAGTATAATAAAATTAATACAATTAGTATAATATATATATAATTAGTACAATTAGTATAATATAATATATATAATTACATACAATTAGTATAATATAATAATAATAATTATTAGTATATAATATAATTAATATAATTTTGTATTTAATGTGTTTTCTTTACTCTGTTAAAAATGCTTTTATTATGCAAATGTGTCGGCGGCGGACAGAGGGGTCGCAGATCTTTTGGTTACTATAAAAGGGGGTCGCGAATTACTTGGTTACTATAAAAGTGGGTCGCGGCTTGAAAAGGGTTGGGAACCACTTGTCTATACGCTAATCCGTCCCTGTATATTGCCATGTTATATGTATTGTTGCATACTTATGTCTTATAATAATTTATTATTACTTAATGCTTTATTCTCATGTCAGATATGCTTTACACATTACATGAGTATTATACCCATGTCAGATATACTTTATACATTACATGAGTATTATGCTCATGTCACATATACTTTACACAGGACATGAGAATTATACTCATGTCACCAGTGCCGTATTTCCCAATAGGCTATACTAGGCTATAGACTAGGGCGGCAAAATTTTGTGTATTGAGTCTGATATAACAAAATCAATGCCATTTTGCTGAGAGGAAAGTCAAACATCTATGTTGGGATTTCAACTCAACATCATTTGAATACCAGTGTTCGATAGATATTTATTTTTCGCTAAAATTAAAATTTATTTCAATAAAATTGAATTTGATTTATTATATACCAAAAAGAAATAATACTTCAATATAAGTTAATATTGTTTAATGTTTATGTTTCAATTTATGAGTTTGTTTTTCAACATATTTATTGTTAATATAAACTTTTGTAGCGTATATTGAATGTAACAATTTTTATGTTCCTACTGCTGATTGGGGCGGGCGGACAAGAAGGGGCGGCAAATTAGCAAATTCGCCCATGCATGTCACATATATTTTACACATTACACGATTTAAGTATTATACTAATGTCACATATACTTTACACATTACATGAGTATTATACTCTTGTTGCATATACTTTACACATTCTATTTACTTAAGTAAGTTAGTAAAACGGTTAGTAAAAGGATAAATTTGGACATTAATTTGCTAGTTTTTGACTCCTACAGTAAAACAATGATTACTAAAGGATAATATATACGACAGCTAAGTCCCCCCCACACCCCAACTCCAACGAATAATGTTTAACGGCAAATTATGTTTGCTATATTATAGAAGTTTTGCACCAAGGCCCTTTTCTCCTCCTACTGTCTCCTCCCTTAATTTTCCATTCGACAATCATTGCTTAAACATAAAAATGACGTGCATTAAAACTTTTAAAATATTGCATTGCGACATACAGCAATACAATATATTGCCATACACTGGAGCTAGGCTTATTTAATTACTCAACGCCCTTGTACGTGTTTTCTAATACAAATATATTGAAAAAGTCAATATACAAAGAAAAGACTAGCGAGAAAAAAATTGACGCACTCCGTTCGAAAAACGCTCTTTTATTAGTAAATACCACTTTTTTTTTTGACAATCTGGAACAGAGGAAAAAGACATTCTTTCGCATATTATCCGCCGTCAAAGACTCGCATCATAAGAAACCCATCAAAGACGTAATATTCTCATATCCAGCGCTGTCTCCTCTCTTCTTTTCCGTCCGTAATGAATAAAAACCGAATCTTAGATGCCATCTCCCCTTTGATGCCCGGCCTCATTCTTGGAATATTTCGGAGTGTTCTTATTCGACACGTTCTGTGAATCCGGACTCCTCGACCAATGAGGTGATCGAAAAATGACGCGGAACACGGGATAAGGGTCGCTTGTCGAAGGTGTCAGGAAACGTGATTCATAACAAAATGCTCCGCAATTCCTGAGGAAAGTTCGAATTCCGGAAATTTCGAATCCGGACAAAAGCTCCCGGAAAAGAATTCGGACCGAGAGAATGGCTGTTATTAAATGACCTGTCTTATCGTCGTCGGATATGGTCATGAAAGAGTGTACACGTGGTGCTAAAAGGGAGGTATTTTACAATATAAGGAATTTACAGTATTGCTGGAAAATATTTGATTGCTTGGATGTGGATGTCAATGCACACTCCCCGTGTTTTTTTAAGTGTTTGAACTCGAGTATACGTACACACGTACGTACCTGCGTGCGCACACACATACACAACTGAACCCACTTATAGAAGCCCGTATTTATGTTTCCAAATTTAGCTAGAAAAATATGAATTTTATTTGAAATGATGATAAGTGAAATAAATAAGAATCGGCGGAATATTCGGTAAAACTCTGTAATATCTATGATTTACAGTAATTTTTCCTCCCTAAATCACTTTTTATAACTTAATTTGTATTAATTATATTAATTTAAACACTTTTTATAAGTTATTTTATACTTCAAAATTGTTTATCTCTTTTTCTATTGTACAAGTTACACTGCGAATAAACAACCCTTTAAAGGGAAGATATATTTCCAGCATATTACTGCGAAATTTTATGGAAGAAGATTGTGATAAATAATTTTTTCTGCTTTTAGTAATGTCATCAAACGCCGATAAACACATTCAGCAAATAAATTCTCTTTTATAAAATCATTTTGAGACTCGAACTTCTTTATTTGCACTTACTTAGAATAATACTTTAATCCTAGGAAACCTGCATGAGATCATAAAATGATCGGATAATTAAAAAGCTGGCCTTTGAAGCGAATAATTAAGGCGGACGAATTATGTGTTTTTAATATTTGCATCGAATTGCTTTTTAGAGAAACCAAAGTTTCATCGGTACGAGATAATTATAATCGAAATACCGCGAAATTAATTAAAGCGATATTTACCTTGTTTGTGTAATACAGAGAAACTGACGACTCAAGCGACACATAATTGAAAAACACTGGAATAACATATTTCTGCAGGAAACTACAACTTTTGAAGTTTATCAACCTAAACTGCTTTTTTTGCCATTGAATAATTAATTAACAATCTCTATTTGCAATCGACATTTTTAATTAACCCCGAAAATCCTTTTAAAGGTTTCCAAATAATGCGAGGTATATTGAATGGAATAGAAAAAAAAATAAAACGAACAAATGAAATGCAATATTAATAAATAATAGAAAATGACATATTTACTTCTGTTGGGTCCCGATATCCCTTCTTTATGATCTATTCATCCGAACCAGATGAATATTGCCCAAGGGCCAGAAAAAAAAGCAAATCATCATAACTTTTCCGATCTTAAAAAAAAAAAGGTAATCGTAATCTCAAAATACTGATAAGTTGCCCCAGGTCATATCCACCTTTTTTGGTTTTATTTTGCCAGGAAAGGAAATGGAATCAGACTTTTTTCGGCTGTAGAGATGTTCAAGTTTGGATAGCCTAAGGATGAGGAGCAGCAGCATCTTAACATTCTGAAAATAAGCACTCATTTCCATTTGTCTCTTTCCAGACAAAAAAATTGGGGGGAAACTGATGATCTTTCCTCTCTCATTCACGACGCGGAGTTCAGCAGAATTTCAATGCGTGTCCCAAGAATAATTGCTATATTCTGAACTATTTTCAGAGACATTATTGATTGGTTTGTTCCTTTCATATATCGCAAATTTATGCATGTAGAATTTTTTTAAATAAGGACAGGTTTTTTCCCTACCAGCACTTCAATAGAGAGATGAAACAAATCCTTTTTAACTTATAGTTTTTTTCCTATCCCTTTTCCTCTTTATACCTTTCCGAATATTTATTTGAAAGCATTTTTCTGTGTGAAACTTAACTTTAGGGGCTAAAACAAATTATAACTGATTTAAACTTGCCATGGAATTACTGGAATACAAACGTCCAGAGGGAACTGATTTGATGGACCTATATTCGTGTAAAATACAAGCTCCAATTGAATAATGCTCAATTTTTATTAAAATAGCTGATGTCAGTGGTTCTCAACATTTTCTCAGAGCCCCCTTTGTCAATAAACACACCTCATCTATATTCCAAGTCCTATTTCCTAAGTTTCCCCTAGTTTATCGAATAAATGTTTTTCAAAATTGTGATAAATATAATAAAACACTAATAGTTAATTAATCGAACATTCGAACATAAAATGTTAGCTTACTAACATCTATTTTCTTCAATACGATAAAGGAGCTTGATGAAGGGCTGCAATTCACAATGGATAAAGGAATTCCCTGACTTTTCCAGGTTTTCCCCCTAACCTTTCCATCAAAATTCTCTGACTTTTCCAGGTTTTCCCCCCTAACCTTTTCAGTCAAATTCCCTGACTTTCCAAGGTTTTCTCCTAACCTTTCAGCAAAATTTCCTGACTTTTCCAGGCTTTTTCCTGGCGTTTTCAGAAAAATTCCCTGATCAATAATAAAACTTTCAACTACATTTCAATTGCGGGGAAAATGACTGGCTTCACGTTTCTGGTAGATTCAGCCATTCAACATAGAAGTTAAGAAAGCTTTCCTTAACTGTTCCAGGTTTTGACAAAAAAATCTCGTCTTTCCCTAACCTTTAGGGACCATTTCAAATTTCTTGACGATCCCAGGCTTTTCAGATTCTCCAGGATGCATAAGAACTCTGTTGATAGCGATTTTCCCCAAATCATATTTTACCTTATCAAGAATTAGATTTCTTTGTGTGTGTGTGGCAAGAGTTAACTATCTACACTACTACGCAGGTTCAGACCTGCGGTTGCCCAGCAGTAACGCGTTCATTTAACGCGCCATCCATGCGCGTTCGCTACCCAAAAAAAAAATGTGCTTACAGTCTAACTGCTCACAGCAGTCAGTGGATTGGATCTAGATCTTAAGATCTTCGAATTCCTCAAGGAAATGTGGATCCACTAATCTAGGGTAGCGTAGTACAAACATCATAGTTCCCATTCACATTGGAAAAACGAATTCCCTGACTTTTTCCTGACCTTTCCAGCGAAATTTCCTGAGGTTTTTAGCAAGTTTCCCTGACCAATCATAAAACTTTCAACTAAATTGAGGTTGCAGGGAAGTGGCGTCACGTTCGTGGGAGATTTAGCTATTCAAAATAGAAGTTAAGAAAGTTTTCCCTGACTTTTCCAAGTTTTGACCAAAAAATCTTGTTTTTTCTAGACTTTTAGGGCTGATTTCAAATTTCCTGCCAATTCCAGGTTTTTCAGATTACGTGGGAAACCTGTAACACGTTCGTCTCTCTGTCGTGTCGTTAATCCGGGCTTGACTCCCATTAGTGTCGCGGGACGCGTGTCGTTTTTCTGTCCATGGCGATTCGCAGTTTGGTTCCCTCGTTACCAGAGGTTCAACTTCCTCGGAAAACAGTAAATCCCGGCTCAACATGGTATCTGCTGCTCCTGTACCATAAAAATGCAAACAAATGAATGTTTTGAAATGTCTGTTGTGAATTTTGAGGCGCATGGAGTCGTGTTGAACAGGGACGCAGAGTTTTCTGAGTAATCCGAACCTCTTATGGCCCAGGGAAACAACCCCCGAACTACAATGAGTAGTTAGTCGGTAACCGTTCTATTTCCTAAGCACCGTGGGGAGTCGACCCAGGGATGCGACGTATTTGG
Source organism: Dysdera silvatica (assembly GCA_006491805.2). NCBI lineage: Eukaryota > Metazoa > Arthropoda > Arachnida > Araneae > Dysderidae > Dysdera > Dysdera silvatica. Next base: position 120,587,542 of record QLNU02015270.1, read on the forward strand.
CGACGGCGTTACCACTGCATCGAGGCACTTTCGCAAACAAATGAAACCATATTCTACTATGGGGTTGCAAATGTAATCTAAAATACACAGAGAACTCTCCATAATAACGGATAAAGCTTCTGAAAAAGGAAGCTGGAGCATATCTCCATTTTGTTGCCAGCATATCACGTGATCGTGGTTGCAAATTGCATTTATTGGCGACATTTTGAAAGTTGCGCCAATGTTTACAATAGTCGGATAATCGCGGATTGTTGATTATTTTTATGCCAAAATAGCGATCATTGCGCCAATGCGTAAAACCTTTATCGCCAAGGTAAATGAAACCGGAATTGTACAACAAAATGGTGGCTTATGCGTCGGTCTAGAATCCTAGGGTCTCCAGTAATGGATCCCATTGTTTTTAAACTAAATACAAAAAAAGTTGCAGCCGAATTTCTTGGCGCTACTTTTATTATTTCGATGTTTCAATTATTTATTTATTTTTATTTATTTTAAAAATTAATTTTAAAAAGAACAATCAGAGTAAGAGACAAAATTAAGAATAAACATAAAATGCGTCTTCTCAAAGTAACATGGAAAGAGACTAAAGGTTTGACAAAGCCCACGCCACCCAACTATTATACAAGTCTTCTTCTCTCGTGTCCTAAGTACTTATTAAATATTTTTCCAATATTCGGCAGCATATAAAGCACTGTCATTTACCTTTGCCAGATCTTCCCTCGGTCAAGTTATGGACGTTCTCGGACATACCAGTAAGTGATCGTAGTTCTGAATCATGCCGCACTCGTCGTCATTACCCATCTCCCATTTAATTAGGTTTGTTTTGCACCGGGTGACCTCGGTCCGCAAGCGGTTGAGGGACTTCCATGTAGAGAAAGGTAGTTGAAGTCCTTTTAGTCCTGATTCTAGAAGTTTTATCGAAGTAAGCGGCATCATTGCTTTCCACAGCGACATCTGTCGTGCTTCCGGAGAAGTTTTCAGTTCTTCTGTTGAGTTTATAAAACTTTTTCTAGATTTTAATCTAACAGTCTGTATCTTGTGCTCGTACAAAGGATGGTGAGGGTCTTCCTTCTGTTTCAAGTGCTTGATTTCAGTTGCAATTCTCCTGCGCACTACAGGTGGTGCTATACCTATTATAGGATATATGCTTGAGATAGGAGTCGGCTTAAGGCATCCTGTAACTATACGGACAGTCTCGTTCACTGCGACATCCACTTGTTTGGAGTGAGCTGAGCACCTCCATACCGGTGCTGCATATTCCGCCGTAGAAATACTTAGTGCCGATCCCGTAGTACGCAGGACGTCTGGTTGTGCTCCCCAGGATGAACCGGTTAGTTTGCGCAGTATGTTATTCCTAGCACAGACTTTTTTCTTGGTGTCATGGCAATGCTGTTTAAAGGTAAGAGTTCTATCAAGCTTAACGCCTAGGTATTTTGGGTTGTTAGAATGTTCTAATCGTTGGCCTTTCCAGTTGACTTCAAGTTTTCGCCTGGCCTGCCTATTTCTCAGGTGGAACGCGCAAACCTGAGATTTGCTTGGATTCGGCCTAAGGGCATTGTCTTCGTAATAGGTTGCGAGTTCTGCCAAAGATGTTGTTAATTTACTTTGCACTGCTTCGAAAGTCTTGCCTTGGGCGGCGACTGCAAGCGATATAGTAAATTATACAAGTAGTAGTATATAGTATATTATACAAGTAGTAGTATATAGTATATTATACAAGTAGTAGTATATAGTATATTATACAAGTAGTAGTATATAGTATATTATACAAGTAGTAGTATATAGTATATTATACAAGTAGTAGTATATAGTATATTATACAAGTAGTAGTATATAGTATATTATACAAGTAGTAGTATAAAGTATTAATTATAATAGTATTAATTATTAATATAATAGTGTTAATTATTAATATAACAATAGTATTAATTATTAATATAACAATAGTATTAATTATTAATATAATAATAGTATTAATTATTAATATAATATATTAATTATTAATGTAACAATAGTATTAATTATATATAATAATAGTATTAATTATTAATATAACAATAGTATTAATTATTAATATAAATAAGTAATATAATAGTATTAATTATTAATATAATTAATAGTATTTATATAATATATAAAGTATTAATATACTATATTATACAAGTAATATAGTAAGTAATTCGATCTTATTTTGAAGAAAAGCAAATTTTCCTCTGCATTGCACCATCTTCCCCAACATCAGGACGAAAATTATTTATCCATATATCTATCATCCATCTAAATTGTCCAACAAAATTTTCAAATTGATCGAAAGCATCTTCATACAGCTTATTCAAATTAAGCCGCTGTTATTGCCTGAACGCCTCCCCCCTGATCGATACACTGTCATCCCCCCTCACTAAATTTTCCTTGTGCCACCCTTCTGTGTAATTTAACTAACCACTTTGTGAACCACTGGTTTGCATCGTGATTAATTACTGTCGAATTCGCTTTTAACGACATTCAAAAGGCCACCGGAATTTGGACGCTATATCCGAGAAAGAATTTTAAAGTGGTGACATATAGTGTAAATTTCGTAAATGGTATGATTATTGCCCATGTGCGCGTTGATTTGAGAACACCCTCTTTCTTTCATTTATATAAAATAACAAATTTCATATGCATCAAATTTTAAGAAAAATTAAAAATTTTAATATGGAATAATAAAAAGAAGAAAAATCCGAGAAATAATGTGAGGGAAAAAGAACTTTGACGGGAGAACCGACAGTCGTTCCCAGGACTGGAGTTTCTTTTTTTTCTAATAGTCATATTACACGCCCGTGCTTTTGAGAATAAGATGGTACATATAGAATATATCACGGGTATATAATAGTTCTAGAACAAGTGACAACGCACAGCAGCTTACCCAAAGAAAATCCAAGCAGTTTGATATTTGGGTAAAGCTTGTGGTGTATTACCGTTCCACGCATGCGCCCCATGTCTGCCGCACTTTTTTTTGTCTTCTCACAGTAGCATCATGGACCTAGAGGTCCATGATGCTCCTTCCTTCCTTCCTTCCCTCCCTTCACTTCACTTCTGCAAACTAAAGGTGTGCCATATCGCTTACCGAACAGATCAATGAGCGATTCTGCTCATCTAAGACAAACAAGAAAACCGGTTTGGCAACTTTTCACCTGACACACTACTTCCAAAACCGCAATACTACTCAGAAAAACTTGTACGTGTAACACCCGTACCCCCTTACAGTGGTGACCTCTCCTCTCTGATAATAAAAAGTTCCAAAAGAGAACCATGCCTGGCTAGTTCCAGTGCCTGAATCGTCATAACATAGGACCGGCAACCCAAGAAACATCGATTCGACTTCAGTTCGAGGCATGGTTATATTACTTTCTTTGATTAAAGCAAATAGTTAGAATCGGAACTGATGAGGCTTATCAAAAATAAATCTAATTTTACCCTTCGCAACTATCTTCTTTCTAAACAGACGGTCACACTGATATCCGCCGTAAAATGAAACACCAACTTTTTTTATTTCCACGCGCAGTTTTAAAATATTCCCCCGTCTTTCGAAATACGCTTTCTCTTGAAAAATTGCATATTTTAAGTCAGTCGGAGAATGATGAAATAAAAGAGAAAAGAAAATGTCGCCCGCGGCAAGAATTATTCATTCAAAAAAAAAAAAAAAAAGCGAACGTGTTAAATAAAGAAGGTTCCACATGATAAATTCCTTGCATAATTCATGACATCATATCCTAGTAGTTTTCCACCGACCAATGAAATCCTGTCAGCAACTTCAAAATAAATGTACTCGGGTGAAACTGACGTGATGTGATCAATTAGTTCAGTAATTGTTTTGAATTTTCTTGCGTTATTTTGATCTCAACTACCATTTACTATAAAAAAAAACAAAAAAAAACACAGTTTAAAATGACGGTAACTTAATTCAATCGATCAATAATTTTTTTTCCAAACACAAACGGACTGTACAAAAGCATTTATTACTTTTTATTTGAGTATTTGTTAGTCGGGTATCAAATGTACATCGGCAAGAGAAGCAACTAAAATATGTAATGATGGAATGTGAATGATGGGATATAAATGATCGAATGATGGGATGTAAATGATCGAATGATGGAATGTAAATGATGTAATTATGGAAAGCAAATGGTGGAATGTAAATAATGTAATGACCGAAAATTGATTAGATCGTCTACCATAATGTCTTCTAGTATAATATAATTAAATGTATGTATTATACATAATGTAATTAAATGTATGTATTATACATAATGTAATTAAATGTATGTATTATACATAATGTAATTAAATGTATGTATTATACATAATGTAATTAAATGTATGTATTATACATAATGTAATTAAATGTATGTATTATACATCATATTCTGACTAGTGATACCGTTACCTTATAAGAATCCGAAACACTATTAGTACATCAGTGTCCAATTAAACTCGGTTATGACAAGGAATGTGGGTCGGAAATTTTTCGGAAAAAGAAATTTTTACGTCCCTTAAAATTTTCCGCAAAAAATTTTCCGGTCTTGAAATTTTAAAAATTAATTTTTCTTTTTAAAAAATGTCATAACTTCTCCCTTTCTCTCTCTCTCCGTGTACGCATATAATTTTAAAAAGTTTAAACATAAAAAATAAACATATTACATATGATGCTTTTTACCTCGAATATAGCACCACGTTGGGCGCCAAAATATATGATGAACTTTCTATCTAAAGCTTAGTTAAGTTGAAGCTTAATTAAACTGCAAGTCACCACATACAAATTATCAGTTCCGGTAGGACGATCAGACACAACAACAATCAAACCAATTGGCAATTCAAACCTATTTATTTTAGATATACTCTAGTACTACAACGTTAACATAGTTCATTCATAGATAATATCTCTATAATCAGAAAGCAATTGACGACTTCGGGTAACAAATGGAGCACTCACGCCAGCTGATCAGCACCGTCGTTAAAAGACTTTTACAACAACTTTTAATTCTAAAGAATAATGTTAATTACTGAAGATATACTAATATTATACTATAAAGTTAATCAAAACTCGTAACCTGGGCTGGTTGGCCCAAAACCAATCCTAGAACTACTATGAGGTAACTTTTAATTAATGGTCTCATCATCCGGGTTATAACAATCGCTTCACCAGAATTATCTGTAATTACACTTAACGTTCTTCAAAGGTTAGATTTACAAATTCTTATTGACCAACTACTCTATAACGTCTAAACTATTACACTTTCGTTAGTACGTTAAAACAAAATTTCGATTACAATTAAATAAAGGAGTTAGTACAAAAGTCTATTTCAAATGTCCTTGCTATGTATCTGCCCTCAATATCAGCACTACTACAACACTTAAACTATAACTAAACTTACAGTCATTTAGTTCAAATAAGAGTAAATGTACTTATCGTTTCGAGCGTCATGTCCTTCCTCTTCAACTTGTCGTACTCCACGGCACAGAATCAGTCCTGCTTGAAACATCCGCAGAATCGTCACAAACGTCGACCAGCAACTCATTAGTCTCTATTCGAAATAGCTCGGACTAAAAGGTACCTACTACAGAAATTTAACTTTTAAGCAACGGCTTATTTCTCTACAACCTCTTCTCGAACGGCTTAACAATCAAGAGCAGACTTTCTTCAGGCCAACAATTCCCGTACTTCATAACGACAAGTAGATTTAACGAACGTAATTTTGTAACAGAACCTCCATGACGGTTAGTACTTCTCCGGCAGTGCTGGGTTTGTTTTTTGGTTTTACGGCTCAAAGACTACAGTGGTCATGCTGCGCCGGGACCTACTGTTTTCCGAGGAATCCGAACCTCTTAAGGCCTGGGGAACCAAACCCCGGACTACAGTGAGCAGTGCGATCTTTATGAGATCTCTGAGTAAGCGTTCTTTTTGCACTGCTGGGAGTCGAACCCGGATTAGCCGCGCAATAGGAGAACGCGTTACCACACTGCGCCACCGCAGGGCGAGTGCTGGGTTTCTGACAAGTAATGGTAAATTACCATTACATAGATACACATTAAAAATATCATCATCATCCGTCATTCATAATATAATCATAATTCCTTCCTCTCTTGACTACATAAAACTGAAGCCTTTGTGATCATCAGCTCTTTTTTTCCTCATCTTATTAAAATACAGGTATATCCTTTATTTTCACTAAATAATTTAAAATTTTATCGAATTTTTAAAGATATTACACATTTTCAGATTATCCCCACTTTTTTGATATTGCATGGGTTCACGCCCTTTTACTACTTCAAAATAGCGCTGGCAAGTAAGTACATGAATCTCAAAAAAGTAATTTTTACACCCAAAAATATTATGTACAAAGTATTATTAAATAACTTACATATAAGTAAAATTTCAAATATGAAAAAAAATGAACCTATTGCAGAAAAGGAAAAGATTTATTATATCACGTGATTACTTATTTTTTTCCTTAGTAATTTTAAGAATTCGCATTTTTTTAGTTTAAAGTTTTATGTTTTTAGTACAATGTGATAATTTCGTATTTGTTAAACCAGCAACTATAAAAGTGCCAAATGTACTTGTCGATGTCATTATCATATCTACTATCAAGCCCTGTCTCTCCGACCGAACTACTGTGTAGTAACAGATTAAAGTAATAGTTATTAAAAAGTAAGAAATAACAATAACTAGTTCAACTAATATTATTATTCCAAAATTTTCTGTGGACCAGTATTTCTTTCTGAGGGGTAAATATGAGGCGAGCATCACAGTTTGGGCAGTGGTATAGCATGTAAAAAATATCTTATTTAACAAATCTTATATTACACTTACACTAGATATTTAGTAATTGAAGTGATAAAAAATTTTACGAAAATTTTCTTCAAGAGAACCGAGGGATTTTATTACTGTGTATATTATACACTGTGTCCGTAAAGTCATGGTGCACTTTTGACCGGTCACAGGAAATCAACGAAACAAGATAGATACGTGAACTCTTCACCAAATAACAGACAAACTCTCCAAGTTTCTGTACTCTGATGTGCAAGCGTGTGCGCACACAGGTGATGACGCAACACCACGAACTGCGCGGCAGTGGATCAGCCCACGCCCACGCCAGTCGAGATGTGGACGTTACAGAGGAAAATTCAGTGTGTTCTGTGGCTTGCTAAATTCGAATCCGTGACCAAAGTGCAACGTGAATATTGTCGCATGTACAACGAAGCGCCACCACAAAGGAATAACATTAATCGGTGGGATAAGCAGTTGAAGGATACCGGCAGTTTGTTGGACAAACCCCGTTCGAACTGTACTGAATAGGTATGAAACTTGGATAGTTTTCCTTTTATTTGGTGAAGATTTCACATTTCTATCTTGTTTCGTTGATTTCCTGTGACCGGTCAAAAGTGCACCATGACTTCACGGACACACTGTATATTAAAGAAAATTAACTTGTCTGTTTGTTGTGTCAGCGAATTCGTGACATCCGTGTTCGCTGTAACCGATTCCCACAATGTAACATTATCGAGATTATATATTTACGCCATATCTAGATGTTACATTCAGATAAGATGTGTAATTGTAATATGAAATTGTTAATATCTCTAACGTAACATTACGATGCCTACTATATCACACCATGTCAATAATTGATAGGCTATATCCATATTAATAATCTATAAGTTAAAGCCCAGCAGCGTGCATTATGGATCTATTATAAACTATGCTTATTAGTGGATGAACCACCACATCAGAGAGAGAGAGAGAGAGAGAGAGATCAGTATTAATATCATTATCATTGTCTTTTATTGCAAATTGTGCCGAATAAAGTTTACCGAATAAAACTTTACTTCAGAAAAGGCCGAATAAAGTTTTGCCGAATAAAACTTTACTTCAGAAGAGCAAGCACCTAATACAAATGTTTAAATTCTAAGGTGAAAGGGAAAATAAAAATCATTCTACATAGCAGGGGTGTATGAAAGTGGGCTTACGGGCTCAAGCCCCCCCTCCCCCCATTGACTGTCAAAACAGATTATTTTCTCTAAGGCCGTATCACATCCTGTCTTTAAAGCGACTTGAACCTCCCCCAACCCCATAATTTTTGAACTGCTACCCTACTGCTACATAGAAAATACATGAATACCTTAAAAGACATAGTAAAATAAATACATGCTACATGATGATATAAATGCCATAATAAAATAAATACATGCTGCATGAAACGCCGATTTATCAAACATGAAGGCATAGATCGATGAAGGGTTTTAGCTAAAGCTGTAAAACTTTCACACATTACAGTTTAGCATTACTAAAGAATAAATCGAATGAACAGTAATTTAGTAATTACACTATGCGCAATCTATAAACACACCGCCATGGTTTGTATTGCTTGAGCCTTTAACGCGTATTGCGCTGGGATATTTCAACGTTGTCACAGCGCAAAATGTGCGCAGCAAAAAAACACAAAACCTTGATTGACCTTGATTTTAATTTGCATCATAATGAAGTCCAGTTATTCGTCTATTCCAGTAACTCTCATCAAAGTCTATGTTGTGGTTGTATTGGATGATCCAGGCCTGTAGCCAGGAGTAAGGGCAACTGAGACACAGGGTGCCTTTGGACTCAGGAGTATAAAATAATTGACAGGAGCGGTACAGGATTTAGACAATATGTCACTACAAACTCAAATTCGACACTTCTCTTATGGCTTTTTTAGTTTATTGCAATTATAAATGCTGTACTACTGATATACGTATATCAAGATTTGCATTTATGGATGAAGAATTTTGTCACGGCGCTGTTACGCTTAGGTCTACTGGGCCTATTGGAAAATTCATAGCTGCCAATAAGAAAAACGTTGATGTTTATTCAAATTTAGTGCACTTTTATATAGTCATTATTAAATATCATATATATCTCTACAAATAGCTCAACGGGGTAAATGGGGCACAAGCATGGGCAACTGGATTCGTGCCCCTGCTGGCCTCGTCTTAGTTACAGGCCTGAGATGATTAAATACCCGCAAAGAAAAGAACGATTTTTCAGCGCCTTTTGGGGCTAAGCCTACATCATGTTGATTGCCGGTAAACTGTTTTACCCATTAGCATAATGAGTTTAATTAGTTTACAATGGTTATGAGTAGCAATTAATGAAGCAATACGTTATGAGAAGTAGAATAAAGGCACATCAAAACGCAGAATGAAAGCATAAAAAGGTAATAAATTAATTGCATTTGCTTGACAATTAAAAATCAAGTACTAATGGTTAATTTGGTCTAAATTTAACGCGTAAGAAAGGCACATAATTAAAACCAGTAAACTAAGATTAGAGGCAATAAAATCCGTAAATTTTCAACCTTATACATTTCATTATCATTTATTAATTTTTATATGAGTTTAATCGATAATTTTATTCGGCATCGATTTAGTCTTAAAAAAATCGTTTTAGCGAAGTGCCTTTTAAGCAATTTGGAAAACAAGAATCAGCAGTATGGGTGACCTTTACATTCAGTAGATTTCATTTCGGGAGATCGTTTCTTCGATTAATCGATATAGGATTCAATACGTCACTATCAATCACCGTATATTGACAAATACTAATATTCATATTGGGGTTAATTCACCTGAAACGAACGAACGCTTTTCATTATCAACATTAAATCTTATCTCCGTGTGCGTTATGCCCGCGCGATAATGGTAATCGATATATGCAAATTTATCCCCCAAAAAGAACAATATTTAATAAGCATGCGCAGATGTATAATCTGAAAGCAGATTATTTTTCGTACTAATGTAATCAAAAAAAAAAATTACGCACATAACATTGTCAACCCTATTTTGTTTTTCCATTACGTTCTCTTTATTAGATCTGTTGCCATTTCTGATAACAAAAAAACACCTGATTGACGACAAATATTATTAGTGTCAAGCTGACATCCTGTTGCCATTTTCATCTTCAAAATTTCTTTTTGTTTTACTCTTAATTAAAAAGAATCGACAATATTAGTTCCCCTCTGTTCGGTTGTTTAGTTCTTAAAGAAAAAAAAAGGAAAACCGGTATGTGACAGGACAAACCCTAAAAATTAAACTTGGTTGTCACAACAAAGATTATTTCGAATGTCAAAAAACGTTGTAAGTTTTGACAAGTTCACCTATTGTTTCAGTACACCGTAACCACCTCTCTCCTCTTTTTTTTTTCAAGTTTCGTGTTGTTCACCTATTTTTGACATTCTGTTCAAATTTGGCCACTCACCTGGGAAAGAATTTGGAGCTCGTTGTCTATTTTTATTTATTGAATCAATTTTTAAGTTTAACGGAAAATAAAATGCGAGCTTAAAAAAAAAAAAGCACGACTAATTCCACGTCAAATTTAACAGTTCTTTTCCGTTCGCCAATTTTTATCAATCGGAAGCCTGTCATTTTTGTCAAAGCAAATTTCTTTTGCCATTTACAAAATTTTAATGGGATAATGCATGGCCGGTGCATCCGTAACATGATTATTGCCAAAAAAATAAAATTAACTTTAAGCGGAAGCTAAAATTTTCAGAATAAGTACAAAAATCTTAAAGATTAAATTTTTCAATAAAAGAAATTTAATGCGATTTTATCATTATCATCAGCAAGTATTGAGTTCGTTGCCCGCTTTTATGTTTTGTGTTCACTAAAGACTGTCCAGCATTCAGGCCTGTAACCAATCCTGGGCTAGCAAGGGCATGGCCCTATTTGCAACATACTTTTTAAATAATAATAATAATAATACTTTATTTATTCTTCTTGGAACAGTCGTTGTGACAATACATGACCACACAAAGAAAGGTCCTAAGTAAATATCTATGATGAATATAACAGGCTTGAGGACCTCAGACTGATTCAATATAACAATTCACCCAAACAATAAATTCGGCCATCAGGCTATTTCCACATATTTCAACACACCTCACTCGTTACTAAAGATCACGCATATGTAATGCACTTCTTGTGTGAGTTGTTTTTGTAATTTGTATTTAATTGATTGGTTTTTTTAATTATCGATAAATTGTTGGACATTGCTGAGTATCCAGTATCTTTTAAGCTTTTTTTTTAAATTTTACTATATTATTTAACCGCTTTAGTTTATCTGGTATTCCATTCTAATATTTAGGTCCTATGTAATTTATGTTGCATCTTCCCAATTCTGTTCTTATTTTGGGTAATATTAATTCGTTATAGTTTCGATATCTACTTCTTTTTCGTTTAATTGAATTTTTATAAGATCTGTATGTTTATTTCTCTCATCCTTTCAAACATTTTAATTAGTATACAGTATTTATGAATCTGTTCAATTTGCAATATATTAGAATTTATTAAAAAATTCTTTAAGTCTATTCTATTGTCTCTATTAATCAGTTTGATTGATTTATTTTGCAAATTTTTTTATAATATTATTGTTAACAATACCCAAGTTACTCCAAACGAAGTTACAATACACTAGATGGCAATTAATCAGAGAATTATAGAGTTCATTATTTATTTTTGGGTATAGATTTTTACTTATCCGTCTTAGAATTCCTATACCTTTACATATCTTTTTTGTTATTTTGTTTATATGACCATTCCAATTTAATTTATTTGTAAGTTGAACTTCTAAGAAATAAATTTTATCCACTATTTCTATTTTCTTATTATTAACTGTTATAGATTTATTAATCATATCGTCATCTATTTTTTTATTTTTACCTGAAAAAATTATTAATTTTGATTTGGCTACATTTAACTTCAGTTGATTAATAGCAAACCATTTTTCATATTTTTTTATTTCTAACGAAACAATACAGAGTTTCACCAGGAGATTCCATAACAAACAGTTATTTCGACACTGGCGTAAGGTTTAAAAACACGACGTTTCGGGAGCCAACTGCTCCCTTTGTCAAGTGAAGGCAGAATGAAATTTTTTATTTCATTAATACCTTCTTCCATTACCATATTTAAATCCTTGTCATTAATAATGACATTTGTATCGTCAGAAAATAATGTGACGTTTCCTACATCAAACACGCCGAATATATCGTTAACGTATAAGGAATAAAATAATGGCCCCAAATTGGAGCCCTGAGGTACTCCGTAATTATTAACCAATAACTTAGATTTCTTTCTCTTAATATATACAACTTGTTTTCCAGCCTTTAAATAACTGCTCAATAAATTTTTGATCTTCTCCCTTAATTCGCAAATTTTAATTTTTTTAATTAATATTTCTCTATTTATTACATCAAATGCTTTATTCAGATAAAAAAATGCCAATACCCTGTTCCTTGTTTTCTATTGCCTCCTATATTCTTTTTATTGTTCTCAATAGCGCCCCTGCAGTTGATTTGCCCTTTCTAAACCCAAATTAGGAATTATCTATTATATACTCATTGTCTATAAAATCAATTATTCTTTAGTAAAGTAATTTTTCAAATGATTTCGCGAAGACGGAGGTTATTGGTCTATTGCTTTCTTTGTTATCTTTCTTACTTTTCTTATATATATATAGGAACTACCTTGGCTATTTTCATTTCTTCAGGAATTACTTCTGTATCAATTATTTCATTAAATATCACCAACAGTGGTTTAACCAATACATTAGCACATTCCTTGATTATCCTAGGGTGTATGTCATCAAATCCTGCATCTTTTTTATTATTAATCTTGCTTAATTCATTTAATAACTCTGAGTGACTTATTTGACTTACATAAATTGATTTACCAATGTTATGACACATATATTCATTATACTCATTGTTCATATTGACCTTTCTATCTACTGTATTCTCTTCAATTTCCACAAAAAATTGTTAAAACAATTTGCAATTTCATTATTGGAAGTTATTTGTGCCCCAGGTGCCCCATCGAGCTATTTATATATAGAGAAAACACTCCCCGGGTGCTTTGTGCCCCATATACCCTTTGCCTTGCTCCAGTTGCCTCTTCAACCTGGCTATAGGCCTGCCAGCAGGTCACGTAAGTCTGTCTAGCAGGTCATGTAAGACTGTTCAGCAGGTCATATAAGATCGTTAAGCAGGAGAGAATGTTCAGAGATAATGAATGAGAATGTTTAGCAGTTCATCCACGGGAAACCTTGAAAAATGTATTTCTCAACAGATGATGAGCATACATGATGATACAGTTCATAGGGACTTTTAATGATTAAGGCTCCGTTGTTTCCCCGAAAAACTATATAAGTCAGCGTTTTTGAGTCTTCAGCTTGGTGTAACATGCATTCTACGACATTTTCTAAACAGCCATGTTTAACCGAGTTCGAATCTTGGTCAAATTATTACTGCAAGACTGAATGATGCAACAATCACGATATTGAGTTTATTGGTTAGAACAGCGGTTCTTCAACTGTGATCCTCGGACAGCTGGGGTTCCGCGGAACCCTATCAGGTGTCTGCGAGATTCTCCCAGTGTTCCACAAAGGCTCGGGAAAATACTAACGAGGGAACCCCCAATCCATCCGACTGGGATTGGAACCATAGTAAGCGCGTTCGAAAGGTCTCAAAAAGTTATTAGATATATGTCCAAGCTTTTTTCAGAATAGCCCCATATTTCGGAGACACGGCCCCCACAAAGTCCGACAAATAGCCATAATACAGACCTTGATATCTCATGATTCCGTGGATGGATTTTAATGATCTGCGGATTTTAAAACAGGTTATCGAAAATTACTTGATACGTGTTCCAGCAATTTTCCAATGTAACTCAAAATTTTGAAATATTAACCTTCAAATCTTTCGGCAAAACAAAAAATAATCAACCCCTGTTTGGTGGCTTTTCAGCGAAACCCCGTATTGAAATATACGCTTCAACGCAATTCGTTCGAAATCCAGATAGGTTCGCTTGCTAGATATGTATTAACGTACAGAGCAGTTTTGCTGCCTGTAAATAAGAAATGAATTTAAAAGTTTAAAATAGTTATAAAGCATGTTATAATATTTTTTACTAATACATTTAAAACAAATCACGTAGGCTTTTCTGGCCGTTTAAGCGAGCATAATAATTGTTATTTTCCCCTCCGATAAATGAATTCAAAACAAGTTTAAAGAGAAAAATTGTTTGAAAATATAGCAAAACGAGTTGAGACGTATTTGAGCAATAATTATATTATGTACAGAAAAAAAATGATTTTGTTTGATTTAGATTTCGTTCCGTCAATCGTACTGCGAGTATTTTAAGGGGTCACCTTCCTAAATATTATTAATATTAATTTTAAGATATGAAAGAAATTAATCATGCGTTCATCAATTTCAAAAATCAAATTAGATTTAAACCAATTATGATTTTTTATTGATTTGATGATTTTATTATTTGATAGTTAATAGGGCTTTGAAAGGACATGCATTTAAAATTTTTGTCATTTTCAGTAATTTGAAATTATGAATAGCACTATTAATCCCTTCAATGTTCATCACTATTTTGAACACTTTTGAAAATGATGCAAATGAAATCGTTCAAGAAGAAAAATGTTTAGCTTTCGCGCTTTTAAAAAAAGTTGCAATTTTAATTTCCTCTCTCAATTTTATTGAGGATGAGGAAATAGTTTAAGCAAAATGTGGTATTGAGGACCCTACGCATGTTCGGTGATTAATGTAAGTGAAAACCAAAGACTTGGATTGCAAGTCAGAATAATGTTTAGTACGAACACTCGCTTCAATTATCGATCGCAATGGGCGAGTGTATCTCTGAATTAAAAAAAAAAAAAAATTCAAAAGACGTACAAAAACCAACCCCTTCTTCATGCGGCGTGTATTGTTTGAAATTACCGAGCTCAAAGTTATTAAATGGGTAGATAATAAATAATAAATACGCAATAAGTAAAATATCCAATTGTCTACCTATTAAAGCTTAATATTTTCAATGCGAGGTTTTTCAGAAAAACCACCAAACAGGGGTTGATTATTTTTCCGTTTTGTCGAAAGATTTGAAGGTTATAATATTTCAAAATTTTTAGTTTTACTGGAAAATTGCTGAAACACATATCAAGTGATTTTCTATAATCTGTTTAAAAAAGCCGCAGATAATTAAAATCCATCCGCGGGACCATGAAATAGCAAGGTCTGTAATAAGGCTATTTTCGGATTTCGGGGGTGCCATATCTCCGAAATATAGGGCCAGTCCGGAAAAAGCTTGGACATGGGTCTAATACCTTTTTGAGACCTTTCAAATGCGCCTACTTTGGTTACAATCCCCGTCGGGCAAGTTGGGTGTGGGAGGGTTCCTTTGTAAGACAACAGCAGTTACTCTTTAATGCTAAGAATAAATTATGAGGGGACGAAAAATTCTTTCCTTAAATAGTGAAAATTAGTGATGAAACACTAGAAATAAATACATATGATGAAAATTCCGGGCTTTAAACTTTGAGTTAATTCTTGGGGGGTCTGCGAGGGCAATTGATCACTGAAGGGGGTGGGGGGGGTCCGCGGTCTAGGAAAATTAAAAAGCCGCTGGATTAGAACCTATAACTTACTAAGCCATTTTTATTTATTCACTAAGAGATCCCCAACTTCTTGATGCCAGCTCAGTGTGTTATTTTAATCCAGTTTCATGAACATAATTCTTCAACAAATCAGCGCAACTTCGAAAGCCTGCATCACTTCAGGAAGGCTGCAAAGCAAGCTTATTAATAATATTAATTTCCTCAATACATTCGTTAAATGTGAACGGCTCCTTGTAATGAATAAAAATGGTAAAATCCGGATATCGTATGAATGTCAACTAACACACATAATAGTAAAGAAAAAGGGATGAAAACGGCAAGGTACAGTGGAAGCATGAGTAACAGATGCTTGGTTGAGTCTTCGTGGTACAAGTACCCTAAGTCGAATCCGGAATAACGGTGTCTTAGGCGAACGCATTACCACTGCACCACCTCAGGTCCTATGTTTTTCTTCAATGAACTTTTACCTAGAAAGATGTATTAAAAAAAGTACCCCATTTAGGCGTGCTATTATGAAAAATTATTTACAACTGATGATGTTCTAAAGAGTTAAACCAATGTCGTAGGGTTATTATATAGACCTGCAAAATAATACTTTTTAATTGTTTTTTCTTCACCGTTTTAGGTTTTTCGGTAGAGTAATTTCAGAAATGCCAAGCTTTTCCTCCTATCACATAAGATTTCCCCCCATAAAGTGAGGATGAAGGCCCAGCAAAATCACAGAAAATCCAGCAGTGTTAAAAAAACTTTATTTACGAAGAAACTTAAAAGTAAGATTTGTTTTACAATTTATTACTTTGTTATATTTGTCATAGCCACCACAAAGTTAAAAATCATTATAATGTCTCTTTTCCTTCCCCTCGAAGCTCTGTTTAGAACCCTTTCTCCTGTGCGCTGCTTGCGCCTCCTCCCTAGTTAGCATCCAGCAGTAATCTGCTATTATGTTGACGTTCCACCGGCTCTGATACCTCCATTCCATTTCCTTTATGTCCTGGTGGAATCTCTCTCTCTCTCTCCTTTCACTTATATAGCCTTGTTTTCTAGGAAATAGCTTAGATGGCAGTTAAAATGCAGATCTTCTAGCTCATTGAGCAGCCTAAGGCTTTGAAGTTCTCCAGCATGTTTCCTACGACGTTCTTGAAGTCAGGGTCTTTCTGCTTGCCAATGTTAAGACGGACGAAAACCCTTTCTTTCAACTTCGCTTCTGACAGCCGTGGAAACTTACTTGCCAAGTATCTAAAATTATCACCATCTTTTGATAGGACTTTCACAAATTGCTTCATGATACCAAGTTTGACGTGAAGTGGAGGCAAGGATACTTTTTTTGGGTCCACCAAAGATTCGAAGTGCACGTTCTTTTCCCCTTAACTTTAGCGTCCTGGCCACACCGTCAGACTCTGGTGCTCAGCTTTAGCACCAATGTTCCATTCTCAGAGGAAACAGGGGTACTTAGTCTAGCCACTCTATTGACCAAGGATCATAGAGAGCACTTGCAGATCGCCACAGATGGTCCATTGGTATTCCTTGTAGTTAAGTTGGTCATCAAAGCTAAATTCTGTTACCTCTCTTTCAGATGAACTGAAAGGCCAACCGGTATGGAGGCATATCTGTTGCAGTTGTAAAGAAGGACAGCTTTCAAACTTTTTTGTGATGAGCCAATGAAGAGTCTCCAATCTTTTACCTTAAGTTTTGCGTTGTTTTCTATCCATTATAGATTGAAATGCTCCAAATTACTTGGAAGTTATTACGTTGAATTATTCTTTTAAACGTTCTTTGATTTATAATGTCATTTATGCGTTTGACTTTTTGATAACATTTTTCTACTTTCTATGTTTTAATTTATCGATCATGAGATAAAATACCTCCTTCTAAGCAAAAATATTACTTTGACACATTTTTATAGTAGCACACCTAGTAGGTAGGCAACCAGACAGAAATTCTCGATTTGTGTCAAAACTGTACGTGATAGAATTTTTTAAGTATTTTTCCTGAAATCAGCATCCAAAAATACATAAGGAACACCCTTAACTTCGAAGAAAAAAATTTCATTACAGACCTGTGTTATTACTCATTCTGGCATGGTCAATTACAATGCTTTTGTACACCCGCTTTTACATTTCTTTTTGAATATAGAATCAAAGAAACAATGTTCAAAGTCCTATATATTATGCAACATGCATGATTCGAACTTTTCTCACAGTCCGGTAAATATAAAATTAATGACACAAAACTTTTAATAATAATTCGAATTAAGTTTGTTGGCCCCTTCAACTTCTGTTCGACTGTCTATGCATAAAACTTTAAAAAGTTGTGCTTTTGAAGTAAATTCAATTGCGTCTGGGACATATGCCATCCCTTATAAAACTACCTATAAGGAGGCAAACACAAATAAAAACAGAGCAATATTGAGGATATGCGTTTTCTTGTTTTTAAAGGAACGTATCTCCTCTCTTCCTTGACGACCATTGCCCTAGAGGGCCAACTGTTTGACGAATCCGCGAAATGCACCACAGGCGGTACCGTTACGAACAGAGATTTGCGGATGTGGGGGTACGCTATTTGGCTGGTCCAAACTACCCGGACTTTTTTTTTACGTAAACAGAAGGGGCGGGGGTGACATGGAGCCGACTCGCATTCCTCTTTGGGGAAAAAAAAATATTCGCCGCGATTTAACTATTTTTTGTTTCTGGAAACTTCCGTTCCCCGATCCGGATATTTTTCCCTTTATCCGAACGCTAAGGATACGTTTTTTGGAGGACTGGAAGATATTCGCCAGATGCGACTTTTTAGTATCTTTTGTTTCTGTTTCCCAGCCACCGACCATATATGCGGATGTACATATGCACCCCCGCTTTCCTTGTTTTTTGTTTATCGTCATGTTTTGCAGCTATGCACATGTATTATTGCTTTAAGTTTGTTCGATATAAGTGTCACGTGGTTTTTACACTATGTACTATTTTAAAGCTTTTTTTTTTCATGTAGTAACTCTACACATTTTCATATTTTTTCATGTATTTGTATACACGTTTTTAAATATTTATTCATGTAGTACTTTTTTCTTTTAATTGTATTCTTTTTCCGTAAATATCGTTCTATTGCTTAGAAATAGTAGCATAAAATGTTATTTACTATTTAATATATAAAATATGTCGTATTAGTTTATATTTGAACACGTTTAAATTATTAAAAATTTTAGACCGTCAGTGCGGCTAATAGTTATAAATATAGTGTTACACACACACACACACATACATTGTAAATATATATATATTTAATTAATATGCCAATTAATTATTGTAATTTTAGTTAACTGGTAAATATGATTTTAATTATAATAATGGTAAATATGGTTTTAATGGTAAATAATGATAGATATGGTTTTAATGGTAAATAATGATAGATATGGTTTTAGTGGTAAATGGTACACATTTTAATTATAATGGTAATTATGATTTTTAATTATAATAATGGTAAATAAGGATTTTAATTATAATAATGGTAAATATGGTTTTAATGGTAAATAATGATAGATATGGTTTTAATGGTAAATAATGATAGATATGGTTTTAATGGTAAATAATGATAGATATGGTTTTAGTGGTAAATGGTAGATGATAATAATAGTAAATATATGTTAAAATAGCATAATAATTTTAATGGTAATAGTTATAAATATATTTTACCAGCGCAAAATCACATCGTGTCTTCATCCATTAAACCCACTTAAAGTAATATACAATAAAACCACTTGGGAGGAGCACATAGCATTATAATTAAATTTTGAGATGTTAATATAGAAAATTTACTTCTTAGATTTCATGTTTTATTGTAATTTTCTTAAAAAGGCATTTTTCTAAGGCATGTAATCTTAACATGTATATTCCCTGAACCTGCTACTGAGATGTTTCTACACATATACCCATTTAGTTTACGCGTTTATATACACATTAATTTTACAAAGTACTTCAGTAGTAGTAGTACAGTTGTAGCACGGTACTGTACGATTAAAAATGCCATTTGATAACTGCGTAGCTACCTCCATAATTTAAACCCACGCTTCAGTACGCGTTACTGTAGCTTGGATAGGTAGCGTTCTCCTTCTGTGCAGGGAATCAGGGTTGGAACCTCACTAATTCGAACACCTGACGTTTTTTCCACAAATTCGTATCCCGCTAGTTCGTTCCCCATGCGATGAAGTTTCCGTTTCTCAAAAAGTTGTAAATTTTTCTAGGCGCAATCTTAGGGTACGTATAGACATGCAATAGTGTCGTGTTGAAAAATCAACACAACATCATTTCTTCAAATTATTTATTTATTCACTTCAAATTATTTAATTATTCCAAATTACATCTTTTGCAAAAACAAATGCTAGGACTCAAATGGACTCAATCAATTTAATAATACATATATATTCAAATTAATTCTTTTATTATATTTCATTTTCTCTGAAATCAATTCATATGATTTCTTGGGAAAAAATGTG
Source organism: Dysdera silvatica (assembly GCA_006491805.2). Lineage (NCBI taxonomy): Eukaryota > Metazoa > Arthropoda > Arachnida > Araneae > Dysderidae > Dysdera > Dysdera silvatica. The sequence goes on from QLNU02015270.1 coordinate 120,607,500, forward strand.
ATTTAAAAATATCGTAGACACTTTCTGACGGATTTTAATTTTATATTTCAGGTCAGCATTGTGAGAGCCTGATCCTGATACATCTGTTCCAGCAACATTTGGATGCACACTCTAATCTAATCTCTAATTTGTTTTTGTTGTCATTTCAATCACGCCAAATTGGCGACTTATAAGCAATAACAAACAGCAGTTTTATTCTAAGCAATAATTACAGCCAACAAGCTGTTGGTTAATAGAAACCCTAATCAAAAATCGACAAATAAACCCATCACAACAACCCAAGTCAGCCATCACTATAATTAATTAATTACCTATTTAATTAATACAAAAACCTACTTTACAACAGAACATCGTCGCGTAACATCCCATGTTACGCGATGATGTTACAGAGCGAACATCGCCGCGTAACATCGCTGTGTCCCATCAGTTCACGCTGATATCCAGTCTACGTTGACAAAACGCCATTATCCGCAAACCGGTCCAAATAACACGAACATGGGATGCAACGTAACCCGGTCACTTTCCTTTGAAGCGATGGGGAAAACCGCCAACTAGTGGGAAGCGGAAATGTTACGATGTTCTGTTAAGGAGTGCGGTCCAGACTTGGTACGTGACGGTGTTATGATGCGATGTTCTGTTGCATGTGTGGACGCGGCTTTAGCTATCCTCACACCGTAAGACAAACGACATTTTTATTTTTGAACTCCATTAGTGTTTTGGGTGAAAAGTTTCCACCAGCTGTGTTTCGATTAATTCTGGGATGAAAGGAAACATGAATGCAGCAGATCTCACTTATCTGGCTTAAGCATAAATAAAAGATGGCGGGGTTAAGCTTGAACATGACGTCATTAGTAAGGGTTATTCCGTGTGACGTCACGAACGAAAGATCCAATTAAAAAATAGAACTAACTTTTTTTATACCTCCATGGTAATCCGTTACTCCTATTAATCCGACGTCCACTTATGGAAGGAATTGTCAGATTATCGAAATTGAAAATACCGTACCTCTTAAGAATAATGATCCAGCGAGGGGCGGAGGGGGCGATCCTCCCC
>QLNU02015270.1:120608652-120642038 GCA_006491805.2 Dysdera silvatica
TTTATCCATACTTAACTAAGAATTCAGATGGAATCCAGAATATTGGAAAACCATAAAGGGCAGAAGTCCGTGATACTTGGATTCTAATGAGCTTGTCTGTATTTTAGAAAAGTTTATGAGAATTTTCTATACGTTACTGAAAGTTCTTGTAGAGTGGAAGGGTTTTTAGGCGTAATTTTCTCAATTTCCAATCTTAGAAATACACCCATGAGCATAATTACGTTAGAGACACATACCAGACGGTAAGAGTAGATGGATGGATGGATGAATGTGTAGCAGATCACTCATCAATGCAATGCTGGACCACAATAACTTGCGAGATGCCATACCACCCAGAATTATCTCCTCGTGTCATGAGGGCGAAAGGAGGGCTTCACGCTACTAGGCAGGCATGCCCAATTCAACTTCTCATGAGTGTATCACCGGTTTGTTAAATGGTTGTGCAAGACGCTGTGGTTTATCAATATGAATCATGGTTAAAAAGAGGGAGTATGCATCGAGATAAAATATTTTCGCTTTTGCCCTGCGGTTGTATAGTGGTAATGCGATTTTCTACCATTAAGTCGATTCATCTACCGCTAAGCCATGCTTTAAGAGGGGTAGTGTTCCAATTGCATGGTAGAGCGCCTACTCTGCGTTTTCTGCCACTCATATTCCAGAGTTCGGTTCCCTAGTCAACAGTGATTCAGATTCCTTGGAAAACTGTAGATTTCGGCGAAGTATGAACTTAGGTATCCTTGTGTCGTAAATCACAAGCGAATGAACTTTTGCCTTCATATTGCACACCTTCTTCAATTCAACACCAAATTAGTTTTGTGTTGAAGAAGGTAACACGTGCCTACGGAAATAGTTCTTAACATATTAAAAACTTTTAACTGCAATAATTTGTTGTGATCACTCCTTTACATATAGTTTCTACGCAGTGTGTCGCATTGTTTGTTTGTAATTTTTACAGCGAAAAAACAGCAAGGAGCTTACCGTGGCCGAACCTACCGTTTGCAGAGGAATCCCAGCCGCCTATGGTCTAGGGCAGTGGTGCGAATTTTCATTGCCGACCCCCATTTTATGTAAAATTTTGTCGCGAACCCCCGGGACGAACTGTCCTACGCTTAAAGAATAAGTTATGTACATATTATGTACATTCCTTTGAATTTGGCAACCCACAAACATTTTCTCGTGACCCACGGTTTATGCACCACTAGTGTACAGAACCAACCCACGAAACTAAATTGAACAGTGTTTTTTTTTTTTTTTTGCCACCTTTGAAAGTTGAACCAAAGATAACGGAGCACTAGGCGACCCAGAAACTATTGCATCACCACAGGGTTACGCTGTCTGGTGAAAGCTTTCCTTTCATTGTTTTTAATTGGTTATTTGACTTTCTAACGTAGATTCGAATCAGATAGAATAATGATTGAAAAACTAATTAAAACGACGGTTTTAAGATACCTATTTGCCACGGAAAATATTTTATGCTATGATGGTACAAAAACCTGCAAATTTTAAGCTACACAAGCACCTACCGTCTTTCGGGAAATTTAAATATCTGTTGCTTACAGGATCAAAAGCTGGAATACTGTGAGGCAGGAAAAACAGCAAACGTCCGGTACCATAGGTTAGTTAGTTGATTGTATTTTTATGGCGCAAGGACAGCAATGGTCATTCTGCGCCAAGCAAGATTGAGACCATACTGGACCACAGGATTCAAGCCTAAATTCCCAGGTTTTTTGTATGGCAGATACACACGCCTTGTTACTTTACTTGCTTGCAAATGGTAGAGCGTGTTAAATATGTGCTTAGAAACATCCATGCCATACATGGTACTGTCCAACGCTCATGAGATGAGCTTTGGCGAAACATTCAATCAAATCAAATCGATTTTTTTTGTGGGAGAGTTCGGAAGTTTCGCGCGAAAAGACAAAGATCGCCATACTGCTACCTATTTTGATTAATTAACTATTCCAAGTCAAACTCGTGGGACAAATACTGGGGATCAACTCGCCAGAGTTAGACAATACACTCCTTACAAAATTAGTGATTACAGTGCCTGTAATGTCGACAACGTATCTCCAGCAAATTTTGTGTGATAAACATAGAGAATTATGATGCAAAAATGATACATGCATTCTTACTCTAAATGTCTATTCTTATACCAAAATACCTACAATGATATTGTTAAATAATATACGTACTCTACATATGATATGAAACGTTCCAGAGCCGGGGAAAGGGAAAATGCCTAGGGTGCCCGGAATCCTAGAGGGCAAAGCATAAATCTTCACTAATATAACAAACTTCATAATTATTAATTAATTTATATTAATTAATAATTAATATATAAAACTTAATATAATAAACTTGTCATTGAACTTAATTGCTTGGTGGGGGGAATGAAGCTCTGCTAAGCTGCCTCTGGGGCCTGTAAATCTCCCCCCACTCCCGGTCTTGGAACGTATTAAGTGATACTAACGTATAAAACGTGTCTTACTAGCTATGGTATAGAAAGTGCTGATGTAAGTGAACATCAGGATGCATAGTGGGAGTAGGAACATCAGAACAAAGCTGACCGTCGTATACAACTGTTCCTGCCAGTCCGCAGTGTAGAAACCATAGGTAACACATTGATAAAATTCCTCGATGAATGGTCCTCTGACAACTCGAAAAATAAATATCTGAAAATAAAGAAACACAGTTGCATTTTATCATTTGCAATAATAATAACACTTTTTTCAACCCGAAATAAATGTCGAATGGAATTTATGGTCAAAAACATGTGAGTTGTATACGAAAATATTGATGTTGAACACTTCCTTTCGAAATATTTATACACGTTATAATAAATGGAAGAGAATATATAGACATAGTTTCTTAAATGTATTATATATGTATAATTTATTAAATATCCTATATACATATATAGTTTGTTAAATATCTTATAGATATGTATAGCTTGTTAAATATCTTATATGTATGTACAGCTTTTTAAATATCTTATATGCATAGTTTGTTAAATATTTTATATGTAGAGCTAACTAAATATGATTAATTTCTGCAGCTATCTACCATAGTTATTAATGATGTTCGTAGTGTGAGACGGCATTTGAAAATGTCAATCTGCTCAGGTAAGTGAGCTCGTATTGGAATCCACCTAATCAGAGCAGTTTCCACCGGATGTGTAGTGCGTGCGTGCACACAGGCGGCCAATTCCTAGGGCGGCCGCATTTGATTTTGTACTTCCATAATAAAAAACTTACTTTTTACGATTTCAAAAAGTACTTAAAAAACATACATACAAACGGCCACTTTCTGTTATGTTACTGTAAATAGTGGATTGCACTCAGTACAGCTCCAATAAAATCAGTACCGTATTTCCCAATAAGCTATACTAGGCTATAGACTAGGGCGGCAAAATTTTGTGTATTGAGTCTGATATAACAAAATCAATACCATACGACAGGGGCCTTCAACCTTTCTCAGTCCAAGGGCTAATTTTTCTTATTCTTGTTAGCCCGCGGGCCGCACTACTTCACTAGCAATATTCGTATAAGAACTGAACAAACGAGTATCCAGTATAAAGCGAAATCAAACCTTTTAGTGAGATTTTTGGCACTGCTTATTTTTAACACGCCTGCCAATATCACGTCTTATTTTTGATTTTACCAATTTTATTCTTGAAGAGGGTTGTGTGCAGACCTAAGTGCTTCTGAACAGTGACATCGTTTTCAGAGCATGCAGTCAGATGGTTGGGAAGATGTTCTTATCAGCATATTTAGAATAGAATTCAATGAGTTGTAAGTTGAATTTTGTTTTAAAATCACCGTTGCACTGCAAATCAATAAAACTATCTTTACTGACCCTATGCGCTGGAAAACTAAAGTAAAACACGATTGAGGGAAGACCGCGTATTACTTTAGTTCGTTTTAAGATATTTATTACGAAGTGTGAAAATGCGAACACAATAAAATACATAAATTTAATATTCAGAGAGAGCATTGGGCGTTATTTTTGTGTGAAACAATTTGTATTTTTTCATGAGCCAGCGGGACACATAAAACATGTCAGTGGGCTGGGGATTAAAGACCACTGCCATGCTATGATATAATTAGATGTTTTGCGGAGAAAAAAAAACTAGACGCCATACTCTCCATTTAAGTACCAGTGTTCAATATGCTTTTATTTTTCGCTAAAATTGAATTTGATTTATTATATACCAAGAAGAAATAATACTTAAATATAAAGTAATATTGTTTAATGTTTATGTTTCAATTTATGAGTTTGTTTTTCAATATTTTTATTGTCAATACAAAAGTTTTTGGCGTATATTGAATGTAAAATTTTTTAAGTTCCTACTGCTGATTGGAGGGACAGACTGGTAGGAAGAGGCGGCAAAAAGGAGCCTTGGGGAGGCAAAAATAGCCTAGGGGTGGCAAAATGGTAAATCCGCCCATGGTGGGCGAAATATCTGTGGCACGCTGGCGGTCAACAACCCAGAACCGGCACTGAGAGGGTGTATCAACCCCTCCTAGCCGTTTAAAAATTTGATTCGCCCGAACCTGCTATGCATTTACTTTCAAAAGTTTTACAGTCACATTTTAAAATAAGGTACTTTTTAGCTCATTACTAATTGTCAAGCAGTATCAATTATTTTTGTAGCGTTTTGGTATCTTGTACATTCACTAAAATTTTTGACAGCTTTGAGAAGAAAGTAATAATTTTTCTCAGCCCATCCTTAGACGTACTCGTATATACACCCATGAATAGTAATAGAGTTTCGTGAGGTATTATTACACGTCTCATTGTGGTTAATGCAATTACCATATGGTCAATATGCGAAGCCATCGGGGCACTTTTTTACTTAAGAATAATAATAGAAGAATGGCAACAGTAATGATAGAATAACATGGAGCAAAGAGTCAGGTGCGGTCAAATTTGATATAAGCTCCAAATATCGGACACGTATTAAAAATTTTTTCATATATAGTAAAACTCCTTTTAGACAGACACCTGTAGCTTACCACTGTTAACAAAATTCCAACGTGAATTATTCCGTTGGATTATAATAATTATTATAAATAAATAATTTTCCACTTTTATTTGCATCGGTGATTCACAATCATTTCTACATAAGGGTAATTAATAGCAGCTGGAGTCATTAGTAACTACTTTTAAGCAGAAATTTCCATGAATCGTTAATACCAATGTGCATTAATATTACCTTTTATTTGAACTGGCAATTTTAATTTAAGATTGGCCATTTCTGCTTAAGGACAGTTACTAATGAAATCTGACTGAAAGTTGGGTCCGCATTCTTTGATCACAAGCATTTTTTGTTCCTTGATTAAAAGCATTTGGTCATTCCTTGATTAAAAGCATTTGGTCATTCTTTGATTAAAAGCATTTGGTCATTCCTTGATTAAAAACATTTGGTCATTCCTTGATTAAAAGCATTTGGTCATGCCTTGATTAAAAGCATTTGGTCATTCCTTGATTAAAAACATTTGGTCATGCCTTGATTAAAAGCATTTGGTCATTCCTGAATCGCAATCATTTGACTTTTGATCCTTTTGATCACAAGCATCCTGATATTCCTTGATTAAAAGCATTTGGCCATTCCTTGATTAAAAGCATTTGGTCATTCCTGAATCGCAATCATTTGAATATTCCTTTCGATCACATGCATCCCGATATTCCTTAATCCCGTGCGTATTTCCTTGATATAATGGATTATTTTGCAATAAGACGACCAAAAGAGAAAGTGACATGCAAGGAAACCATTGTCAAAATAATTAAAGCAAATGCTCGAGTTCGCTTTCGCTTCGTGAGGGAGCAAGGCATTCATTAATTTATATTTTCTTCATCTATAAGGAAGACTTTTGCTCATTAATAAAGAAGACTTTTACTCATTAATATGGATGCCGTACTGACGTAAACTAAATTTTCACTAAACGATGGAATCCAACAATTTAAATAATGGACGATTGTAGAGTATTCCCTAATGTGTCAAAGGCATGTAACAAGCCCAACAACAATGTAGCCGATTATTCATAGCCCTAGCAAAATGTAAAATTGAAGTTGCTAATTACAGAGGAAATATAATTGGAAATTCAATAGAAGACTTTTGTCATTTGATATATTTAGAAGTCTACTTCTTTCCCGGCGTGCACTATTTTTATTAATTAAGTGTTGGAAACAGACACCGTGTCATTACTGGTGCCTATATTGCGCCTGAATCTTGTCAAGTGACTTTGAATAAAATTCCACGAAAGAAACGAGGCAAAATATTAAATTTCTGCTGAAGATAAAACTTTAAAATATGTGCATTTAATTGTTCGATTTAAGTTTGGGAAGATATAATTAAGGTGAACTCTTGTGAATTTAATATTTGTTCCTTTTAGATAGATCAGAGTTTGAAATGAAGTCATATTCTTGAAAAGCCTCGTTTTCTAATCCATGTTACTACTCAACGCTTGTTTAGACATCATGATATGCTTTTGTTTTTCTTTCAATTTTTAAATAGAAGAATTAATTAATACATATGATTCTGTGAAAAGATGATATGCATCTGCACATTTCCGTAAAGATGAAATTGACCAACAAAAACTAAGAAATTTCAAACGTATCAACAAATGAAATAGAGTAGACAATTTAGAAAAGAACAGTTTTTTGTTCAGCATACTAAAGTATGAAAGTGCAGTCTTCAACGATTCATCTGTAAGTGAGTAAATAATTATGAAACTGATAATAACCGTGAACAATGGTAACACACATGTTCAAGCATATTTTCACCGAATGCTTTGGTTGAATTCCGACGTCACTGTTGGATTAGAAATTGTATAACAGTCCATTGTGAACTTGTAAATAAGAACTCACTGAACGCGGAGCTAGTATTACACAAAGACATTCTTATGCATCTTCAAATATACGAGAGACGTGGAAGAATAGTTCTTTACAACTTTAAAAATAGGCTAGGTGAAACTGGCAACATGGGTGGGCAAGAAAAATTGATGACGTATGTTTCCTCGCACTCAGGTGATTATTAGCTAAATAAAGCTACCAAAGTGTACATGTGTTTGAGAGAGAGATTCATGAATCTCCTGCTGTCTCTTTCCCTCTCTTTTTCAGTCAATTTCACAAGAGTAAAAAAATTTCAACAACTGTTTGCAACTGTCGACAACAATTTCCTGTTTCTTATTAAAAACAGCTGACAGTACTTAAACTGTTACTATACTACAAAGAGAATGGTTTTTAAAGCTATTTTATGATAAGGCGCTTTCCTTATTTGAACTTTTTCTTCTATATATCGTAAAAAGGCGAATCTGATCGGGTAGAATCTGAAAAGTCAAGGAATAACTGACGTATTTGTTACAATTTACTAAGTTTGGCATTGTGTACAACAACATCCGTTTTAAGAATGCTACATAGCAGTATTATGGACACTAGGCGTTAGTACCGGCTATCAATACTAGTTACACTAAATGTTCATGTTGGTTATCAATGTCAACTATAACTAACTGTCTATAATGGTTATCAATGTCAGCTATAACTAACTATCAATAATGGTTATCGATGTCAGCTACAATGAATGACAATAGCAACTGTGCATTAGATGATAGTACCAGATAATATTTATTTGTATTTCACGTTCCAATACTATGCTATGGGAACATCTGAGACGGAGTCAATGAATTAACCTAACATAAAACCACGAAAGGACCCTATCCCCTACACACACACATATATCGAAGCACATAGGATGCCAAACCTATCCCAGTTAGCTTAAAATCGGCAACCTCTGAATTGTGGACAACGAAACCGTTGGGGCTAATCGTACTTGTCAGCGAATTAAACGGCCTTCTCTACCGGTGGTTCTGCCTGAGCCATCCGGAACCTGTTCGCCATTGATGCATACTCTTACGTAATTGTTGCTCCCTAACAACTACGTCAGAACAGGCAATTCTTTGAAACATTCGCATCATAGAAGCATGTCTAGTAGTGTGTGCATGTGAACAATATTTCAACTAACCATGAAGAGTCAAAAACGGAGAGGAATATTATATAAACGTAGCCTCTGAGAACCTTTTTATAGTGGAACGGAGGTAACACTGTTACGACCTCTGGTGGCAAAACCCAGTAGCCAATCATACCACAACTAGAATCATTCCCAGTTGTCTGAGACAGAACTGCATACCAAATTTTGCAGCAATCCAACATTTCTATCAAGGTGCGTTATTTATTTATCATTTACGTCAACGAGTATGAAATAAAATATATAAATGGCAAAACGATGTGGTTTACGTTTTTTCATCTTCGTCGTTTCGTCGCTGAAGCTACTATAACCACATAATTGTCAAATGTAACATTCTCTGAAGGAGAATTGTAACTTGATTTACGTATAAATTGCATATTCTAGAGTATGTGCAAACTCTCAACTCTAGGTTGCCGTGAAACGCAAATATCGGCCTTCAGAGCCAAATATTGATTTTGGAGAGAGAAGCTTTCATGTACTGTAAGCTAAAATCCATTAATACTGTTAACGAAAACCATCATAGTTCCACTCATTGTTGAATTACCAAATAAAGAAGGGACTGCTCAGGCATCGCGAAATAGTGACGTTCGGCGATATCATTATTTAATTTCATGACGCACACACATTTCTCTTGAAAGCTACCGAAGAAGGAGGAGAATTGACATTGAATTTGTCTATTTAATGTTCAAACTCGCTCTATACATTCCTTCTTGATGTTACCTTTTACAATTTTCATAGCGTTTAGTTATTTGCTTCTAAATTTACTTTATAAGCACAGTTTGGTTTAAATTTATTGTATCAAAGTGCGTAAAAACTTTGTACATACATTGAATAGACCGGCACAAATCAATAAATACTGAAACACACACTAGACCAGCACATATCAATAAATACTGAAACACAAAATAGACCAACATAAGTTAATAAATACTGCAATAAATCATGCTTCGCGCTTATCTATGATTATAGTCATTCCTCTTAATTCGCTGGGTATGGGTTCGACTCCTAAATAAGCTTGGATGGATGGATGGATGGATGGGTAACGTGGGGTGATGTCCGTTGCATGTACAAGTATAGCGCCAATATAGAGAAAGTATTGGCAGTATTTCGCCTTTAATTGGCGGATAAAAACTAACAGACAACAATATGGTTCACAGCCATCAATGGTGTGCGTAAAAAATACTTCAAAATTTACTGTGTAAATATGATTTCAGCAACCATCATTCATGGTCGGTCGAATGGTAGTTTTGATATAAGATATTGGGGATTATGAATATGTGGGTTTCAAAACTAGGAGATAAACATTTCGGCAATCCGACAGAGGACGTACATATCCTCATCATTTCTAGGCTTTAAATAAACGTGATGTAAGTAACAATTTTCGAGGAAGTATTCCGTACGTTGGAATCATATTTATACCTCCTTTTTTTGTAAGGTATTTTTAGATTTATATATTTTTTATATTTAGGAGAATATATGTTCAATTTTATCATAAATACGCCATATTTTACTAGTGAAAATGGACACAATTAAACCAAAAAAAAAAAGTCAAAATGCCTCATTCAATCCATACTGGGATACGTACTTGCTATTATATGTGAAAAAGTAGTCATGGCCATGCTTGATATTAAACCAATTTCTATATTATTTTCCCTCAGTTTATCTGTATGAACCGTTTACATAAACTGTATATCCGACAAGAGAGAGAGAGAGAGAGAGAACAAGTGCAGTACTTAATTCCATGAGGATACAAATGGCTGTTATAAAAGTACTTATTCCAAAAGGCATACTAACATGTACTGTACACCCAGTCTCAGCAAAAACAAATCCTTTTATCGAAAGATGCTTTGGTACCTCAGCCCGCAAGTTGCTTCGGTAAAAGCCAAACAATGAAGATGACTCCAGTAGTTGGGAGTCCGAAAATGGCTCATCGATCACGACACCGCATCTGCAAGAAAAAGAAGAAAGGGAAGTCTGCCCGAATCTTCGGTGATAGCGGCATACAAGAACATGGATCTGATGGATCATCCTAATTGCATCACTTTCGGCAGGGCGAACCGAGATGGCCGATAACGAGAGCAGGCCACGCCGAGAACGTCTATCTGATCCTCCATCTAATCCTCAGCGCGTCATCCTCTGCCTCCTCCCCTCAAATTTCCGAGACCCGCAACCTATCCTATCTAGATAGACGTTCAACCCTATTCGAGAATTTTTCCCAGACGCCTCCTCTTTGTTACATTGTGCGACATTGTTAGAAGAAGTGAATGGGGAAAACTTGTGGAATCTTTGCCCAGTCACGATGCCTCGTTATATGCTTGCAGATGGGTTACACCACAAGCTATTGTAGAGCCCTTTTAGGTAAATCTATGGATGGTATTGATGTGGAAGAACTTTACCACAGACGTGTACAGTTGAAATTCTCATGATGTGTCCTCCTTCCGTTAATCGTCATTTTAAAGGTAGTTGAAGATACGTAGATGAGACAGATGTAACTTCGAGACTTCTTGGTCGTCTGTGGATTTTTTTTTTCTTTCTAGGTCTAATTTGAACTTCCGATTTTGGGGAAAATTTGCACCCAGTGAAATGCTAAAGCTGTCAGTGTAATAAATGTCATTCAATCTTAGAATTAGCTCTTACTCATATAAAAGACTTTTTACGAAGTGCACAAAATTCTGATTTGATAGGCGTAGTAATATTTAATTTTAGGCGGATCATAGACTCTGCAATAATACCTATACAGAGAGGGCTCTGTCATAAAATTTTCCATACGTTTATTGCATGACTCAACCGAAAATTTCCTCATCTTCCTCCTTCGTGAATATTACTAATTTTGTATAATTAGATCAACTGATGCCTTGGCTGATCATGCGGGCGTGTTTGCATCGGGGTCTAACTACAAGCAAGCTCAAACAGCGCCTCTATTCACTTGGCATCTGAGCGAATAATTTGGAACTAATATTTTAATTAAATGCTATCTCTCTCCCTTGCCCTCTATCTCCATTTCCTCCTCTAACACAAAGGGAACTCCCGTGCGATGATTAAAACTACTTATTGTTCCATGCATACAAACTTAAATGCGAAAATTAAATTTGATTGGCAGTTTATAAAATTCCACAGTTTATGACATGGAGATATATGGAATACTTTTAAAATGTTCCCTGTATATATTTCGAAGCAGTATAATTACCAAATAACCGGATAACATTGGAAAGTATGAGGAGAGATATTTTATTTTTACTTCATAAGGAATGATTATTTGAAAATATGTTTTCACACCCACGTGTATACAGGGTGCTCCAAAAGTTCGTATAAACTTTAAAAAATTATAAAAAATGAACAAATAATGAAAAAGAAGTGCAGTTTGTAAGGAAATTTTTTCTAGGAAAAATTGGATTTTTTTTAGTAGCAAAAAATGTTTAGTTCAAAAAATCACCTACAAATGGTGCTGAAAACTCCAAAAGACAATGGACAGGACAACTGTGCATTCCATCGATTTATTATTGCAACAGTTGTTCAATATGACCTCCAAAACTTTGTATAACAGAACTAAGGCGAACAAGACATGTGGACATTTCTCGTCTTCAGTTGTTTCACTGTACGAAATTTTCGCAACGCAGTGGCTTCTAATTCAACATTCAGGTAGAAGAACTTCATAAGCAACGCTTGATCTGGCAACGATGACATTCGCAAATTATGCAGTACTGTTGGATTCGAATGAACAGCCTACGCTCATCCAGATATTTTATTGCAAGCCTGCATTGCATACTTCTGCTGCGTACCTTGCGCCGTCTGCAGGTGACTTTTAAACTAAAATTTTTTGCGACTAAAAAAATCAGATTTTTCTGGAAATTTTTTCGTACAAGCCGCACTTCTTTATCATTATTTGTTCTTTTTTTATGATTTTTTTTAAAGTTTTTACGAACTTTTCGCGCACCCTGTACATAGCTTAAGCTAAAACCTTCTTGTAAGAAAAGAAAAAGTCGCCTCCGACATTTTCAGATTTCCGTTTCCTAATTTTCCTTCAATACCGTTATAATATTCCAGATGACAAGAAGATACGAATGAGTCATATAGTTCTATTAAATTTTGCTTTGGTATAAATTATAACATTTTTTTTTAATCATTAAAATAATATTACTTGATTTTTACTCACCTTATTTACATATTTTTTCCAGTACTGTACGTCATTATTGTACCCAAGAATTCAACTTTGCCTACAAGTACTTCATTATTAATTCTTATCTTTTTTTAACTCCAGCAAGTTGCACTACCCTTTTATTTTTATTTCTAAATATCAGCATTTTTTTTTTTCATTTACCTTTATCTGGTTGCATTTAAACTAATCCTAAATTTGCTTTATGTACTCTTTCGCCTTCACCTATATAAAAATCAAAATCTATAACAAACAATAAAATATTATATTTAGATGAAATGAAAAGAAGACTCATATTAAGAACATCCAGAATACAACTACAGGACTGTGCCTTGAAATATGGAACTATGAAATAAAGAAATATGAAAAGGCTCTGACGGCATGCCAAGAAGTGGAGAGTTGGAAGTAAATGGAAGTAAAAAGGATAGATGTTGAAAACGAAACAGAAGCACATTTTACAAAGGAAAATGTAATTTACAAATACGTACGGATGCTTTTTATACACACATGAATTTTAATTATATAACTTTTATTACATATTAGATAGATAAGACATTAAGAATTGAACTCAGGGATGGAAGATAAACTTGAGAAATCGAGACTTAAAGAAAGAGAAAGAGGGAATCTTCTGTAAAATATTAAAGCCACCTAAAAATATAAGAAGTGGCAACAAAATGATGAAAAACGGAGTTTTGATATTATTTGAGATACAGTGGTAAGAAAAGCCGTTATAGATATTTTACCTAATACTGAATATACTGTATACCAGGGCCGTTTCTACCATTAGGCCAGAGTAGGCGACTGCCTAGGGCGGCAAAATGGCGTAAAAATTTTAATTTTAAATCAAACAAAGAAAAAACTGAGCAAATGAGGAGAAAAAATGAAAAAGAAGAAAAATTAAAACATATAATTGTTTTCAAAAGCATACGGGACAATTACTTAATAAGTCTTTACTTTGACGAATGTAAAAATGTTTGATGTGTTTCATTGTTTAATTTTGCACACAAGTTTTTTTTCTATCTCTAATACATTTAAGCCTTCTAGCTCTGATAATACAACGTTGTGTTTTGAAATATTACTCCCTTAATATCTCAGTTTTCAAAAATATAAATTGTTGAAATTAAACGATTATAACATGTAGCAATTGTTTTACTATCATAATACCCTAATGGTACTAAAATATAAATATAATTAACGGGTTTAATGATTAAAAGTATAATAGAAGATTTACGTTGTTGAACCGCTGGATGTTGATGATAGTGGAGAGGGGGATATAGGCGAAAGAATGATGGTAGTGAAAGGCTGGGGGGGCGGCACTTTTCAATTTTCGCCTAGGGTGGCAGAACACCTAGAAACGGCTTTGCCGTAGACTGAATAAAAGAAATGAATAATAACATCCGTTAAAAGATCTCTGGTTAACTCTCCAGATAAAAACGACTGCCTATTTTTGAGGCCCTACCTCGAGTTATCGTCAACACGCGAATTTAATATTTCGGACATTTCTGCAAGACGGCTTCTGAATCAATCCTATTTCATATCGCCAAAGGCAGTAATGACAAAACGAATTTAATGGCATGCATAGGATGGAGATGAGGAAGATGAGAAAGATGACGGGGAAGAGAGGACCGAATAATGATGAAGTGTCGGTAGAAAGAGTTCATTAGACAAGCCTCTACGGAATGCATCTCGTCCTCGACATATTCCGATTCATTAGATCTGGACCCTTCCCCCCTTTGCACAGCCCAATTCAATCCTATAAGGAACGACAGCTATGGCATAATTCATTGTGTTGCCAAATGACTAACACGAAATAAAGACGGAAAGCATTCCAAACAACTTCCATATGTACAAGTCTCGGGTGCCAAATAAAGTCCACTTCCATAATTAAAAACCAGTCCTTCATTAGAAATATATTAAGTAGTTTCAAAGGGCGTAAAGATTTCATTTGTTTCGCAAAATGGTTCGTTATTGCAGGATTTGCAAAGGTCTTCGTATTTCAATTTTAATTTCATGTAACTGATCATGAGAAGTTAATTCAACTCTAGTTTATTTTGCAATATGCTAGAATCTTGCCACGTTTGAACGCGGAATAAATTGTCTTAATGTACGCTAGTCTCGGAACTTGATTTTGTAAAATTGACCCCATCATATAATTAACTATTTCTTATCAACTTCTGGGCAAAGGTCCTTTGAAAAATTTTCATGCCTATAATTGTCAAACCAAATCACCTCCGTTTATTTATACTAATACAGGAGTAATAAACCTAAAAATGTAATTTATTTTTAGAGAAGATGCGATCAGCTCAATTGCATGTAAAAATTCTAACTAAAAATTCAAACCCTCTTACTAAGGAAGTCAATAAAGGGAATTAAAATGTTTAAATTGCTTAAGTGATAATTACAAATTAAAATTAACTAAATATTTAAGAAAAAGTCTTATAATTTCAATACTTTTTCGAGAACTTTGGGCAACATTTCAGCATCTTTACAAAGAAGTTTCAATCTCATTAAAATTTAATTTAGTTTTAAATATCAGTTCTGAGAAGCCTTAATAAAAACAGCAGAACGAAAGATATAAAAATATATTATATTTTTATATCTTTATATTTTTATATCTTTGTATTTTTACACCTACAAGAAAGTGGTAAAGGAAAATCGGTATCAAATTTTCATGATATTCCTTTATGGAAAATAAAATGCCGTCCTGACTTATAAATTTGTATGTAAAATATATAAAAATAAATTACAAATCGGTATTTATGGATTATTAATTATATATTATACAGTAACGCCCCTTTTAACGGCCACCTCTATTCATCGATCACCTTCCCTTAACAACCACCTTTTCTGGAAACAGATTTCCTCTCCCCTATAGACCTAATACTAAATTTACTTCCATTTAGAGACCACCTCTCTGAGAGACCGTTCCAAGGAACCTAACGTGGTCGCCTTAAGGAGGCTTTACCGTAATATTTTTCGTTCATTTTACGGCGAAAAGACAGCAAGTGTCATGCTGCTCCAGAACTTGTAGTTTTCCGAGGAATTCGAACCTCTTAAGGACCTAGGGACCCCGAGCTACAGTGAACAGCGTCCTATTCTGGCACCGTTGGGACCCAAACCCGAGTTAACGGCACTGTAAACGAACGCGTAACCAATGAATCACCACAGGGCCAGACCTACTACCACGACGCTACAGTAGGACTTGTTTTAATACAAAGTGTGTTATATTGGCAAAGCCTATTTATAAAAGATTAAGTTCATGTTATCTCAGCCAGATAAATCATTTATTGAAGTCACCGATGTAATAGACATTGAATAGATCGTTACATTGTAATAGACATGTTATAGACACTGAGAAGGGGTAGGGTGTTACATGTACCGCAGGTAAGAACAGAGAAAAGTAGAAATGATTTAGAATCCTATTTAGAATCTATTTTATCCTGATTTAGAATAGTGGGTCCTAGGCTATGGAATACATTAGATGATATAACAAAGAAAATAAGAAATTTTGGGCAATTTAAAAATACAATTAACAAGTAATTGATAAAGGTAAAGATAGGGGAGCGGGTTTGATGACGCGATTGTTTTAAGCTGAAAACGTTCTAACATGTCACTCTGGCGTTATTTTATTTTACCAGGCCTGACTTGATTTTTACTTCAATTATTTATTACAACAGAATACGAAGATTTACCATTGTTTTCCATAACGAGTCAAATTTGTCACCGATCGCAATGCGAAAGAAAAAGAAAGTAGAGAAAATAAGTATAGTAGAAAAGTAAATTGCGAATAAAAATAATAAGAGTAACGAAAGGAAGAAAATAAGTTAGAAAAAGTTAAGAAAAATAAAGAGAAAGGGATAAAAAGAAATTTAAGTAGAAAGAAATAGAAATAGAGAAAGAGTAAGAATAAGTAAAACTTACCAACAGCATAAGAATTTTTTTTTTCTTTTTTATGTTATTATGTTGTTGGTAAGTTTTACTTATTCTTCCGCTTTTTCTATTTCTTTCTACTAAATTTTCCTTTTGTCACTTTTACTTCATTTTCCTTAACTTTTTCTAATTTATCTTTCTCCTTTAGGAAGATAAATTAGAAAAAGTTCAGGAAAATAAAGTAAAGCGGATAAAAAGAAAATTAAGTAAAAAAGGATAAAAAGAAACAGAATAAGTAAAACTTACTGACACCAAAAGAAAAATACCTTTTTTTTCAACAGAAAAGAAAATTTCTTTTCTTATGCTGTTGGTAAGTTTTACTTATTCTTACTCCTTTCTATTTCTTTCTACTTATTCTTACTCCTTCTATTTCTTTCTACTTATTCTTACTCCTTCCCTATTTCTTTCTACTTGCCCTCCTTCCCTATTTCTTTCTACTTAGTTTTCCTTAACCTTTTTCTCAATTTATCTTCCTCCTTTCGTAACTCTTCCTTTTTTAATTCCAATTTACTTTAAACTGCTTATTTTCTTTTCCTTTTCTTCCATTCCGTCAGCGACAAGTTGTATCCGTTAATTATTTTGCAATAATTTTTCGGCACCTAATACCTATTTTCGGCGTATTAGTAGCTCAAACTAAAGCTCTTTTTATTCAGGAGAAAAGAGCGCCTTCCCATCTTAGTTCGAACAGGTTCCCTCCGTTTAGCTGGAATTAACTTGACCGCTAGACGAATGAGGACAGGAAACAACGCTCTCTTTCTCCGTGTATAGAGGTATGTACCTTCTCAGGGATAACACAATTGCCAAATAATGGTCAACACACAAAGCCACTCGGTTGAGTTTTGTGGAGTTTTCGTGAAATTTATACAATAATTCTCCGGTTAATTGGTTATTAGTTATGAGTATAAAGTCTCGAGCAGGTTATGCGACAGCATTACTTAGGACTCACATATGTGGTGAAAAATTCACAATTTGTAACTTAGGTGTGTACGTTTCGGATATCATTCATTAATGAAATATAAACGAACTTTGATTGTTGATGGATTGAGGAAGTCAAGCAATTCTGACCATAGATGATGATAAATTGCTCGCAAAACGATGGTTTCTCAATGTTTGATGGGAACAGAACCCACAACCACGAGATAACCAGTCGGGTGCTCTTTCCCCATTGAGCTACGAATTGTCGGTCCAAACTTTCACTGCTAATGAGAATAAAGAAGCTTCACCATGGACAAGTTTGCAATTAATAGTGAAGCTGTATACGTTCGCTCGCAGAAGGGAATTTAATGGATGCTTGTAGCTCAGTGGGAAAGGGCAGTTGACTGGTTATCAATAAAGCTTCACCATGGACAAGTTTGCAATTAATAGTGAAGCTGTATATGTTCGCTCGCAGAAGGGAGTTTAATGGACGCTTGTAGCTCAATGAGAAAGAGCAGTTGACTGGTTATCAAGAGTTTGTAGATTCGGATCCCACTAGATGCCAAGAAATTGTTCTTTTCATTGCGAGTAATTTGTCATCTAAAATAAACCATTTTGTAATCATACGTTACGGAGAGACAGACTTCTTTTAAATTGAGGTAAAGCTAATTTTTAAATACACACGTTAAAAACAAAATGTTTTATATAAATTTCACACTTAGTATACAATAAAAGAGATGAAGTAAAATCTCCCTAAGGCGACCACTGTCGGTTCCATGAAAAAGCAGTTGCTTAGAGAGGTGGTCTCTGAATGAAGGTAAATTTAGCATTGGGTCTATGAGGGGGGGGGGAGGGATGAGGAAATCCGTTTCCAGAAGAGGTAGTCGTTAAAGGAGGTGGTTTCTGAATGGAGGTGGTCGTTAAAAGAGGTTTTACTGTACTTTTGTACTCTATCTAAAAAATTCATACATAAAATTATGTCATCTTTGAACTAATCATTTAAAAACATCTGTTGATTTCAGTTTAATTTTAAAACATTTCGTTCTGTACTCTTTGAAATCCTTTAATGTACTTATGGGATAAGTGTACAAAGCATTTTGGGTGTACGCGTGAAATACGGACTGAAATTAGCAAAAATATTTCCACAAACAGAACAGGATTCAACAAAGCCAAATCCCCGCTTCACACTGTTCCAAAAATCAGTGGAGCAACAGAATGTTATCAACTTCAGAATTGAAAATATTCCGAAAAAAACTAGAGAAAGCTCTACTCTCTGCGAACGAACCCCGTTCGTCAAAAGTAACGACGAAATTCCTCGAAACAAAGCGAAAATTCGGAGAGGGGAAAAAAGAGGAAAAGGAGGGGGATGAGGGAAAAGAAAGCGAATGCGAGAAATTCAGGGAAAACAAAACCTGTGGAAAAACAAGGAGGAAAGAAAAAAGGAGAGTTTCGAATATTAGAATTCGTGGAGCCAATTTTCTCGCATATTTCTTTTCCATCGGCGGAGAAATTACGACTCCGATGCCCGTTCATGCAAGGTCTTAGACTAAGAAAGATTTGTCTGCATCCTAGTCAAAGGGCAAGGCAAACTCCTCGCCCATATCTTAAAGCTGAGGAAAAAGGAAAATATTGCCAGGGAAATTTCCCCAAATGGAGAAGCGCTGAAACTGATGGTGGAACATTAGCGGCTGAGCCTAAAGCTCCCGGAACGAAAATTATGGACGTTCCGGTAGCATGCATTATTAATAACTATAAATCGACCTAGGTTCTGTGCCCATTTCTGTGGTGCACCAGAGGGAGCCACTGAAGTTTAGCTTAAAAATTATCGTGGGAGCATGCCTGTCCAAAATATAAACACTGCGATTAAATTAAAGAAGGTTAAAGAAAGGGGGGCGAAAAACCCTGATGTGGTATACCAATAAACTGAATTTTGCATGCACCAAATTGCCAACACATATTTTACCACAAATTATCGGTGATATGGGAAATCTACCAGGATTGAAATGATTGTCAGTGCACGCCCAGGGGAAAACGACATACACTTTTCAAGAAGTTATTCCTGTCGAGTAAAGATATTTTCAGCATTCATTCATTAATTTTAATAAATGAGTTAATGGATCAGCTTTCCTTTAGTTAAAGCGTTCATAAATTCACAATATTTCAATATCCATAACTTATTTCTTCTTTTCCATTAATTTTCTTCTTAAGGATATCCGTCAATGTTCATAGTTTCTCCTTAATAAACTCGTTAATCGAATTATCGCAATTAATGGCAATTTTTTAATGATATCAAAGGAATCTAAGAGATATTTACGCACACACATACGCACATATATATTAGTATATATTCTCTCTCTCTCTCTATCTATCTATCTTCCTATCCATCGATTCATTTATTTATTTATATATTGTACCAATTGTGCCATATTTCAAAATCTTTATTTAGGTAACTTTCATTTCTGGGATAAAACAACTTTTCACGCTATTTTTATGCTTACCACTCTTGAAGAGAACCAAGTCAGCAAACTGTGCTTTCTACATTTCTATACGTTTTTCTATTTATAACTCACCTGTTATAGAACAGCATTATTTTTTTTCTATACCAAGTCAAATATCTTAATGCATGAATAAATAACATTTATTCGCAACGTTTTACGTTATGAGATATTCTGGAGTATAAATAAATTATTATTATTTCATACACAGTGAAACTTGGTTACAACACGGATATAACAAATTCACAGATATAACGAACGCGATATAACAAATTCACAGATATAACGAACGCGATATAGCGAATTCACAGCTATAACAAACAAATGATTTCGGTTAGTTTGATTCAAAGTATAATGTACTGAGAAAAATGGATACAACGAACTATTTCTTGGACATAACGGATTTTTTCCTCTCTAATTTCAATTTACTCTTATAATTAAAGATTTTAAAGAGTTTGCTTACTTTAAAAATAGGGCTTTATTCCGAAGCATTTACAAAGCAAATTTAAGTGACATCCAAATTGTTCTCGTATTGAAAACGGAACAATAGTCTGACTGTCTACAGGCGTACGCAGAGGGGAAAGCGATGATGGGGGTTAAAACCCCATTGCAATGAGATTTATTATACATGCATATGAATATAATTCGAATAGAATGTTTAAAAATACAGGCATGAACATTAAAAAAAAAAACTTTTCAAGCTACTGAATAATTCTCTTGGAATGCATTCCCATCTAAATTGGAAGAAACATTCTATAAAATTAAAAAGCACTCCAGAATGAACATTCAGCATCTGAATATTTGAGAACTTAACTCCCAACCGGTCTCATAAAGTCTCATTAAGGATATATGCACGACCATCTCTAACATCATCCTCACCAGTTTGGATCTCTTCTAAGAAGGTTTCTTCGATTGAAGTACATCCTCTAATTGAAGTTAACGCCAAGTTTTTATGTACTGTAAGCACTTACCCATATTGCTACGATGCCCCCCTACGTGCAATCACACTGAGATCTATAAGGTATTAAGGATGTAGAAAAGAGTTGGAAAGCTCCTGAACTATTCAAAAACTCACAGGTAACTTAGATTTTTCCAGAACAACAAAATCCCTAGACTTTCCGGTTTTCATTAAGAAAATGAAGATGGGGTACGTATAGGTCAATATAGTGTCAGTTTTTTTTCAACAACCTTGGGCTTTCTTTATTTTTCTCCATTGATCGCTTTTAATCACTTCATCTAACAGCAACCATGGTCGAAGAAAACCAAATGGCACTTAAATTAATTAGCAAGGAAGCCATAAAAGTAAACTTTTCTTCCATGATCATGAAGGCGCTCTTCCAGTAATGGAAATTTAAACAAAGCCGAACAAAATCCTGGCACTAAGACAAGAGTAGCCATTGTGGCCATTGACGGGATAACATCATCTTGTACCATCTTCATTTCGGGAACTTTCCATGTCAGAAGAAAACGGCAATAAAGATCCCACAGGGTTAACTTTGACATAAACCAGAAAAGAAACTCTCCACAAAAGAAAGATAAAAATGTGGGGTTTCATTAACACAAACCCGACGTCTTTGTGCTTTCTTATTTCGTTGGAGGGCTAAATCTAATTTTCAGGAAAGCAACCATATTTTCCTTTCACCTAATGACGAAAATCTCCTCACTCGTCCCGTTATTTGATGCAGGAATCATGAACAGAGATTATTTTGGTCTAATGAGAGATATACTCTCAATTTTCTGGAAAATTTGAGCATGAATAGCATGTTAACATACTTATCTGCGAAATATTCATCAGCATTAATCCGCAGAAAGTTCATACAGGATGTTGTAAATGGTGTTGCAAATGGTTCAATCGCGTTAAAGTGGGGAATTGTGTAGTATGCGCTTTGCTGATGCGAATCTTGACCGAAACCCGAAAACCGTCTGAACTCGTGAAATAGCTTTTCATAACAATGAGCAAGCCGACGAAATAACTCAAAACGGGGTTAGAAAAAGCCATAAAACGAAGCAATTTAAACGCATAATTCTCCTTACGAATACATTTTCTCTCCTTACAGAGTTCTGGAACGGCGGTGTCTTTTTTTCGGGGCGGTAATATAATCCTCCCATTCGGTCTCGCTGGCGTCTTAGGACTGGCTCTTCAGAATTCGATGGGACTCGGTACGGTCCAAAGACTCCCAAAAAGTCCTTTGGAGCGCAAAATCTCGCAGCGATGATTCAAAGGCGCAAACGGCGAATCTTTTTTCAAAGGACAGACTGTATAAGAAATTTATCGTAGCAATGGCACTATGGTAAAAGCAATGGTGGTGACCCATCTCCGTTTCTTCCAGAGGAGGAGGAGGAGTGTCGATGCGGAAAGACGGCCGCATACGGTCCAACACCTAACCCACAATCGAAACCTAACAAAAAAGTATTTCTTCCACTTTTCCTTCGTTGCACACAAGGAGGCCCTGAAAAAGAACCGTATCAAAAGACACTCGTCCCGTAATCCGCTGGTACATATTCTTCAAGAAGTTTTCGCCTTTCTATATTCAAACAAGGGCAGTGGAAGAGGCACCCACCCTCCTGAAGGCCTATCACATTCTATGAGTACCACATGGAAAGGTCACAGAGAAAAATCAATCTCTTTCTCGGCAAAAGCAACGCTTACTTTTTCTTTGTCCCTCTTCTCCCATCGCCAAGATCCGCGACGAAAACCCAAAAACACCGACAACACACAAAAGAAAATCTCGGGTTCTTTATTGGACTTCCAGTTACGTCTACGAAGTAAATCCAGCAACATGGCGGTCAGCAAACTTTTGATGGCACGGGGTCTTGGTCAAATAACGGCTAATGTCACCCTATTTGCTTTTTCATTTTTAGCGTATTTGCCCAACCCTGATATCCAAGATTTTGAAAGGACAAGAGCGGAAACATCTCCGAAAATGGGACGGGTATTCGATAGCCATAGACTTTTTCCACGAGAGTAGCAAGAAATAGAAAAACTCGATTCTATAGCTAAATAGAACAAATTCAAAAAATATCTGTAGTCTTTTCGCAAAGATAAAATTTTCGGTGATTTGATGCAGTTTGGTCCTGTGTATATGTAGGGTATACTATATTATCACCGGCGCTCATATGAGTACTTCGGGGGGGGGGGGGGCTGATAAAAATTGTTACCTTCTTCTCAAGGCTGTCAGATATTTAGCCAATATATAAGATATAGAAAAATAAATACAAATATAATTGATACTATTCGACAATTAGTAATGAGCTAAAAAATACCTGATTTTAAACTGTTCTTCTAAAACTTCTGAAAGTAAATGCATAGCAGAATCGGGCAAATCAAATTTTTGAACAGCTGGGAGGGGAGTTCAATCTCCCCTCTGCCCCCATATGGGCACTCGTGTATATTACTAATAAATGACGATTTTAATACAAAACAAACAGTAGCGTAATACTATATGAACAGACAAATTTATGAAACAAAGTATTTGTGAAAGGGGCATGTACATACCAAAAAGATGGAAATTGATTATTAATGTTCCTTAAACATTATTATATGCCATAAACCATTTATTAAATATAACATATGTATATATATATATATATATAAGCAGAACACGCTTAAGACGAACTACTTTTACACGAAGGAGAAATTTTAAAATTAGTAGCAGACCAAATCTCATCGTCAGCTCAGCTGTCGTAGAAATTGACTAGTATGATCTTGCAGTGATCACATAGAGTTCAAAATTAGCCGTCGTTGGTCGTATTTTGCACCTATAAATTTTGTTTTGACGACTCTGCCCTAGTCGTCGTTTTTAGCGCCTAGGTTTTTTAATTTTTATTGCTTATATGACGCCCATGGGCGGATTTACCATTTCGCCGACCCTAGGCTGGTTCTTTTCCGCCCTTTCCTATTAGTCTGCCCCCATCAGTGACAGGAACATACGAATTGTTACGTTCAATATGCGTAAAACACTTTCGTATTGACAGCATAAACGTTGAAAAACGAAGTCATGAATCGAATCATAAACAATAAACAATATTACCATAAATTTTAGAATTATTTCTTTTTGATATATAATAAATCAAATTCAATTTTATTGAAATAAATTTTAATTTTAACAAAAAAATAAAAGGGCCTATCAAGCACTGGTATTTAAATGGAAAGCATGACGTCTAGCTTTCTTCTCGGCAAAACATCTGATTATATCATCGTATATGGATTTTGTTATATCAAAGTCAATACACAAAATTGCTAATGAATTCAATCTACATATGCAGTTGATTGCAGGTAGTTTTTAATTCTCTCAAGGTAGTGTTTCCCAAATGGGGGATCGCGACCCTCAAGAGGGGGTTGCGAACTGGTTTCGGGGGTTGGGGTTGCTCCAACTATTTTTAGTTTCAATTATATTTATAAGGAACTCCATACCAAATGTTTCAATGTGGCTACATTGCAATATTTTACTAATGGTTGTTAACTTTATATCTATAATATACATTAATATATATAATTAACATATTATATAATTTTATATATAATGTGTTTTTTACTCCGTTAAAAATGCTTCTAGCGTGCAAATGTGGCGGGGCGGACGGGAGGGTTGCAGATCTTTTGGTTACTATAGAAAGTTGTCGCAGATCACTTGGCCACTATAAAAGTGGGTCGCTGCTTGAAAAAGTTTGGGAACCACTGTCTTAAAACAAGAAAAAGATCCTTCGTTCTGCGGAAGTTTATGACTGCCATCTTTTAAATATTCTAATTGTAAGTGCAATACCAAGATTAGGATGTACATCGTGCAGGCCGTTGTTATGTAACCACATACGTAACATACATGTTATTACTGACGAATTTTCCTGGCCTGATCGGCCGGAAGTTGGAGAGGGCTTTCAGATGATGGAAGCTACCACTTCGCCAAGGGTCGGACCACTGTTTTAATAAATATTTACTTGCGTTTTGGAAAATTACCGGCAAAAAAAAAAAAAAGTTTTATAATTTGATACCTCCTCTTAAATTTTTAGGCCCTAGTCTATACTCAATTGAGAAATACGGCACTAATGATGCCACTTCATGGTGGAGAAATAAACCACATAGGCATATAAGTCTCCCAAAATGAAAAAAATAATTTAGTATTTTTAATAAACGTTTCGGTTTTTTCTTCTTCATTATTTGTAAGCTAACTGTCTCTCTTCCTTTTATTGTCATTGCAAGTTGTTACATTGTGTGTTTATGTACATACACGCAAACAAAATAAATAATTTTGAAATTGCACTTAAAAAAAAAACACATTTTGACAACTTAGAAAAAATGGTTTGGTACCATTTACCCTCGACCCCCCCCCCTACTCCTTATTCCTAATCTTTTGAACAATCATTAGTCATATCAAAGTTCATGATAAGTATGTTTCATTTTATAGACAATTGCTTTGACCGATTATTCGTCAAAATCAATTGCTTTGATAGAACCTTACTCCAAAGTAAGAGCCAATAAAAATAAAGATGATTAATGAAATTGTAAATAAATTAGATTAAATAATTATTTAATTGTTAAAAAGAAATATATTAAACAATTAAGAAATTACAAATAAAACTTTGATGAATTGACATGATATAAAAAGCACAAAAGTATGTGTGACATCTATACTACATACGTCATAGAACGTATATGTGACATGTATATTAGTGCAAAGTAAAGCATTCCTTAGCGGAATTCGTCACCGAAGACAATATTTCGCTAACACGTGTGCTCCTCCACCCAACGATATAGCTCCACAATAAAACATGAACGATTTTTAAGAAATATATAATCGAATTACTAATAATATCACTATTTTTCAACAATGTCAATCAATCAACGTTTATTGGCGTAGTGATACCAACGCCGATGGTATGGCGTGATTAGATGGTGAAACGTTCGAAAGAAAATAAATATTTCTGCCTTCGGTGGGACCTGAACCCACGACCTTCCACTTGCCGGGCGGAGGCTCTACCCACTGAGCTACGAAGGACAATATATAATCTCTTTACGAACGTATATATATTGTTGCCAGTTATTTCGCAGAATGGTGTAGTACATGGACTACTATTTAAACCAAATTATTATATTCATTCTTATCTAAAAATTAACCTCTTTCAATATACGTATACAGTGCAAACAGGGGCGCCCATACAAGTACTTCTAGAGAGGGCTGAGAAAAATTATTACCTCTTTCTCAAAGCTGTCGAGAATTTTTGTGAATGTACAAGATACCAAAACGCTACAAAAATAATTGATACTGCTTGACAATTAGTAATGAGCTAAAAAGTACCTTATTTTAAAATGTGATTGTAAAACTTTTGAAAGTAAATGCATAGCATATTCGGGCAAATAGAATTTTTAAACAGATAGGGGCCCAGAGCCCCCTCTTCCCCACCCCATATGGGCGCCTATGAATTCAATGGATAGATTTGAGTGTGAAGCAAGGAATATGGTCTGTGAAAATGAACTTCTAGCCGTAGGAGTCGAAAATCATTTGCTTCATTTGGGATCGCTCGATCCAGAATCAGCGATCCATCGATGCGGAAGGAGATACAGCAAACTACTATAAACGTCCTTTGTTTGCCAATGGGTGGAGAAATATTTAGAACTGAGGAATTTTCCCGGAAATGTAACTTTGCATAACAATATGAAATTCTGGGCTAGGAAAATGGCCGTTGCACTTGCATCGACTCCACCTGAGGCGCTTCCACAAGAATCCAAGGAACTCCTCCCCATCTTCCGCGAGACAATGTGAAGAATAGAAGAGAGGGGAGTCTTAATTTTGCTTACCGTGCTCGCCCTCCTGCCCCTAGGGTTCGTTTCGTGTTGCTGGCACCCGCACTACCTACCTGCTATTATCTCATCACTGATGGGATTATCAGAAGCGGAAAAATAGGAGAGAAGATTGTTGATTGAAGGAGAGGGCACCGAGATGGAAGAGCCGCCAGGGGAAGGTCCGAAACGATGTTATTTGCTCGGTTAGAGACACTAAATTCGCCGAAACAAATGATTTTTTCCCTTACTTAAGGTAATTACCAAAAGAAGAATCGTTAGTCTTGAGTGAAACTGGCAGAGATTGTGTGATCCTTAGCAAAGACGGAATGTGAATGGAGGTGGTCCTTTCCAAGCATATTTTTGCATCTCTAAATTCCCCTTTTCAAATTTATAAGAGAACGAACGAAACTGTTTATGGCGAGCAAACATAAAACACTTGTCTAGTTACATTTAAAATATATAAGATGAAAGCCCTTCATTGAGGGAGAATATCTACTTTAGCCAGCGATGGTTCTCTAAAATTTTCCCTTAATTTATGTTGGTTAAGTCTGAAAATAGATTTCCTTTTTTATTAAGATTCAGTCTTTGAGGGTTTAAAACAATATGCGTGTTTTTAAGTAAAACTGCAAAAATATGTATAATTTTGGTAGTTAAATATATGATGTATAATACAGGTAAATTTTGGTATTCATTTTTGACTACTTTGTCGTTTTCTTTCCATTCTTTGTTTTACCTTATTTTAATGCTAATCAGGGTTTAAGCTGCAGTCGCATTTTTCGCAAAATGCGACGAGTTGCTCGAAAATGCGAAGAAAAAATTATTGCCCATCGCGAAAATGCGACAGGCATTTTTAACCACAGTTTATTCTCTGAAAACAGGATTCCTCGATTCCAGAATATCCGTTTTGCACTTCAGCGATCTTTTCTTGTTCCTTTTTGTTTCCTCTTCAAAATTCTTAACAGCACCTGTTAAGCATCGTTGATATAAATAATTTCATGGATAGGGTTCTTCGAGCAACGAAAGCTACTAATTTTTTTAGCATTTTGCTACAACTTTTTTCCCATTTTAGCATTTTTGCGACAGCATGTTTTGAGCCAGCTTAAACCCCGATGCTAATCTATGATAATTAGTACTCTGTGATAAAGAAATACAAGTTCTGACCCCTTCCTGCTCGTGATAAACGGGTTCCACAATATTATATTTGCTTTAATATGATTTGGATGTTCCATGAACATTGTATTTCCATTAAAAATATTTCTCTCCATTTTACTTTGCAAAAAAAAAAACAACCCAATTTTATATTATAAGCAAATTAATAAATTTGCCACCATGTCCATAAATCTTTTTAAATTACATGAAGGGGCTTCCATCGTTCTCTAACGATGGCCTCAGTACTTTAATTAATATAGATAATGCTACAAAGGATCAGAAAAACGCTAGCAACCTAATGGGCTCAAACACATTCACAACACTACCATCTAACTTCACAACCATCTACCTTCACAATTTTAACATTTGTATCTACAAATCTAACCAATTAAATGGAAAGATCGCTGCAAAACTGGACTTCGGTAATACTTTTGTGTCTATAATAATTCCAAAATATGATATTGAAAACTGGATAGATATCAAGAAAATGTTTGATTTCATCTTACCTTGTGCAACGCGATGGTCTGGATGGGACGACAGGTAAGGAAAAGCTCCGGAAGCTGGTAAAAGAACTATAGACAAAAACACAGCAACCGAAAAACCAGTCAGAGTTTGGGATCGTCCTGGACATTCCTTCGTTGGCAAATCACTAATATTAGTCCTGAATCCAGTGTGTTGTCCACACTCTGCAGACTGTCCATGAATCATGATGCCGTCCGCCACTTGAAGGAAATCCACTAATATTCACGCAAATAAATCCTTCTGATTGCACTCACCGAGTCTTTAAGCCACAATGTATACAATCCAACTATCCATGGACCACCTGAGCGAGCTGTGTAGCATTACTTGACTGGATACCGGCTCGTGTGGTTCTGGCCGTTTGTCTAAACAGGCTGGGTTAGGTCTTCAAACCTGGCTCCCTAGATGGTGGGCCGGGCCTCCTTCTTGTTGCTGGTATGGAGGGGGGACAACAAAAACTCGAAAGGCGGCATCTTCTCCTCCACTTGAAAAGAAGGGAGGGGAGGAACCGGGGAAAACCAAATGATCGGAACAAACTATTCACAGCATGGGAACCACGTTTCTGGAGTTTTGAAACACGGCTTCTTCCTGAAACAGAAATAAAAAAGAAATATAGAAAATCATTAAAAGCAACATCTTCCATTACTCACAAAGTAAGATTGGAGATCTGCAATCGAAGTCCCTCCCCCTCCTATTCTCTTCCCCTTTAATTAGCGAAAATAAGCTTTTATGCACCTTTCTTCCGAGAAGAACGGGAGAAAGCCGAGAAATTCTTGTTTTAATTCAAAATACTGACAGGTAAAGGAAACGCTATTTTATGAAATTTAAACCTTTAATTCTGTAGCCATCCCTAAAAAGACAATTTTTTAAAATACCTGATCCAAAAACCGTAATGATATCACAGTATAAACAATAATGTATATAAGATAGGAACATTAAACGTAAAATTAATAAAATAGAAAATCATACGTAGATACATTTGATACATGCAAAATAGAAATATATAGAGGTGTAAAAAAGAATATAAATATACAAACGCTTTTCGAAAATGGTTTATGCTCAAATAGTGGAAACAGAGCCGAATATTTTCAAAAAATTTTTTTTTTTTTTTTAAATATTTGGCTCTGTTTCCACTATTAATGGCATAAACCATTTTCGAAAAGCGTTTGTATATTTATATTCTTTTTTACGTCTCTACATATTTCTATTTTACATGTATCAAACATATCTACGTGTGATTTTGTATTATATTGATTTTACATTTAATGTCCCTATATTGTACATATTAGTGTTTATACTGTAATATTATTTGGATTTGTACGTTCTGTTTTTTGGCACCTTTGGGCCTTGGGATCTCGCTGAATACATCTGGCTTATCTGATTTACTTGTATTTTGCAACATACCTCCAGAAAAGGCGCCAAGCATGTAGTCCTAGAAAAGGTCCCAGACGACAGTTCTGGGGCTGTATTAACATATATTTACATCGTATTTATATGTGTGTGTGTATATATATATTTGCATGTTTATATTTATATGTATATATATCTATGTTTGAATATTGTATTTTCTATTAATCTTTTCTCTTACCTTAATCCTATCCAAATTTATTCATCTAATTCGCTCTGATTTTTTTTATATGCATTATTCGTCTTATATATGCATTTGCTATTTTGCACTATATATACATACACACAATGGTAAAATTCTGTATGTATATGGTGTAACTAGAGATAAAATAAATTAGTAAAACGATCTCCCCATTCTTACCGGATAATACGAATTACTGTTAACAGAAACTGATTTTCTATCCCCCTTGGTGTTCATGTTAAGAGGTTCGATTATATGAGGGTCCTACCGTATGTATAAACATAAATTATATAACTCTGAATAATGAAATATCCATCGATATTGGCTATATAGAAAATTTATTTCCTATGCCATGTAGCTGATGCAGTTTAAAGGAGGTTTTGGAAACCTTAAACTGTAAAATAAACAAAAATAATAATAAAGAATAATAACTTATAGAAAAAATTGCATTGAAATTTGAATTTACAACTATTCAATTGTATCTGTTTGATTTATTAATATTTATTATTTTTCATATGACAACTTCTGGATACTGAATTCTCATTCGATACTCACCGACACTGTAAGTATGGCTACTTTATATTCGATAGTATCGTGGTGTCGATATTGTATAGGTATCGATACCTATTATCATATTGAATGTGGCATCGAAGCGTCACTATATAAGTCACCTTAACTGTATGAATGTCTTCATTCAACATGAATGTCTTCATGTTTTTGTCATTTGAATGTCTTCATGTTTCATTCAATGTCTTCTGATGAACTTCATTTCTACATGAATGTCTTCATTTAAGCTTACTTTTTAAATATCTCGGAAACTAACAGCTAAATCGAAAAAATGCTTTTTACAAAAGTTGTTTATAACTTTTACGAGTAATAAGAATAAAGATATAGGTTTCCCTTGCAAAAAAGAGTTTGAACTTCTAATTATCTTGAACACGACCTCCGAGTAAAATATAGATAATGAAAAACACTTTCCCTCCTTCAAGACCAGCAACTTTTATTTGACACCTTTTTTTTCGTAAAACGTTTATTTTTTTAGATATTTTACATTATCAACTTTACGTGGTCTACCCTGTATATCTAATGGAAGTAATAAATAACATATAAAATTTAATTTAGATAACGATATGACAGCCTTTTTTTATATACGTATACGAAAATAAGGCTTTAAGTTCGTAAACAATTCACTGACGTTGTCAATGTGAAAGGTGGGCTTCGTGACTTGACTGTTGGCAAGGATAGCAATGTTGGATTCAAATTTAGTCAATTTCAGCCTGAAATCGCCACGCAATTCTATATCTAGTTTATTTCTTTGTTTCGTTAAAAATGTAATTAACATGGCCTAAACCATCTTCGACCACGTACGAGCTGGGAAAAGCAAGCAATAATAATAATAATAGTAATAAGGAGAAGTAGGCCTACCACGTCAGAAAGTAGTGGATTTTTTCTACAATATTTATATTCGTCCAAAAGTTTGCTAACTTAAAGTTTTTAGTAACTTGAAGTTCTATCTTTAAAAAAGCTTCGTATGTAACGAATTTTTTTGGTCCGCTTATCATCTTAATATAGCGCTGTAGAGCGTTTCACAAAAGTTTTACTTTATTACGAAACTGTAAGGAAATATTGAACTTTTTGTAAAAAGCTGTGGAGCATCCTGTTATCCCTCTACCCGGGGCAAGGAAGAGTAACCGAAAAGTTGACAAAACAATGTTAATCTCAAACTGATTACAATTAATTATCAACTAATCAATATTAACTTTTTCAATTACAATTCTAGAACAGAAAATTACAGCAAGGTACTTCAAAAGCACATGAAAGTTCCTTAAATAAAGGAGAGAAGGTGCACATCCATTGCTATACTTGTCCATAGTACTTAAAAGCGAAACGTAATACTTGGCAGAACAGTGGGTAGGTGGCGCTAGAACCCCTAGAATTATTGGCCGGCACACCAGCCGCCATTTTTCTGCACACTTCCGGTTTCATCTACCTTGGCGATAAGCGTTTTTCGCTTTGGCGCAACGATCGTTATTTTGGCATAAAAATAATCGATTCGCGATTATCCGACGAATCACTCAGAATTAAAATCACTCAACTTTATCACAGCAGTGAATGGGATTACGTGATAGGATGGCAGGGAAATGGCGGCTACGCGACAGCTTTCTCTTTATACTCCTGTTCAACTTAACCTGACAGTGGAGGAAAGGCTATGCCTTGTAACCTTCCGCCCTTACAAAATAATTCGTCAGTTAAGTACTGCATTTTTGTGTTAAATTCATCGTCAAATGCAAACAACATGTCTATATAATTAATCTAGAATTTTATATATAATGTGTACCCAGTAATATTACATTTCGTCTTTATTTAGGGAAAAATGTGTTTATTACATCATCGCTTTGATATCCAATAGGGTCAAAGCATGTTTTGGCACAATTTGCAAAAAGTGAAAATTGCAGCAACCCTTTCCCTCCACCCCAAAACGGGAAGACGATTCATTCTCTGTTCTTTCTTTCGGACTTCGCATTTTCGTATACACGTAATAATGGATACTGCTCCTGTATCGAATAATGATTCTTTTACATTTAACCGCATAAGGCTGGAAAACCACTTGGAAGTTCCGATAAGGTTGTTATGAATGTTTTTTGCAAAATACGTGAAGATTTCCCCAACAAATCTGACAACGATGTCATAACGACTATTTCCAGTTTAGCATACACAAAAAGAAAGCTGAATTAAAAGATAAAGGGAAGTTTTCAATTCCGGGAAAGAAACGCCCACTAAAAGTATCAATGCATACGAGGATAAAAATTTACGATGAATTTATATTATCGGCAGTACGGAGAAAAGTTCACGCTTTCTTTTTCAGGAACGAAATTCCTACAAACCTAAAAGTTATGGCTGCAATTAATGACGGATGATGACTTGCCAAACGTCAATATTTGTACAGCAAGCCGTCTACTGATAGATTTGGGTTTCAGTTTTACTAAACGAAAACGGGAGTCTGCGCTGATAGAACGCGATGACATTCAGTGTTGGCGTCATCTCTATTTGCGAGACATCAAACGTTTTCGTTCTGCAGGTCGACCCATCGTTTACACCGATGAAACTTGGGTAAATTTTGGCCATACCAAAAGCGAAAGTATGGGTCGATTCCACTGTCAAGTCGGCTGAACAGGCGTTTTTGGACGGCCTCTCACCGGGCTTAAAAGCTCCATCGGGAAAAGAGTTCAGAAATATCTTGGTTCATGCTGGAAACGAAGAAGGTTTTATAGATGGTGCTTGTGATACGTTTTTAGCTTGCAAGAAAAAAGGCAATTACCATGGGAAGATGAATGGGGAATATTATGTGGATTGGTTTAGGAAGAAATTTCTCGCCAACGTGAAGTCGAATAGCGTCATTGTATTCGATAACGCCTCATATCATAGCGTATTGTTGAAACTATTCCATCGACATCTACACGGAAAGCCGATATTCAAGCTTGGTTGACAACCAAAAACATTCCATGGAGTTGCGATATGTTGAAGGCCGAACTTTTACATTTAGAAAACGACGTCCGTAAGAATTACGCAAGTTATCGCATTGGCGAAATCGTTGCTGAAAGTGGGCACACTGTCCTCCGCATACTCCCCTATCACTGTAAGCTTAATCCTATTGAATTGGTTTGTAGTCAAGTGAAGGGCTACGTTGCTGGTCAAAACCAAACGTTTAAAAAGAATCAAGTTTCGAAACTGACACTCGAAGGCATCGATAGAGCCACATAGCATGCTTGAAGGAATTGCGTCGATCACGTGATGAAAACTGAAACTCAAATGTGGGAATTGGATGCCCTTACGGA
>QLNU02015270.1:120648639-120660435 GCA_006491805.2 Dysdera silvatica
TGCGTACATTTTTCAAATTTATATCCAATCTTTATACGCGTGTCAGGGGGCCCCTAATAGTGATAGTCGGCCCCTGGGTTTAGGGCAGATTATGGTCAAGTATTACAGAAGAATAACCTAGTAAAGGAGATATATACAATGACCAAAACGATAATTTACATTGTAATTAATAGAACAAATTTAAATTTAAACTACAGAGACATGTTGTAATTGTTTTACTGTTTTTATAACAGACAACTTTTAAAAAAAAAAATGGAGTTTATAGATTAGAGTCGAGCCATCTTTTCTTCCTTTGAAAATTTGTTAATCACTTCATTTACATCAATATGAAGGTCTCTGTGGGTGTGTATTAAAAGTCTCTTCTGTCATCCGCGTTCGAAGCCAAGTTTGACGGCGCTTCGAGGATAAAAAACTACGTTCTGCTGAAGCAAGACTTACTGAAAACGTAGTTTGAAAGGCAAGTAGCTTATAGATTCGTGGAAAAACGTCTTGATCGCATTTCTCCAAGACTTAGAGACTTTGGACGCCTGTGTAAGACTTTTATTTATTACAGTCGTAACAACAGACATAAAAAATATTCATCGTCATTATGTTTTTCCTATTCGCGCCTTTCACTTGGCCCCGTTGCACCCTGACGGGGCCGGGGGGTCGATCGTTCCCTCCTCCTCTCGCTGGATCCGCCAGTGGTAAAGTCGTAAGCGGAATTTTGTCCCATTCCTGCTCCACAGCTTTCCACAGTTCATCCAAATCGTTATTAATTATTTTATTTATAGTTCAATTTATAGTTCAGAAATCTTTTGCAATAGTTCTTTGAGGTTTTGGATTTTCTAGTAAAACCATAGACTGCACTTTAGAAATATTAGAAGAAATATGAACCATTTTGGGATATTTCTTTTGGTTTGTTTTTCCTCTTGACATTAAAGCTTGACTATTTTTTCATTTTACATTAATAATATCACTTATTTTATATTTTGAAACTGGAAAACCATGCTTGTTGCATTGTTTTTTAATTATTGAATATGAATATTTCTCTTCGGAAAGGGTAAATATATAACCTTCAAGCCACAGGTTCCTTTTGTACGCCATTTCACAGCGCAAACTAAATTTTTAGTCGCAAACGATTTTCCGCTTTTCAGGTAATAGCGTGTTGCCAGATATTTTCCGGATCACTGTTAGTTTCTTTTTTCAAGTTTAAAAAAATCAATGTCGTTATAAATATTTAAAAATATTGTCTGTATATATCTAATGGAAAAACAAGAGGTCTCAGCTATTAGCGCATTTTACACTAGTTAATGAATATTTTAAAATTAATAATTAACATTCCAGTCTTTCAGAAACAGAAAATTGTGTAATTTTTCAGAATATTTCGGCTTTAAATATAATATATTTGTAAGCATGCTTTTCAACTGCAATGGATCTACTCGTAAGTGATGATCTCTACAATTTTTATTTCAGCATAATTACTTTGTGAAATTTCTTTTTGTTATTTTAATCTGTTTCTTATACTTTTCATCCATTTCCCTTATCCAAAGTCGTACTCTTAGTTTTTATAATCACTCGATATTCAATTTTCCATCAGTGACCAATTCTCGCAAAAAAACAAAAAAAACATTGCTATGTAAAATTATTTACTTTGGCAAGAACTTCTTGTAAAAACTCGTTTTCAAATGATTTGTCCTTTTTGTTCGATATTTCTGCTTTTGATCTTTTTACTCTTACTCATAGTCCTCCACATATTCCTATGGCCGCTCATTTTTTCTTAGCTAGGCCGGAAGTGATGGGATTTTCCCCAAATTTCTCGTCTTTTGATTATACTACTATCAACGTTATTCTCATGAACGTTGACTCTGTTTATTTTGATCCCTCCTTTGATATGGATTGTTTGATAACTTTCTATGAGAGCACTATTAATATTTGTGCGTCTGAGGTTCCATTGCATAGGATACGCCGTACTAGGGTCAATCGGGGACTATTATACCTTGCGAAAGCTAAATTAAGGGCATGGAGAAATCTTCGAAATTTTCCCTCTATTGCAAATCGTGACATTTATTCTGCCTTGTCATCGAGTTATAGAGAATTGTCATCTCTATGTCTTGCTCGTTGGATGCGGATGGTGTTACGGCCCATGTATTGTTCCCCCATACTTCTTAAATTATTTAAGATTCTACAAAATTGAATGTTATATTAGAATTTGCATTGTAATATAATTTTTTATCAACTTTTTCAGGCGTAGTAATAGTAATACCGATGTCATGGCGTGGTTAGATGGTGAAACGTTCGTAAGGAAAAGAAATGTGTTTTGCATCTGGTGGGGTCCCACGACCTTCTACAATCCGGGAAGGTGCTATCACTAACTGAGCTACAGACGACCAAACAATCAATTCCCTACGAACGTATTAAAGCGGTTTTTTTTTGTTTTTTTTGTAAATTCCCTATGATGGTCCATTTTGCACAATGATCACGGCTATATACGTTTGATCCGGTGTTTTCGGAACACCCTGTATGTATGTATGTATGTATGTATGTATGTATGTATGTATGTATGTATGTGTGTGTGCGTGTGTGTGCGTACGTACGTACGCATGCATGTAAGTATGTGTGTATATATATATATATCGCGAATGTGTTTTTATCAAGATTGATTAAATGTAAGTGTTTCTGAACATTTCCTTACGAATCCAATTTTTTTGAAAAAAATTTCCCCCAGGAACAAAAGCCCCCTTTCTTTCTTCCTTCGCAAATTACAATAATGTTCAATAACTAACAATAAGTGGGAATTATTAAAATGAAAGTCCGCCACCAACTATAAACAAGTCTGACTTGGAACTTAATACATACTAAATATATATACTTTTGCTATCTTATATCCTTAGGAAGAACCCAATGTTAGAAGGTAACTCCAGACATCAAAACAAGATTGGCTGCGTTTGTAAATTATAAAACTACTAATAATGTTGCGATGATATTTTTCTATGCCCATAAATGAATAATTAAACGAAATGGGGAATCTTATGAAAGGAACCATAAGAAAATGTTTGTTGTTGACCACATATTAAGCATGAAGTTCCCCTCCTCCTCTTTGCAGCATTACTCAATTTCAATAACGTTTATGGAGAAAGCTTCAGGTCCAACTGTGAGTGGTACGAATCGGTAACTGCCAATTTCAGCGCCGCATTTGGTCAGTTTCAAAATTCACGGAATAACCTATAATTCAAACGAAATTTGGGAACAGGAAATGAGTATTGTGCCATCCCAAAACAAAGATCGTTTTGGAAACCAAAAACTAATCAATGGACCAATATTCGCTGGGAAATGGATACAAAACAGCACTTTTCCTGTTTCAAAGTAGTTTTGTTTCTTGGAACAGGAGAGACATAGTTGGGATATCTGGGAGAAAGCCGAAAAAATGCAATAGAAGAAATATCAGAAACAAAAAGGCCTTTCAGCCAGCAACACAAAGAAGACAGACGAAATGAAACGTTCAGAACAGAGCAAAGAGAAGGAGTGCCATAGGGGTGGAATCGATTTTAGACCTGTGCGACTGGAACTGCAGGGACACACAAACAAAATGAACGAACTGAGGCCTTCAGGCTATTCCGGCAACTACGTCTCTCTATTTCTGCTCTTTTATTTCGATTTTTCCTATTTTTTCTTTTACATTTTGGTTCCCGTGTTCTGCAGCAATTTCTCTCCTATTTGCTTTCCCGATCCGGCATAAAGGTGCTCAACCTGGATCGAATCCGCAGACCATGGACATCGAGACTCCGATGGCCACAAACAAACAAACAAAAATGATCTAGTCAAAGGAAAACAACGATATTTACATTTGTAAATAAATAAAATTTTATGCGGGAATACAATTCCTAGTACACGAAACATCTGCACTAGAAATGCATAAAGCATATATATATTTCTGTTTCTGAAATTACGATGCCCGTCCCATACTCCTCTGCACTAACAACGATATGAATTTTCCCATACCAAATTAGTTTATTCAGGAAAACTTTGTAGTTAAAAGAAAAAAAGTATTCTGTATACGAATCTATATAGTTTTTAAAGTACATTTTATACGTTTAAACAATTTTGGAGTTCAAAACTTTATAAAAATTATTATTAAATAATTTTAAATAGTCAAACGCTGAAGTTTCAGCTCTCCTTTGCGAACCTCTTTCTTATACAATAATTTTTGCCACCCACGTTCATATAGCTCAAACTAGAGCTTTTTTTATATTTGGAGAAAAAGAGGCGCCGTCCTCATCCTGGATTCGAACCAGGGTCCCCGCATTGAGCACGCGGTGTCTTGACCTACTAGACGAACGAGGACAAGAACAAACGCATTTTTCTCCGTATATGAGGATGTAAGATATTATTACCCTTCACAGGGATAACACAATTACCAAATAATGGTCAACACAGAAAAGCCTCTGGGCGAAACTTTTGCTTTTCTTGGGGAATTTAGGGATATATATATTATAATATTATATTATTAGCAGGTCAAGCACCACTCAACGTGGGGACCCTGGTTCGAGTCCAAGATGAGGACGGCGCCTCTTTTTCTCCAAAAACGAAAAAGCTCTAGCTTGAGCTAAATATACGTGGGTGGCAAAAATTATTGTATAATAAATTCCCCCACGAAAAACTCACAAAAATCTCGCCCCGGAGGCTTTTCTGTGTTGACCATTATTTGGCAATTGTGTTATCCCTGTGAAGGGTAATAATATCTTACAACCTTTTTCTGAAGCGTTTTCTCAGTCGATGACAGTTTACTGATGCCAAAAGTCATTTAATGATCTTTTATTACACAATTCTGAACTCGAAAGTTGTTCAGTTTTAAATGCGCTGTGAAAATCTTTATGAAACCATATGTATATTTTACGTGCTAAAATTATATTGTAGTGATTGATAACATTATATATTATTTTTATATATGTGCGTGTACATGCACTTACCAAAATGTTACTGTAGTTTGAATAGGAGAACTACACATTGAATATTAGTGAAGACACGTAGAATAAAAGCACATAAATAACATCTGTGTTTCGTATATATATATAACATTATTATTTCCAATATTCTTTTCATGTTAATTATAAGTGAATCGATACTATAAAATATTTAAATTCATATTATCTGTGTATAGTACACTCGCGTCCGCAGGGGGGTGTTGATAGGGGTTGTAATCCCCCCATTGTGACGGAATTTTGCATATTTACATATGAATAGATGGAGTTGCAGCTCTGTAACCCTCATTGAGTATATAACCCTCCCTTTATGAACTTTCTGCGTATGCCTTTCGTACAGTAAAATCTCGTTAATCCGAACTAATTGGGACCGAGACCTGTTCGGATTAACTGATATCTTTACTCCAGAATTTACTATAAACTATAATTACTTTATGTGTGTGTGTGTGTTTTAATGTGCAAACGTAACAAACAACAGACGACGGGAGGGAGATAGAAAAGTTAACCTTTCTTTGTGGGAAATTTCAATTACAGTAAAACATGTCAAATTGTTCACCTCTGTACGGTAAACAACTCCCTAAGTTGGACATAATTCAGTGGAACCGAACAAATTCTTATATTTTAACACTTAATTAAACTTAGACACCCGTCTACCTTGGATGTTGGACAAGCTTCTTGAAAAAAAAAAGTGTTTTGTTTTGAGAAAGTGTGCTTTTTCGTAATTTAATTAAAATTACTATATGCACATATGGTATACAGAAACAATTGGCAAACCTTTTGAGCATATTCTATCACTTTTGATCTTCATTATCTATCGCAAGAATCACTTCCCCCAGGCACACTTTATACTATTGCTGGCTGTTGTCATTTTCAGAACACGAATCCAACAGCGTGTTAAAAAATTAGAACTGAATGACTTTACCTAAAATGCCTCAGAAATCATTAAGGCTGCGTTCAATTTGAGTAGCAAAATGAAAATGCATTTGTCATCCGGAATCAGAAGAAAACAAACTCTTCTGACGGACCACTTTTCCAAACAGTAGGCATAATTACGGTATGATTGAGCTGAATAAATTCATTTTAAAATAGATGAAGTTATTGTTTGGAAGTGTTTCCTTGATTTCTACTTTAATCCTATAGTATACACAAATTTTGCGAAAATATATAATAAACATATAATACTAGTACACCTTGAATTACGTTACGTTATATGCGCAATGCTTCTTTATGGTATAGTACATTGTTCAGTGATTTCAGTTTAATAATTATAGTAGTAGTATAGTATTTGTTTTAATTAAAGCCATTTATTTTTTGCCCCTTCATTTACACTCATTTAAAGAGAGCTTTTATATGTTTTAATGAAAGGAAAAATATTTTATTTCCTTCATACTGCCTATATTGGACACCTCTCTAAGTTGGAAACGTTTAGGGAGAACCAGGGGTGTCCAACTTAAACAGGTTTTACTGTAGTTGGCAACACACACACTGCGCTGTTTGTGTACGTCTTATCAGTCGGTTACCGTCGCATCAGCCTAAAAAAACTTCGAACTAGCCGGGTTTTCGGATTAGAGTGGTTCGGATTAAAAAGGTTCTACCATATTTGTTTCTCTGGATAACATTAGCGTATACATAAATTTTATAAAATAGGATTACGGATTTTTAATTCCGTATATCCATATGTAAATATTCAAAATTGCATCGCAGTGGGGGCTTACGACACCCATCAACATCCCCTCCTGCGTACGTCACTGCTACATAATCAAATACTATTTGCTGGAACTGCCAACATTCGTTTAAGCAGGGCCGACTCTATTAAAAATCCATCGAAGCAAATATGACAATATACAGATTCAGAACAAAGAGATAAATCCCACAATAAGATTAATTGCCTCCAGAATGGAATTTTTTGTATGTATATACATATTTTTATAATTGTAATTAAATTCATTTCCATGGTCGCCACTTTTCTTTTGTTTTTTTAGCGTAGCCGAACGCGTAAAAATTTTACACTGCTTCAATGGAATGAATAACTTTTGGAATATTTCCTTGCGGAAGTAAATATTTAAAAACCTATTTTTCGCTGCAGCCTAAGGCCATTTATCAAATTCTGCCAATTTAACATGTCAAAAGGTATTTATTAGTGAAAAACACACACTGTATATCCAGTTTAAAAACAGAGAGTAATTTTCTTCCGATGAAAAATTAGTTTAGCGCGTCATTAATTCTTGATCGCAATATAAAAAAAATTTTGCGTAAAACTGCGCAAAAATTGCGCCAAGAAAGAATAATAAAATAATTCACAATTATAAAAGATGGACCACTTCAAAATTAATGAAACTGCGCTTCACGGAGATGCAGCTTAACACGGGATAGCTGCTGCCATCTATCGCCAAAATAGTGTACTGAAGAAATCAACTGTACGTTCTAGCAAATAAATAAATAAGTAAATAAATAAATAAAACAAAAATCAATGAAGGTATTGAAAAATGAGGAAACTGAAGAGCACGGCACTTATCTAATTTAATTATTTTTTGTTTATAAAATCTATTTAGTTGATATACTAAGCAAATAGGTAAAAAATGGCATATCAAACGCCGGACACCATGTGAGCTTTCAAAACGTGTGTGTGTGTAGGGGGGGGGTGTTCGAGCACCTTTACCGTCTATGTGTCAACGCACATCATATCAACATAAAATAGCAGTGTATAAAAGTACATATCCATGCAGATATTGTTAAAAAAAATTTACAATGGCAAGAAACTTCTTTCACCATGTACTATAATCGTTAACAATGCTTTTACTTTCAGGACTGGCCCTTCTATTAGGCGAAATTTAGAAGCCAATAGCTCAGGAGAATATTTCAGTAAAAATGTGATTTTTTTAGCAACTACAGGAGGACCACATGTTTCGTTTAGAATGTATGAAACACTCTCACTGTATTATTAATACCACTAAAAGAACTTGGCAATAACTGATGAGAAGAATAAGAAGCAGCCTTATAACCTTTAAACTAAGGCAACCATACCATAAATAAGCAAGACAATGTGCTATGGCATAATCACGGTATATTGCATCAAAATCTGGTTTGAGGAAAGTGTCTGACGATGTTTCTGCGAATGCTAGTCTCATGCCATGCAGATAGGGCATACGCTCAATCTCTTGTTGTACCTTACCAATACCACTCTTCCATATACTGCCCCTTCAATGTATGGCCCCCATAAGGTTTATAACACGGTGCTCAAACTCTATATGCAATTCCATCAGATTTTCCATTAATAAGTGCAAAAAGCTTTGCAAGAATCTGTTGTAGATGCGTCCACAGATCAAACTTTAGTGAACGGAACTGGCAGCAGATTCTAAAAGGAGATCGAAAAAGAACTAGTTATGAACATTCGCTCTCTCAACCTCATTTCGAAAGCACATGTAAAAAATGCTCTCGCGCTGTACTTAATGTTAATTAAATTATGTTGATGTTTCTCAATTTCGCATTTAATTCTTCACGATTATAGGCGGTAGTAACCTCCTATAAATCTACTAAATGATCTGCGGCATCGACGAAGCAACAAGTTAGAAGGTTCTACCACCGTTATCATCAGAATAATTGCCATGACAAAGGAATACAACGACTGAGCAAGGCTTTCCATAACTAGTAAACTTTTGCCACTGGTCCAACTTACAAGAAAAAGTTCCGCAACGTTTCGAGAACTACTGCTTCCTTCACCAAGCGAAGACAATTGCCATTTAACTGTTACACAGAATGGACCTCTTTCATCGCGCTTCCTCCGAAAACAAAAAATTTACACTCATTATTACTTACTCAAACATGGCAACAAAATTCACATAATAGATTGAAATTGGCTTTGACGATTCGTGCCCTAGCCCTCCCCCCAGAAAATAATCTGGACCGCCCTTGATCATTCTTATACAACACTAAAAGACCAAAGAAATCTTTCCATTCAGAATCGCTCTCCGTAGACCCAGAATCGTTCTCCATAGATCTGTATAAGCCCAAAATCGTGCCCCATGGATCTGTACAGACCCAAAATCGTTCTCCATAGATCTGTATAGACCCAAAATCGTTCTCCATAGATATGTACAGACCCAGAATCGTTCTCCATAGATTGTATAGACCCAGAATCGTTCTCCACAGATTTCCACCCTGAAAAGGACAATAATATCCAATGAATTTCCGACTAATGGGACATTCTTAATTTGATACATACCTACCCGACTAAGGACATGACAGTGAATGACAGACCAGACCTGTGCCTTCATCAGGAAACGAGGCACACCCTAGCTTACGACGTTTATTGAGTTACAACCTCCCTCTGACTAAACAACTTACAATGCCTGAACGTACTTCAACAAATCCTCGCATCTCAACGTGTAGACGGAGATGTCATCATTCAATGCGAACCTTACTGTGGCCTAGAGCTAACGCGTTCGCTAATCGTGCCGTAAACCCAGGTCCGATTTCAATGATATACCGTAGAACGCCAGCCGTTACTTCTGTCCACTGCAGTTCTGGGTTTACTTCCCTCCGCAACAGATGTTTGATTCCTTGGAAAATTATAGTTCCGGACGTAGCATGTCTCTTTGCACTATGAAATTAAAAAACAACGTTCCCTAAAAAAGGTACTTCTTTGTTTTTAACGTTTTAACATATACAATAATCGAGAATGTATAATAATAGTCCATAGCCTATAATAATAATCTCTAGCACACAATAATAATACTCCATCATACAATACATTAATATATACAATAATAATCATAAAAGAATAATCCATAACATAAAATAATTGACAACATATAATAACGATCGACAATGTATAATAACGATCGACAACATATAATAACGATGGACAACATATGATAACAATAGACAACATATAATAATCAATCGACAATGTATAATAACGATCGACAACATATAATAACGATGGACAACATATGATAACAATAGACAACATATAATAATCAATTAAACCTAATATTAACGTACATATGAGGAGTTTGGTATCAAAGACGGACAACCCCATTTGTTTTTTCGAAATTGAGTTATTAATGCATTC
Source organism: Dysdera silvatica (assembly GCA_006491805.2). NCBI lineage: Eukaryota > Metazoa > Arthropoda > Arachnida > Araneae > Dysderidae > Dysdera > Dysdera silvatica. The sequence goes on from QLNU02015270.1 coordinate 120,658,675, forward strand.
TTTTAGGACTTTCACGCTGAATTCAAATCCGAGGTTTTTAGATTCAAACGGCCAGAACATGAAAAAATCGCATTCGACGACGGGATTACGCTGCGGGTGCAGGAAGCAATAAGTTACAGTTTTCAGGCTCTCATAAAACAAATGCAAAATTGAGTTGTCCTTTTTTGATACCAAACATCTCACATGTTCATGCGAACAAAATATTGAAATACTGCAGTGGACCGTCAGCGTCCGCAGAAGATTCATAAGGAGAAGCGGGGGGGGTTTACGTGCTACAACTCCATATATTCATATGTACAAAGTTGCCTCATAAGGGGATTATGACTCCTATCACCCACCTGCATACGGCAGTGCAGTCGACATTTCCTATCCAAGCTTTAGCATTCCTTTATAACACATATTTCCTGCATACCCTTCCGAAACCACTAACAATTTTTCCCCTGTCCGCAGTCCAGCATTAGCCCAACAGCTATTTTACGACGTAATGGCCGACCGATCCCTCTCGCCCCCGACGATCTGTATCAACCAAAATACACGTGAAATTTTATCTGCAACGAGAAATAACAATACATTGAACATAAACGCGGCCATATCACAAGCCGGAGCATAGTTCTTCCATATAGGGAATCACAATCTTCAATCCGGCCATAAATTGAATCTTCGACTTTTACGATCAAGGGATTTTCTCGAAGAAGGCGTTTTCTAGTGGACTCCAGCCTATATAAAAAGTCGAGTTCTATTTTCATAGCTCCTATTATTTGAAATCCATTTCTCGTTGTTTCACTTTATGCGCGGCCATCTATTCCGAAGGCTGCAGTAAATATTGTTTCCAATATGTAATAAAACCATCGGCAAAGGGGATGAAACAATGTAACATTACATCTGAATTTCAGTAATGCGCATTGCGCATAAGAAGCTCCTTCCACCAATACCGAAGGTAACAAACTCTCATTATCATAGAAATCATTATAGCAATCAAATAGGATTCACTGCACCAATCATTTACATCGTTAGAATTCATCACATCACGTCACATCACATCACGTTGTAGTTCATCGTATTGGTTAGAATTCATCACATCAGTTAGATTTTTGTTAAGAGATCCATCAGATAGTTTATCCCGAATTGAAATATTTTAAAATGGATATGCAGTAGAACCATTGGCGTAAGCAGGGGGTGTTGATGGGGTTGTAACCCCCCATTGCAATGAAATTTTGTATATTTAACATAGTATATGTGAGTTGAAGCTCTGTAACCCCTCCATTGAGACTATATCCCCACCTTACGAACTTTCTGTGTACGCCTATGCGTAGAACACCACCTATGCGGAAAAAGAAGGTGAACCTTATTTCGGATAAGGGGAAATTTTGAAATTAATTAATTAATTAATTTCAAATTAATTAATTTTAATTTTAATTAATTGATTTTAATTTTAATTAATTAATTTATTTATTGGGAGTTTTATGGCGCAAACGCAGCAAGAGTCATACTTCAACGGGACCTACAGTTTTCAAAGGAGTAAGTGTGCGTGGGTGAATATTAAAGGGACGGAAGGGGATGGAAAAGGCGGCCGCTGGAGACGGCCCTCTATTCCCTGACAGAAGTTTTATGAGGAATCGGAACATGTTACGTATATATTAGAATAAACACATATTATAGATCATAGAACTGATATACTTCAGAAGAATACAGCAGGAGAAGAAAAAAGTGTGTGTGTGTGGGGAGAAGAATTATCCAATGAGAACCGCAGATTTTTTTTGG
>QLNU02015270.1:120660535-120671356 GCA_006491805.2 Dysdera silvatica
GATAGATAGATAGATTAGATAGATTAGATAGATAGACAGACAGACAGACAGACAGATAGATAGATAGATAGATAGATAGATAGATAGATAGATAGATAGATAGATAGATAGATAGATAGATAGATAGATAGATAGATAGATAGATAGATAGATAGATAGATAGATAGATAGATAGATAGATAGATAGATAGATAGATAGATATTGATTATACATAATCATGATAGATGATGATAGATAGATAGATATTGATGATACATAGATAGATAGATAGATATATATATATATAGAGAGAGAGATAGAGATAGAGATAGATAGATAGATAGATAGATAGATAGATAGATAGATAGATAGATAGATAGATAGATAGATAGATAGATAGATAGATAGATAGATAGATAGATAGATAGATAGATAGATAGATAGATAGATAGATAGATAGATAGATAGATAGATAGATAGATAGATAGATAGATAGATAAATAGATAGATAGATAGATAGATAGATAGATAGATAGATAGATAGATAGATAGATAGATAGATAATCAAACGATGTATAATTTGGCTTAAAGAGGGCTTATAAATTGGCTTTAAGAGGGTTAATCACGAAATCGCTTTAAAAAAAGATGTTTATTTAAAAAAATTGTGGATTCTTACCTTTCAAATCACATATAATTTTTGGCTCTAGATTAATTAGAACCATTTTTACAAAAATTTACTGATGTAACAAGTGAATTTAAATGCACTACAAACTTTTTACAAAAATGCGATTTTCTCAAAACTATATTTTCTGTCACGAAAGGAAATTTTTTTAAGAACTTGAGTTTTAGTTGACTTACAATTTAAAATCTTGGGTGAGTACATATAAGTATTTTACATACGTCGTGTGCAGCGTTTTTAGTTTTTTATTCTTTTTTTAATTATGGACCCGAACGTAAAATAAAAATCGCATTTTTTAGAATTTTTTTTCATTTGATATAAATATTTTTAATTTTAAAAATATTTTGTATATCGTAAAATGCCACACATAAAAAGTGTAAATATGTTTGCTAACTATATAAAAAAATGTTGTGTGCATCGAATAAGTATTTTCGGAGAAAATGTTCCTTATGTCTCTATGGAAAACTTTGTTGTCGGTTTCGTCCGTTAGCCCCCTTAAAAGAAAAAACATTATTTGATAGCAAGTATGTAATAATATAAACCTCAAAATTTGTTTTATTAACCGGGGCCTCGTTATGTTACTGCAGTAACCTATTAGCGTAGCGCGCGGTTATCGCTGGCTCACCGTAGTCCTGAGGTTGGTTCCCTAGGTCTAAAAGGTTCGTATTCCTCGAAAAACTGTAGATCCCGATGCAGCATGACCCTTGCTGTCCTTTCACTTTAAAATTCACAAAAACATGTGTTTTTAAGTATAGAGGTTGTTTTTTTTATTAACTGTCATTTTCTATCTGGAACACTGTTTCATTAACCAAAGTAACTATTAGAATATTAATGCATATTTTTGTTATTATCTACAATAAATACCAACAAGCCCACAATTTGCGATTGCCAATTGTGAATTTAGAAATTTTCGAAACTCATTTTTTCAATTCTAGTAGTTTTAATTGTGAATTTTCGTGCAACAAAAAATATACTCTTTTAAAGCATGTCATTAAATGAAGATTAACATTTTTATGTATGTGTATATATATATATATAGATTTAAAGAAATTAAAAGAAAATACCGAGGCATTCAAGTTGGAATTAAAAAATCGCTTTTCTGCACTGGAAGGACTTATTGATGAAAGTGATATCTCAGAAGCAAATGAAAACATTGTTAAGACAATAGTTGAAACTGCTGGGGAAATTGGTGGTGTAACCTGTAAAAAGCACAATAGCAAATTATCTGAGAAGACGAAACAGCTCATGAAAAGGCGAAGAGATATGAAGGTGGACAATCGAAATACCAGTTCCAGGATTGAGTACATAGAACTTTGTAAAACTCTGCGCAAAAGCATGAAAGAAGACATAAGAAAATTCAACTGTGAGCTAGTAAGGAAAGCCATTGAAAATAACAAGAGCCTTAGGGTTGTTAAAGGAAGTTTATCTGTTGGGAAGAAACACATCATTGCATTAAAAGGAGAGGATGGCACCGTAACAAGAAATAGGGAAGAAATACTTAGAAGAGTTGAAGAATTCTACAAAAATCTATACGAAAGTAACAGTGGATTAAACGAAGACATTGAAATAGTCGAAGGAACAGCTCCTAAAATCTTAAAAGAAGAAGTTTCATTTGCAATAAAAAGTATGAAGAAAGGAAGAGCCCCTGGTGATGATGGTATTACATTAGATATCCTAAAAGAAGCTGGAGAATATGTAGAAGACATACTTGCAAAATTCTTTACCAAATGTCTTAACAGCGGTAACATACCAAACCAATGGGATTCTGCAACAGTAATTCTTTTGCATAAAAAAGGTGATAAAGAGGATTTGAAAAATTACCGACCAATTAGCTTGTTACCTGCTATTTATAAAATCTTCACAAAAGTGCTAACACATCGCCTGCAGAAAAAATTAGATGCAGCTCAACCAAGAGAACAAGCTGGATTTCGAAGTGGATTCAGTACAGTGGACCATATTCAAGTATTAAGAGAATTAATTGAAAGAACACATGAATATGAACTTCCATTGTGTGTTGCATTTATTGACTATGAGAAGGCCTTTGACTCTATTAAAACATCAGCAGTCATCAACTCTTTAAGATCAACAGACATTGAGGATGTGTACATTGACATGGTGAAACGTGTGTATAAAAATGCAAGTGCAAAATTTCGGTTACATAAAGATACCAAAACTATCAAAATTGGTAAAGGTGTGAGGCAGGGAGATACCATTTCTCCAAAACTTTTTACTTCAGCTTTACAGATGATTTTTCAGCTGATAAATTGGAATAACAAGGGAATAAAAATAAATGGTGAATATTTAAATCATCTGCGGTTTGCTGATGACATTGTTATTTTTTCAACGGACCCATTGGAACTCCAAGACATGGTACAAGAGCTCTCAACTAGAAGTGAAGAAGTTGGACTCAAGATGAACCTACAAAAAACTAAGATCATGTTCAATAATTTTGTAGAGGAAACAAAAATACAAGTTGACAACATTGAGCTAGAAATTGCTGATTCATATATTTACCTTGGCCAGCTGATTTCAATGGATGGCAACATTATGAAAGAACTCAACAGACGTATTAAACTTGGCTGGAGTGCATTTGGAAGAAACAGTTTTATCCTGAAGGGGAAATTGCCTTTGTGTCTAAAAAGAAAGGTCTTCAACCAGTGTGTATTGCCAGTCCTCTCTTATGGATCAGAGACATGGAGTCTAACAGTTGGAGCAATACGAAAGTTACAGACAACGCAAAGGAGCATGGAGAGGTGCATGCTTGGAATAACTAGGAGAGATCGAAAAAGGAACACTTGGGTGAGAGAGCAAACTAGAGTAGAGGACATCATTGTTAAAGTAAAAGGGCTGAAATGGCGATGGGCTGGGCATATTGCAAGAAGAACTGATCAACGATGGACAACAGAAATTCTGAACTGGATTCCAAGAGACCACCGAAGACCTAGAAAACGTCCTCAAACTAGATGGGTGGATGAAATAAGAAAACAGGTTGGGGTGACGTGGAAGCGAATTGCTCAGGATAGACTTGTGTGGAAAGCATTTGGAGAGACCTTCATCCAGCAGTGGATAGATAATGGTTGAATATGATGATGATGATGATATATATATATATATATATAGAGAGAGAGAGAGAGAGAGAGAGAGAGAGAGAGATGGGGGAGAGGTGGTGTTTCAGAATTTAATTTTTTCTTAAATTTAAAAAATAAATGAATATTGTCATTAGTAGTCCATTAAGAGATTAAACCGATCTATTGTGAAGCGTCTTATTAAAAAATTAAATGTAACAAAAGCTAATTTAACACTTCTTTTTTTATTAAAAAAGTATAGCTTAAAGGATTTTTTTTTAATCTATATTTCACAAGCCTCATTAAATTGCAAATAACAGTGGATTGGCTTTCAGTTTCGGAATTAAAGTGTTTAGTTTGGTATAATTAGATATCGGCTTTGATAATTAAGGTCGGTGAATGCGAATTTGGAATTATACGTCAAAGATAAAAAAAAAACAACCCATAAAATGAAACCTTCTCATTTATTTTTTATTTATTTATTTATTTTTTTTGGAACTTCCACCTCTAAAATGTCAATTATTATTTTTTATTTTGTTCTCTGCGTTAAGTTCCGAATAAAACAACTGTGTCATGTTGCACGTATTTGTGTATATAGGGTCCAACAACTCGGTATAACGAATAATAATCGTTATAATAATATTATAGCGAGCATCAAGCGATCGGAAGATTCTCTTCGCTATAAAATTATTCTAATTAACCATTTATAAAAAATCGTACTTCCATATAAGCATAATAGTTAATTTGCATATTTTATAAATCAATCTACTCAATCAACCATTATTATATTTAAGGTATTAAAACAGATTAAAATATTTAAGAAATGAGATAGTTAGCAATGTATTAATCACTTTCGCAATCAATAAAAAAAACAATGTGAAAAATATATATGAATATAGTGAACATTTTACACTCACATCTATTCATGTGTGTAGTTACTAATACACGTCTGTTGCCGAGGAAATTTCAGTTTCGTATCTCTAATAATATGCTTAATAATACTTAATTCATTGAAAACACTATCGTTTGAATTATTAATCTCTAAAGTAAAAATATATTAATTTAGTTAATAAACAAGCAAGTGAAAGAAAATCGCCTAAGGTCGATATTTAAATTTAGCGGGTTTCAATTAACATTAATTCGCAACTCTCTAATCCGCAATTCTCTAATCCGCAACTCTCTAATCAGCAACCATCTAATTCGCATTTCTCTAATCCGTAATTATCTAATTTGCATCTACTTAATCCGTAATTATCTAATTTGCATCTTTCTAATCCGTAATTATCTAATTTGCATCTCTCTAATCCGTAATTATCTAATCTGCATCTCTCTAATCCGTAATTATCTAATTTGCATCTCTCTAATCCGTAATTCTCTAATCCATAATTATCTAATTTGCATCTCTCTAATCCGTAATTCTCTAATCCATAATTATCTAATTTGCATCTCTCTAATCCGTAATTATCTAATTTGCATCTACTTAATCCGTAATTATCTAATCTGCATCTCTCTAATCCGCAATTATCTAATCTGCATCTCTCTAATCCGTAATTATCTAATTTGCATCTCTCTAATCCGCAAATCTCTAACCCGCAACTCTCTAATCCTCAAGTAACTCGGGAAATTTTGAACGTTAACAGTAGTGATCATTATTGCATTTACAGAAGACCTTTACCTTACCCTTTTATTACGGACGGACGGACGGACAGACAGAAAAACCAAAAGCAATAGCGGGTTCAATATCTATTGAAACCCCTAATAAATTCAAGATACGCTTAGCTTGCGCTAATTGTATCTCGAGCATTGGAATAGGCGTAAGATACTGTGCGCAGGTTTAACTGATAATGGAATGCATTTTTAGTGTGTGAACAATTTAAACTCTATTAAAATTTAAAGTCTATGTTGTGTTTCGTAGTAAAAATATTGTTTCTTCAGTTTGGCATATCCAATATTCCATATACATTATATAATAAACCAAATCTAACGAAACCATTTGTTAGCCGTGTATTCTTTATATCCGAGTACAACTGCACGCATACACACGCAAGATTGAACAAATATAGACGTGAATTTGAAAAGCAATTGTCAGGTAAAAGGCAGTAACTTCACTAGTAATAATACATAATAATATGGAATCAAGACAAAAAGTTCGAACACTATCAAAATACATTCACTATCAAAGCATATGAAACAGTATGGAGGAAATTTACAAGGAAATGGTTAGACGTGACTTTCCAGCTATTGAAATCGAGGTTTGTGAATACTTCAGCAAGTTTTCTCTTGTCTTTTTATCAGCTTACAAGAAACCCTTTTTTTTTATTTTAAGAAAACAGGCAACGAATGGTGATTTGGAGATAATTTCTGATGCCTAAAACGAAAAGCAAACCTTATTTTTCCCTCTGACAATCGTGATTGCAGTGACAATTATCTCTAGGCTAAGTAGCCTTACTTATAAAAAAGAGAGAGACCAAATATCCACTTTCTCTAAGAAAATTGTCAATTCGTAGTAGAAATTTTCTGAAAGTGACGTGAAATTTATTAGAGTGGTTATGCCGCGATTTGCATAACACGTTTCAAAGAAACTTTGCCGCTGAGCAACAATAATTAGAAAACTTGCAGAACCATACATTCGATCAAAGAAACTACCTCAGAGAGCAAAAATAAGGTTTCTATCCCTACACTGATCTGAGTAGGTTGAACAGGAGAATATGTGCCCGTCTAAAAAGACAATTACGCTTCGAATAGCTTTGCTACGATAGATGTTATCTACGCATGCAACCATTTAGGCTTAATTCGCTCGGCAGTATTCACGAAACAAGAAAGGTTCCAGCGAATTTCGTATCTTTTCGAAAGCTATTTCTGGTGGTCCGTAATGTTTTCCATAATTGAAATGTCCCTCCCATCCTTTCTTTAATTTAAGGAACTGTTCTTGGTCTCAGATGTAAAAATTTTAATAAGAAATGTACGAACACTTAAAAATCGGATGGTTTTCTAACGGCTTGATAAAATATATATTTCCCCTCCATTTAACGGAATTGCGGATGGATTCAATTATCGGAATTTGGTTCATTTTCGCGTCCATTTCAACGGCGGCAAAGAAACGCTGTTAAAAGAAATAAATGACATAAGAAAAAAAATGACAGCTTCGAGAAATCCGATGACAAAAGATACAAGAATTGCGCAATTAGAAAATTAATCCAAGAGGAGTAATTAAGTAACGAACTGCGTAACTAAATACATTACTAATTAAGTTTGTCTAAAAAACGAACTTTTTTGAGAAAAGAAAATTTAAAAAAAATATTACGGCCATCTGAAATTTAATAACATTTAATTGAAACATATACAAATCACTGAAAACAAATCAGTAAATTAATCGAAAAAATAATATTGCCATATCATCGTTTAAAATGAGAAACGAGGCAAGTCAAAACGAGTGTTTTGTTCTTGTGAAACCGACATAAAAATAATGTGAATTTAATTAGACCAATATTTCTCAACATCTCTTACCTTCGTAGAACCTCTGTATATACGGGTCCTACCTAGTACATAGGCTTAAACTATTCTACAAGGGGCCCCGGAAAAAATTGTCTAGGGTCCTACGAAATCTTAATCCTACTCAATCCTACTCGATCCTACTCATTTATCAAGTATTGTTAATTCGCAATGGCATTTTTATTATATATATATATAGATTAAAATTTATTGCATATATATATTAAAATTTATTGCATACAGATTAAATTTTTTTGTATATAAAATAAAATTTACTGTATAGGGAGTTTTCAAGTATTACGTAAGCAACATTTTGGCCATTTCAACTCCCCCTCCCGTAAGATGCTTACGTAATACTTGAACACTTCCAAAAATTTAGTCTAGAAATTATGTACGTTCACGTAATATAAAAAAAAAGATAATGAAGAAAAAAGGATTTATTTTATTCCTTATTTATTTGTATTATTCGAGAAAGTGGAATTTTAGAATATCAGCTTGGAAAATTGAAACTTAAAAATGAGCTGCAAAAGATGAAGTTTAGAAAATGAAAGTACTGACGTGAGTAGTCAATGATAAGGAAGTTGAAGAGGGAAAAGATAGGAAAGAAATAAAGGAAGAAAATGGGTTTGTAAATGGGGGGATGGGGAGAAGGCTTCCAAGCACACAGCCTAAAACTGGAAGAATCATTATGGAAGAATGTAGTTTAATAGTTGGACAAAAGTGAAAAGTTGTGGTATGTCTCCAAGGAAATTGAAGACAGGAAGGAAGCTGTGAAAAAAAAGAACAGAAAGAAAAAAGTAAAGGAGTTTTCGAGTTTTCGAAGGGAGACTTTTTTCAATGACTATTTTTAACCAATGGGATGCTTGCTCAGTTTAATTTTTGTCTTCGATAAAAACACTATTCGTATATTTTCTCTTTCGCTTTACCAATTTCAGACTAATCGCAATTAATTTTTTTAAATAGCAGAAGCAACTGCGTCATTATAACATATTAATTGCATAATATAATTACGACGGACTAATTAGGTGAAATTGACGAGCTTTTGGTAAATTTATTTTTGATTTGAAAGGTCTGGAATGTGGAAGAAATTTTTAAGTCTTATTATTTTGCAAAGATGCGAATCTGGAGATATTTTTAATGGATGATTCTGATTGGTGGGAACAAGTTCGGATCGTGAAAACTTAATTAGAAATTATTTAATTAATTGACAATACACTAGAACCCCTAACTTCGTTTATCCGAAATGGCCTGCTGATCATTTTTAATACAGCTGGACCCCGTTAATGCGAACACGTTTAATATGAACTGCTTCCTGAACTCCCGTCAAATCACATGAGAATTTTTGTACTTTTAATTCTTTTAACACGAAAACAGCTAACATGAAATATTGTTTAATATAAATTGAAAATCAATTACCCTTCTGCGGTTAACACGAATAAAACGCGAAAATTGTAAAAAAAAAACAAACCCAAAAATTTTCTTATTCGAAGTAGGGACCGCCCCTTTTATTTCGGTTAATTATGGTTTTACTGTGTATTATTATTAATAGATCAACATTAGGCCGCCTTTATTGTGATATAAAGTCGTCGTCTCATTCTTTATTCCATCTATTCCAGGGAAGGTGGGGGACGTAGGGATTTTGCAAAAGATTTTCAGCCAAAGTTTTTGACAAATCAAACAAACGGTTCTGTATATTGTAACTTCAGTTTTACTCAGTGCATAACAAGCAAGTGAAAGAAAATGGCCTACGGTCGAGATTTCAATTTAACGGATTTCAATTAGCATTTATCCCCAATTCACGAATCCCCAACTCTCGAATTCTCAAGTAACTCGGTAGGTTTTCAACGTTAACAATAGCCATCATTATTGCATTTACGGAAGACCTTTACCTTACCCTTTTTATTGCGTATAGACAGGCAGGCAGACGGACGGACAGAGAGAAAGACAGATAGACAGGCAAACTAAAAGCAATAGCGTGTTCAACATCTATTGAAACTCGCTAATATTTTTTTTTTATTCAACCCAATTTTTATACATTTCTTTGAAGCATATACCGTAAGCGATATGAAAAACCCAGAAGAAATCTGTTACATTTTATGTTTAAGCTTTGAGATAGAATTGGAAGAGACTATAAACCCAAAGCTTGTTATGGGATTCTCTTCGAAAATGGTTTTAGAATTCTGTTGAGGTTTGTTATTTCCTTGAATATCTGAAATATATTTCAGATATCATATCTGAAATATATTTCATTGTATATTTCATTACCTGATTTAACAGCATTTGCGTGAAGGACGACTAGAGTATATCAATATTATTGTTATATCATCATCATCATATTCAACCATTATCTATCCACTGCTGGATGAAGGTCTCTCCAAATGCTTTCCACACAAGTCTATCCTGGGCCATTCGTTTCCACGTCACCCCAACCTCTTTTCTTATTTCATCCACCCATCTAGTTTGAGGACGTTTTCTAGGTCTTCGGTGGTCTCTTGGAATCCAGTTCAGAATTTCTGTTGTCCATCGTTGATCAGTTCTTCTTGCAATATGCCCAGCCCATCGCCATTTCAGTCCTTTTACTTTAACAATGATGTCCTCTACTCTAGTTTGCTCTCTCACCCAAGTGTTTCTTTTTCGATCTCTCCTAGTTATTCCAAGCATGCACCTCTCCATGCTCCTTTGCGTTGTCTGTAACTTTCGTATTGCTCCAACTGTTAGACTCCATGTCTCTGATCCATAAGAGAGGACTGGCAATACACACTGGTTGAAGACCTTTCTTTTTAGACACAAAGGCAATTTCCCCTTCAGGATAAAACTGTTTCTTCCAAATGCACTCCAGCCAAGTTTAATACGTCTGTTGAGTTCTTTCATAATGTTGCCATCCATTGAAATCAGCTGGCCAAGGTAAATATATGAATCAGCAATTTCTAGCTCAATGTTGTCAACTTGTATTTTTGTTTCCTCTACGAAATTATTGAACATGATCTTAGTTTTTTGTAGGTTCATCTTGAGTCCAACTTCTTTACTTCTAGTTGAGAGCTCCTGTACCATGTCTTGGAGTTCTGATGGGTTCGTTGAAAAAATAACAATGTCATCAGCAAACCGCAAATGATTTAAATATTCACCATTTATTTTTATTCCCTTGTTATTCCAATTTATCTGCTGAAAAATCATCTGTAAAGCTGAAGTAAAAAGTTTTGGAGAAATGGTATCTCCCTGCCTCACCCCTTTGCCAAGTTTGATAGTTTTGGTATCTTTATGTAACCGAAATTTTGCACTTGCATTTTTATACACACGTTTCACCATGTCAATGTACACATCCTCGATGTCTGCTGATCTTAAAGAGTTGATGACTGCTGATGTTTTAATAGAGTCAAAGGCCTTCTCATAGTCAATAAATGCCACACACAATGGAAGTTCATATTCATGTGTTCTTTCAATTAATTCTCTTAATACTTGAATATGGTCCACTGTACTGAATCCACTTCGAAATCCAGCTTGTTCTCTTGGTTGAGCTGCATCTAATTTTTTCTGCCTACAGAAAAAATTGTTGTTATATATATATATATATATACATGCATACGATATTTTGGGCCTCTTTTGAG
>QLNU02015270.1:120671456-120682599 GCA_006491805.2 Dysdera silvatica
TATATATATTTATAGTTTTGTCATATTTACCTGCTGTATTTATTAAATATATCATCATTAATATTTTTATGTGTGTATTTCTTCTATATTCATTATATTATTTTTTTGTTTTTGTTTTATGCCTTTGTTTGTTTTGTATCCTATTCTTTTTAATGATCTCTGAATTATTGATTGCGATTTTTTTAAAATTGCGTTATTCACCCTTCCCGACACACTATTTCCATAAATTATATGATTATATAATCGACGAAAAGTAGATGGGGTTTGTATTTTGAATCAAAGTCTTCTGAAACAAATATAGGCACATGTCATCAAAGGTGGGAAGAAGATAACATGTTGTAAGCCAAGTGATCCGCTTTACCATGGCCTCCCTGTTGGTAATATTCACATAATCCGTCAGAATCATTCTGACGAAAATAGACACGTGCTATTGAAACAGCTGTCAATATTTTCGAAATTAAACTGCGTTAATTTGTGTTTTTTATATTTATTTATCGAAAATACCATTTGGTTAATAGCACAGTGTAGGATTGCTGTAGTTTTAGACAATATCAGTGGCATTACTAATCTATCATTGTGGAAATACGCAGTGGATTGCTAACAACTATCATTATTCTCATCCTGGTGGGCTAATTGGCATGACGCTTCGATTTCAACTCGTGACACTATCTTTTTATTTCTTTACGAGATACAAAATCTTTCACTGATGGGTCATTCTCGTATGGCTCAAGTTAGGTCATAAAACGTTGGTTGTCATCGTATTTCATTGACTCACCCACGAAAATTATAAGAGTACTACACAGGAGACCTCGAGTCAGGCCTGTAGCTAGAACGAAGGGGCAACTGGGGCATAAGCATGGGACATCTAGGTCCACGCCCCATCTGGCCCCGGCTTGGCTGTAGGCCTGCCTTGAGTGTCAGTCACTTGTAGCTGTCCTATACCCGAAAAGTGTTATACGACAATGAAAAAAAAACTTGAAGATAAGGGTATAGTCTCCTAATCTAATTGGTATGGCGCTTTGATTCATACGAAGGAGTCGGTAGTTCGATTCCAGCTCAGAATGACGTCTTTTTTTTTTTTTCAGCCCAACCAAGATGGTGCGTCATATTTAGCTCTGGCTTGAGCATGAAACATGGATCGTTGGAATACCATATCCAATTAATTATGTAACATTCTGCATGTAGTTTCCCGAGACGCGGGGTCTACAGAGGTGTCCTTTCCTTGTTTAGAACAGTTAATTACTTTGTGTGTTGACCATTATTTGGCAATTGTGTTATCCCTGAGAAGGGTAATAATATCTTACATCCTTATATACGGAGAAAGAGGGCGTTATTCCATGTCCTCGTTTGCGGGCAAGACACTGGACCACAGACCGACCGACCGACAGACAGACAGACAGGGACCCTGGTTCGACTGCGGGATGGGAACGGTGTTTCTTTTTCTCCTATACCAAAAAAAAAAAGCTCTAGTGTGAGATTTAAACGTGCGTGTCAAATTCATCAGTAACAGTTAAGTACCTTCATATATGCATATGCGCAGGCATGATCCCAACACGCACTAATGAAGCAATAAGCATATGCGTTAAGAGGTTATCTCGAATTAAAAAAAATCCGAAGTTATAAATTCCGAAGTTTTTCGTTTAATTCGGTAGATGCGCAGTTTAAGTTTAAAGTGCAAAATTTATGAGAAACAATTAATACATACGGGAACGACAAAAATAAACAAAGCGGCATCGACTGAAAAAACAAAAACTTTTAAAAAGTTAGAAGAAAGTTTCAAAATCCGGGAAAATTTTTAACTTAACTGCGAGTTTCTCTTACTGAACTTCACTTTTAAGTGTTTTTATGAATCTTTAATTTTTTTTGTGGAACGAATTTTTTTTAATTATGTATTTTTAATGCAATACGTATAAAAAGACTGGCAGAAGAAGGGGAAGTTTTAGCTTTAATTGCTTATAATCGCCCTTTTTGAGGACGTCCGAATGCTTTTATGATGCATAATAAGCTGAGTATCTAATCACAAAAAAGAGTTTTTAAATTAATTACCATCCAAATTAAATAATTATTTATGTTTGCAGGAATTGCGATAACTCAAGTTTTAGTACTTTAAAGAAAATATCTCTTGGGTTAATTAAATTGCCCAAGCGATTAAGTTTGCGCACGCAGACACAAAAATAAAAAAAAAAACAGGGTGGTATAAAATAATACTCGCATTTTGCTAACAATTATATTAAAGAGCTTTTAATTAAACCTCGTAAATTAAAATTCACCGAAAAATAAAAGTGCGGTTTAGGAAGAACATTGAAAATTGTTCGAATGGCAAAATTAAGCAACGCTTCAAGACCTTTGTGCTAAAAGGGTTTATTTTTCAAAGAATCAGAATTTTACGCCGAATTTGCATTTTAAGGTAAAAAGATAATTAACTAATTGAAAATTATTTTAATTGCATTAAAAATCTTGAAATTAATTTTTTAATAAAATCGGAGTATCTAAAATTAATAAGTGAAAGTAAAGATATTGAAAGACAGCGATTAAATTTGTTAAATTGTTAAAACCCAAATAAAAGGAAAATTCATTCCATTCGCTAACTTTTTTAGAACTTTATTAGATTGAAATTACTTTCTAAGCTCATAAATTAAAAGAATGCTTTTCAAAACTGAAAGAGTTCTTTTCCGAGTCAAGAAAGTTATTTTCTGAGTTAAAAGAATTCGACTGGGGGTCAAAAGAGTCTTTTCTGAGTCGGAAAAGTTCTTTTCTGAGTTAAAAAAACTTCTAAAATAAAAATAAGCTCCCCACAATTTTCCATTTTGACATTTAAAATTCCAATTTAGTATCATAAGTACAATATACATTTATGCTCTATTATAATCGTAATAATCACAAGTACTTTTATGGTGGCCTGTTTCAGTACGGAGGTTGATTTTCTGGGCCATAAGAGGTTCAAATTTCTCGGAAAACTGTGGGCCCCGGCGCAGCAGATCTTCGTTGCCCTTTCGCCGTAACTCACAAACAAAAAATTCATGGTGGCTTCAGTAGCTTAATTAACAGAGGACGGTAATCTAAAAATATCGGATTCGAATCCAGCTTTGGTCGTTATCTCTCATTTTTTTTTTTTTTAATTCATGTTCGTCAAAGGAATTTCAGTCTAAGTCAAACACATGGGTACTTAAAAATACGTCGTATCTATTCATTGCCTAAAACCTTCCTGACTCTTTTAATAGAAGTCACGGTTTAAACCGTTATTATTATTATTATTGTTGTTGTTGAATAATGAAAATAAAGATAAATAATATTAAAAGTAAAAGCCAAATGGAAATAGGTAATAAAGGTACCCTTTTGAATCTCTTCCTCATGCCATTTAAGATGTTGTCAAAGTATTTTTGCATTAATTAGTTTTAAGAGAACATACACATATATATATATATATATATATATATATATATATAAGGAAAATATGAAATAACATAAAAATAAATTTATATATATGCATACTTATATATTAAAGGAATTAAAAAAATTAAATAAAAGAAGGCATAAGCAATTCATAAAAGGTGACTGCGCAAAAGCTGCAATTGCATTTTTTATGATGAAAATAGTATTTTTAGAAATGTAAGAAAGTTATGAAAAATTGAAATGACAGGAAATTGACAGAAATAGAGATAGCAGAAACACAGTAAAAACATTAAAAATAAAAAATAAAAACAGAATAACAATAAATTAGCAAAAATATTTTCACTACCAATAAGTTTAACAACTTCATGAGAAACACAAAAATACAGTAAGTGTAACATAATTTTGTACATAAGTAAGTATATCCATAACTTTTTTACATTTGTAAAAATATTATATATATACACACAAATTTGTTATCTTATTACCACAGTAGATAAAGTGGGTAACAAATTCTGTATTATGTGCAAGAAATTATATAAGAAAATTATTCTTCAGGAATATATTACTAATGACACTTTTAAAATCCTTCTTACCTCAATTAATATTTTCAAGAAGAATATTATTGCCTTTCATAAAAAAAAACTCAATATAAAACTGCAGGATTTCAATTTCCCCTTACCTGTACCACACCGTTAAGTTCCATAAAAATCTTGTCGGCTTCAGCTTTATTACCTGCGGTCATAATGCTTACAATAGATCAGCTTCAAACAAATTTCAGAATATATTAAAAGGGAGTATTAAAGATATTGAAAATCAACATTCTTCCTCCATCATACAAAATAATCTGAAAGTCTTAGATTGTATAAAGAACTGTTATAAAAAAGGCATGATAGTCAGCACATATGACTTTGAAAACCTATTCACAAGTACTCCATTAGAAAAATTTATTGATTTGTGCGAAATTTTACAGAAATTTTAAGGACAATATAAAGGTCGACTCGGCATACTGGAGAAGTTTATATAAATTTTGCATTTTCGAAAATGTGCTCTACAACGGCAATAGCTATTTTTCACAAATCAAAGGGATACCAATGTGTTCGTCCTACTGCATCTCCATGGCAAACTTATTCTTATACTACTACGAAATAGAAGCCAAAAAAATCTACAACCAAACTACTTTTCGCTACATAGACGATTCATTGTTTTTGACTGCTCTGACTTCGACAATATCTACAGAAAAATATATTCGAGCTCCTGGAAACTCAAAAAAACTAGTTCTAATGGTAAAATGTGTTTTCTCGACATCGTTTTTGATCGTAACTCAAACGTGCTGGGCTTACATGATAAACGGAAGGAATTTAACTTTGACGTCAATTCACTCACTAATTTCTAATATAAGCCTGAAAATACACAGAAATATTATCATTACACAAATTCTTCGTATTAAAAAAATTTGCAGCAATTCATATGAAACAGAAAATGCCTTTCGCAAGCTGTAAAAATCTCTAATGAAGAATCAAGTTCCAATTATTTTTTTTTCTGTCGTTATTCTCCAAAATAGTTTAAACTACTAGACTACTACTACTACCCTCTCCCAAAATGGACAGTTCAAAGGACATGTGGGTGTGGGGTATAAAGCCCACTCTCTCTCTAAACTAATCTTGGTACTTGCCCATGTAACGTGTGCGGAGAAAAGAAGTCGACAGCATTAAGGGGAATTATAATATAAGAAAAATTGGTCAGTACTAGACGAAGTGTGGACAATAAAGTTAACTTTTCTTTAAAAACGGACGCTTGCATCGACTTCCTTTCACCTTCATGCTCATCACTGGTATAATAAGTATATATTTGCCTGTTTTGAAATCTAAATGTATAAATATATGGGTGATATATATATAAACTATTTTAACTTCTATATAATCTAGTAATTAAATTATTAATGGGTTGTTGGGAGACTGGATGGTCAAATTGGCAAATTTTGACTAATTGTCAGAAACAAGCCACTATTCAGACCTTTAGTAAACGTCTTCCCTGATGAAGAGTTTGCTAGGGTCGTTATATATTCTGTTAATATATATTGTAAAAATATTGTTATCTTTTATATATAGGTTGTATTTGTATAGAGATTCGATAAGTTCGTCGTAATTTTTAATGTATAATGTATATATGTTTATATATTCTATGACAATATTGTATGTCATTATGATGTCAATATGTTTCAAATTGAGATTTTGAGTTACTTTAAGGTATTTATGTGTGGGATGTGGTTACCTGATTCTACTCAGTTTTATCTTCATCTATTAGTATAACGGTAAATAATACCTTTATACACTTCTTTGTAATAATATCACCAATTTTTTCAGCAATATGATTTTTTTTTTCTTACTTACAATAGTTCATAATATAATACTTGCTCTGAAAATTCTCTTCCTTATGTACAATTTTCAGATACTTCCTTATTTTACTCATTTATTTTCTAATGTTGATTATGTGCAGCTGTAAGCGCATTATCATCTATAGACTGGATGTTAAAATTCCTATTAATTACATACAAGGTTTTTCTACAAACTCTTTTTCAATGCTTTTACCATTCTAATTAGAATGTTTACCTATTATATATATATATATGCATACATTAGTTTTCGGATTAATGATATTTAATGAAGAATTAGTTTTTTAAATGCTAATTAAAAAGTTTAGTATGAAAAAATAATGAAAATTTTAAAATATGTAAAACGATGAAAAATATAAAATAAATGGGCAAATAAATAAATGATTTTACGAGTTCGTTAAAAGAAAAATTTAGCAAAGAGAAATTAGCACTCTCTGTGTATGTCTGTACGTCCGTCCGTCCGTCCATATATATATATAGTAAAATTTTACAATAACAAAAGAAATCTCTGATATTAAAGTACAAAGGTTTTCAATATTAAGCAATTTTTTTAAAATTTATATATTCGCCGTTTCTTCTCCCAATAATCCTTTCAAAAGACTGAGAAGAAACGTCAATAAACAGAAGACGCCGTTAAACGGAATGTGCATAATTTTATAAAGTATTTGCCAAAATACCGTGGTTAGAAAGGATAGGTCGTTAAATCCAATAGAGAGGGTGAGAGAAAGCAGATGGCATTGCCATTTGGTCATTGCTGATTTCTGTACTATTCCTTAAGAATATCTCGCCTTGCTTGGCGCAAAATGATCATTGTTGTCCTTGGTTATTAAAAATATAACCAACCAATCATTCTTAAGCATATCATCACGCAGTTAACGATATAATTATTCTTGACTCATGATATAAGGATTTGAAAAAACGCTTTGTCCGGTGTTCCACCTTTGGTGTATGGTTCCAATATTGATGCTAAAGCATTGAAAATTCTTATACGACATATAGTTAAGTACTTCACATCTTTCTGTTCGAAGAGGATATATGCGTCAGCTACTTTCTAAAATTATTCGAGAGGCGCCGGGAATAATGATGTGTCATGTGAATTCTAACTAAGAAATTTGTGGAACCCAGCAAAAAAATACAACTGTGGGCAGACCATGGTACCAGAAATGAGTGTTTAGCTTCGAGTCAAAGGTCTGGTAAGCGGACGATCCTACGAAATGGCGCACAAGTCGAAGTTGCTATTTTTCAGCTTTTACGACAACAACAGAGGTGCCACCCCCAACGCTTTTCTCCATCAGTCTTCCATGGTAAGTGCTCTCTGGTGGGTCACTCAGAGAATATGTCATATCTGACGGCTGCAATTCTGCTCACATCCTCCTTTACCCCTCTTATCTCACTTCTTCTTCTTCTCCTCCGACGTTTGATTTCTTCTTCTTCTTTTAGATTCCACCATCCCCATCCGAAAAATCGTAAGGCATCGGAAGAGCGGGGACCAAACCTTGGGGAAAGAAGATGTGCACAAAATGACCATTGCATCTTCTTCATCATCGACCCCCTTTTCTCTCAATTCTTCCGTTGAAATTGAGCATACGCTAGGCCATTGCCAGAGGAAATAGCCTAGCTCCAGCGTGGGTGGTTGAGCTGCAGTGAGATATTCCGGGCGGGCACTCCCCACGCTGCACAAATGGCCTACCACAGATCATTCCACCACATAACGTCAAAATGCGTATATCTCACGACATTTTGAGGATCGCCACCTGATCCTTAAACTCCCATGTATGGACATATTATTAAAATTGTATTGCCCCGTCTGCTGGTGGTTTAATTCATTGTCCTGCTGCAATATAAAAATTTGAACATAGCTTCTGGAAAGAAGAAAGCCATAAATAAATGCAATTTGATTTCTCCGACTACTGACATCAAATATTTGATTTGTCCATATTATAATCACGACTCCAAATATTTTTAATAATTATAAAACTTTATTCACTTTCTTAAAAGTTTTATTGACTTGTATCACAAATTCGATTCTCTCTTTTTTTTTTTTAAAACCATTTTCTCTTTTTGAGTTTTTGCTTAAATTGTAGATAACATATTTTTAAGGAATTTTTGTGTAGTTTGTACGATTTTCGTTTTTTTTTTGTTTCACATATACGTTCCATCATATTTTCAAATATAAAAAAGCAATGTTATTTTATAAATATCGGTCAACAAGTACAGTGAAACTGTGTTTTTGTGTACCTACAATTTACCAATTATCAATTTTTACGAACTATCGGGTGGGTCCTAAAAAAGTATTCCACGAGGCGAATGATAATTCCCGTTAAATAACATTTGATTTTACGAACACCCTTCCTCTTCTTTCATCCTCTCTCACTCTCTCTCTCTCTCTCTTTAAGTTCCACAAAACTTCGTGAAATCGAGTTGTCCACTATATTAATATGATCTTAGGATTAGATGTATATATTAATATACTTCTTCACGTACGTTATTTTCAGATAGCTTTCAGCAGCACTAGAGGTTGCAATATCAGCATGAGTAATTGCACCACTCTACCCACTTCCTGACATCCATTGACCCAAAACTCTGATAAAAGCTTGACCGACGTGAAATGTATCAAACCTTTGTTCACTACATATGTTGGCGCAGTATAGCCCAGATGCTCTTGCGCCATAAAAAAGCCAAACAAACAAACAAACAACTACATATGTCTGGATTATTCCACAGAATTAGTTTTGCTAGCGCAAACAATGGTTGGTCAAATACCATGACAGGAATTTGATTTCCGTTGAGAAATTGTGTAACTTGTTTAATTATTAGAAGCAAATAAAATACAATTTTTATGGTGCAGTTATTTAAAATCGTTAAAACGATAACATTGCTGATAGCTATTTCGATAGCGTTAAACAGCTATCGTCGTCAGAGCGAATGGCTGTTTATGTCCATGACACCATCCACATGGACATAAACAGAAGCCGCCATTTGTGCCGCTATTAAATTGTTTAATTATGTCCATCACATGCTAAATTATAGCTGATGATGACGAATCTTCGTAAACTAGTGGTAAAAGCATTGAAATTCCTGGAATGAAATCAGTTGGAGTTGTTTTACTACTTGTATGGTATTCAGCCCATGATGCATCAAGTCCAATATTGTTATCGTTACTGATAATGTGTTACAGCCATGAGATCTCTTCTTTCTTGCCATCCATGGTAGTGGTTGACAATATGAGTTTTGATGTAGCATCGGAACTAACTACAATATTAGGTTCTTTTGAAGGAAGGAATGTTGGCCTCACTACTGCAAATTCTTCTGGAAGACTGGGATTCCCTCATATTGATTCTGAGCCGATTTTCAACATGAAAAATTAAATCCTTGACCTGAAAAACATAGAAATCGATATAAAAGACTCTTTTGCATGATGTGTATTAAAAATGGCGTAGCAAAATCAAAAGACGGTTAGCCATTTTGAAACATAGCCGCCATCTTGGATTATAGTCACTTTGGGCGATGTCTCCCCATCTTATTTTCATTGTATAACCATAAACTATACCAAAGAGCATATTCCTATCACAATTTTCAGTTTTTATATATATGTGGCAGCCCTATATGCTTAAAAACTTTTTTTTTCTATTAGTCATTTATAAGGGGATTTCTACCAAAAATAATGCTCATTAATGTTTTATTTTCATTTAGTTAATGAGTAGATAGGAATGTGATCATTCATAAATTCGTTCATTGACATGAAAGAACGATAATGATTGCAAAAGACTCGTTCTTTTAAAACAATGTAAGTGAAAGAATGCATTCATAGAAGTGAATGGTTTCCCCTCTTTACTACATGGAGTAATATTACTATTATAAACACTTTAATTACATTTCGAGTTTATTGAATTACTTTAATGTTCTTATTGCTATTAGAATATATATTTTTAAAGATTATATTTTTTCTATATTTATTATTGCATTTTTATCGTTAAACATTTCTTAAAATAGTAATTTATTAATATTTGTGCATATACAGTGAAAATCGGTTATAACGACCTTCAAGGGACCGTGCAAATTCGGTCGTTATAACCGATAGTCGTTGTAAACGATATCTTTTTAAAATTATAGAATTATAGTTTTATAAAACGTTTTGATAGTAAAAAGTATTAAACTTGTTAGTTTCAAAATTAAATAAAAATATACTTAATTATAATGAATTTAATTACTGTATTAAATTATATTTATAGCCACACTCTTACATAGTGCTATTAGTTTTTTAAATTAAAAAATTGTAGAAAATACTAAAGTATATAGTTAATATAAAAAACAAATGCAATAAATAGTATTTATTGTATAATAACAATGATTTCCGAACAGTGCCGAAGAAGTAGGTTAAGAGTTTTATGGGCCCTGGTCTGAAAAAAAAACAGTCTCCTAAAGAATGAAACCCTCATGATACTTAATAAGTAAATGACGATGATTTTTTTTCTGTTCATTATCTTCAATATTCAGGTTTAGCAGTAATAAAAATTTCTTGTCATTGGTAAATAAACAAGAGTAAATAACGCTTAAATTTTAGTAACAAAAAGCTTCTTCAAGGTCCATGTAGAGTTTCAAAATGGCTGGGCCTTAGCCCAGAACCTACTAGGCCTATACGCAGCACTGTAGAGTTTCCAAAATTATTACTGGAAGGGAAAGAACATGGTGTATGCATTTATATATTACAATACATGTAAAATTCCAATTTGCTTCAAATTACTTCGGGGTGGGGGGGTGGGGGGGGATCCATAAGCCCATAAACTCTACTGCTAAGTTCAACACTACTTCCGAGAAACTTGGTAATTTTCGTTTCGACATTTCCTAAGGAAATTTTACTATAAAGTTGAAAATGTTTCTCAGTTACTAGTTTGTTTTAACTTAGTTTCAAGTCGCGCCATTATATCCGATACGGATTTCCGTCCTTAGTCTACCTAGATTACAAAATTGCCGTTATATACGATATCGTTATGAGCGATATATTTAGTATAATGTAGGATTAGAATAGGAAAGCAAACCTTTTGTAAAAATTTTGTCGTTATATGCGGTTGGTCGTTATAACCGGCGTCGTTATAAACGATTTTCACTGTATATGTATATATGTATGTATATAGATAGAGAGAGGGAGGGAGGCAGAGGTAGGTAGGTAGGTAGATGGATGGATGGATGGGCAGATAGATAGATAGAGAGAGAGAGAGAGAGATAGAGAGATAGATAGATAGACAGACAGACAGATAGATAGATAGATAGATAGATAGATAGATAGATAGATAGATAGATAGATAGATAGATAGATAGATAGATAGATAGACAGATAGCTTAGATAGATAGATGGAT
>QLNU02015270.1:120682699-120699152 GCA_006491805.2 Dysdera silvatica
TGTCTTAACAATGTTTTCATTTGCTTCTGAGATATCACTTTCATCAATAAGTCCTTCCAGTGCAGAAAAGCGATTTTTTAATTCCAACTTGAATGCCTCGGTATTTTCTTTTAATTTCTTTAAATCCACCCTCTTACTTACTTGTTTCCTAATGAGCTTCTGTCGTTCTAATTTAGTATTTAAGTGCACTTTACATCTCACCATTCGATGATCACTTCCAGTATTAAATCTGTTCAGTACACTGCAATCTTCAATAATTGATTTCTTGTTTGCCAGGATATAGTCAATTTCACTAGTTCCCCCATTTGGGTGTTTCCATGTCCATTTTCTTTGCGGTTTCTTCTTAAAAAATGAATTCATGATGCTAAGGTTTTCAGCTTCTGCAAATTCGATGAGTTGATCGCCACGTTCATTCCTTTCCCCATATCCGTATTTACCAACCGATGTCTCTCCTTGTTCCTGTTGTCCAATTCTTGCATTGAAATCCCCCATGATGAGCTTGATATGTTGTTTCCCTTTGGTGTGTAACTCTTTGATTTCTTCATAAAATTCTTCAACCTCTTCGTCGGTATGGCTTGATGTTGGTGCATATACCTGTACTATTTGAAGTTGGTATCGCTGGGTTAGTTGAACAACGAGCCTCGCTGCTCGATCTGATGTACTTTCAACTTCCAGAAGACAGTCTTTAATTCTTTTGTTGATTAAGAAGCCAACACCACTTGTTCTTCCAGTTTCCGTTCCTCTATAATAAAACAAATGTCCACTTTTAAGTTCCACCAACTCTTCACCTTTTCTTCTAACTTCACTGAGTCCTACAATGTCCCATTTGATCTTGTCAAGTTCTTCTTCCAATTCCTGAAGTTTTGCTTCAGAAGCAAGGGATCGTCCATTAAACGTAGCCAAGGTCAATAACAAACGGCAGCCTGGGCCATTCCAGTGATTCTTAGCACCCCCTGCTTTCATGCCACACTGACCGCTGCCTTGATCAGGAGCACTCCAGCACCTGGAGACTAGGGGCCATGGTTTCTGGTGTGTCAACATAATGGAGGAATTAGCCATAATTTCACCACGCTGGCTAGACGGGTTGGTGAATTAGCCCTCCCCTTCCGCCTTTCTATCCGTGCAGCAAATATTAATTTGCCACATAAATAGAAAGCTCAGCCTGCACCACTTGAAGGCGGGGTAGGACACTAGGTTACTGGCCTGGCCGGTTCCACACATCGTCACATACGTTCAGCGTGTGGGTCTCCTTCCAGTTAGATACCAGCAACCCTTTTGCAGGCCATATATATATATATATATGTTCCCCTTAAAACCAATTAATGCAAAAATACTTTGACAACATCTTAAATGCCGTGAGGAAGAGATCTCAAAAGGGTACTTTTTATTACCTATTTCCATTTGGCTTTTTACTTTTAATATTATTTTATCTTTATTTTTCATTATTCAACAACAACAATAATAATAATAACGCTTTTAAATCGTGACTTCACAAAAGAGTCAGCTGTTTTAGGTACGAATAGATACGACGTATTTTTGGCAATCATGAATTTGACTTAGACTGAAATTCCTTTGACGAACATGAATTAAAAAAAAAAAAAATGAGAGATAACGACCAAAGCTGGATTCGAATCCGATATTTTTAGATTACCGTCCTCTGTTAATTAAGCTACTGAAGCCACCATGAATTTTTTGTTTGTGAGTTACGGCGAAAGGGCAACGAAGATCTGCTGCGCCGGGGCCCACAGTTTTCCGAGAAATTTGAACCTCTTATGGCCCAGAAAATCAACCTCCGTACTGAAACAGGCCACCATAAAAGTACTTGTGATTATTACGATTATAATAGAGCATAAATGTATATTGTACTTATGATACTAAATTGGAATTTTAAATGTCAAAATGGAAAATTGTGGGGAGCTTATTTTTATTTTAGAAGTTTTTTTAACTCAGAAAAGAACTTTTCCGACTCAGAAAAGACTCTTTTGACCCCCAGTCGAATTCTTTTAACTCAGAAAATAACTTTCTTGACTCGGAAAAGAACTCTTTCAGTTTTGAAAAGCATTCTTTTAATTTATGAGCTTAGAAAGTAATTTCAATCTAATAAAGTTCTAAAAAAGTTAGCGAATGGAATGAATTTTCCTTTTATTTGGGTTTTAACAATTTAACAAATTTAATCGCTGTCTTTCAATATCTTTACTTTCACTTATTAATTTTAGATACTCCGATTTTATTAAAAAATTAATTTCAAGATTTTTAATGCAATTAAAATAATTTTCAATTAGTTAATTATCTTTTTACCTTAAAATGCAAATTCGGCGTAAAATTCTGATTCTTTGAAAAATAAACCCTTTTAGCACAAAGGTCTTGAAGCGTTGCTTAATTTTGCCATTCGAACAATTTTCAATGTTCTTCCTAAACCGCACTTTTATTTTTCGGTGAATTTTAATTTACGAGGTTTAATTAAAAGCTCTTTAATATAATTGTTAGCAAAATGCGAGTATTATTTTATACCACCCTGTTTTTTTTTTTATTTTTGTGTCTGCGTGCGCAAACTTAATCGCTTGGGCAATTTAATTAACCCAAGAGATATTTTCTTTAAAGTACTAAAACTTGAGTTATCGCAATTCCTGCAAACATAAATAATTATTTAATTTGGATGGTAATTAATTTAAAAACTCTTTTTTGTGATTAGATACTCAGCTTATTATGCATCATAAAAGCATTCGGACGTCCTCAAAAAGGGCGATTATAAGCAATTAAAGCTAAAACTTCCCCTTCTTCTGCCAGTCTTTTTATACGTATTGCATTAAAAATACATAATTAAAAAAAATTCGTTCCACAAAAAAAATTAAAGATTCATAAAAACACTTAAAAGTGAAGTTCAGTAAGAGAAACTCGCAGTTAAGTTAAAAATTTTCCCGGATTTTGAAACTTTCTTCTAACTTTTTAAAAGTTTTTGTTTTTTCAGTCGATGCCGCTTTGTTTATTTTTGTCGTTCCCGTATGTATTAATTGTTTCTCATAAATTTTGCACTTTAAACTTAAACTGCGCATCTACCGAATTAAACGAAAAACTTCGGAATTTATAACTTCGGATTTTTTTTAATTCGAGATAACCTCTTAACGCATATGCTTATTGCTTCATTAGTGCGTGTTGGGATCATGCCTGCGCATATGCATATATGAAGGTACTTAACTGTTACTGATGAATTTGACACGCACGTTTAAATCTCACACTAGAGCTTTTTTTTTTTGGTATAGGAGAAAAAGAAACACCGTTCCCATCCCGCAGTCGAACCAGGGTCCCTGTCTGTCTGTCTGTCGGTCGGTCGGTCTGTGGTCCAGTGTCTTGCCCGCAAACGAGGACAGGAATAACGCTCTCTTTCTCCGTATGTAAGGATGTAAGATATTATTACCCTTCTCAGGGATAACACAATTGCCAAATAATGGTCAACACACAAAGTAATTAACTGTTCTAAACAAGGAAAGGACACCTCTGTAGACCCCGCGTCTCGGGAAACTACATGCAGAATGTTACATAATTAATTGGATATGGTATTCCAACGATCCATGTTTCATGCTCAAGCCAGAGCTAAATATGACGCACCATCGCGAGTAGAGCCCTAAAAAAAAAAAAAGACGTCATTCTGAGCTGGAATCGAACTACCGACTCCTTCGTATGAATCAAAGCGCCATACCAATTAGATTAGGAGACTATACCCTTATCTTCAAGTTTTTTTTTCATTGTCGTATAACACTTTTCGGGTATAGGACAGCTACAAGTGACTGACACTCAAGGCAGGCCTACAGCCAAGCCGGGGCCAGATGGGGCGTGGACCTAGATGTCCCATGCTTATGCCCCAGTTGCCCCTTCGTTCTAGCTACAGGCCTGACTCGAGGTCTCCTGTGTAGTACTCTTATAATTTTCGTGGGTGAGTCAATGAAATACGATGACAACCAACGTTTTATGACCTAACTTGAGCCATACGAGAATGACCCATCAGTGAAAGATTTTGTATCTCGTAAAGAAATAAAAAGATAGTGTCACGAGTTGAAATCGAAGCGTCATGCCAATTAGCCCACCAGGATGAGAATAATGATAGTTGTTAGCAATCCACTGCGTATTTCCACAATGATAGATTAGTAATGCCACTGATATTGTCTAAAACTACAGCAATCCTACACTGTGCTATTAACCAAATGGTATTTTCGATAAATAAATATAAAAAACACAAATTAATGCAGTTTAATTTTGAAAATATGGACAGCTGTTTCAATAGCACGTGACTATTTTCGTCAGAATGATTCTGACGGATTATGTGAATATTACCAACAGGGAGGCCATGGTAAAGCGGATCACTTGGCTTACAACATGTTATCTTCTTCCCACCTTTGATGACATGTGCCTATATTTGTTTCAGAAGACTTTGATTCAAAATACAAACCCCATCTACTTTTCGTCGATTATATAATCATATAATTTATGGAAATAGTGTGTCGGGAAGGGTGAATAACGCAATTTTAAAAAAATCGCAATCAATAATTCAGAGATCATTAAAAAGAATAGGATACAAAACAAACAAAGGCATAAAACAAAAACAAAAAAATAATATAATGAATATAGAAGAAATACACACATAAAAATATTAATGATGATATATTTAATAAATACAGCAGGTAAATATGACAAAACTATAAATATATATACAAGAATCCAAATATAAATATACAAGATCAGATAACACTTTAAAAACAGGAAAAATAAGAACAAGCATGGGACAAAATAATATAAATTACTATAGAATATAAATTACTGTGATAATAAATAATGTAAATTACTATGAAAATAATATAAATTACTATGAAAATAATATAAATTACTATGATATAAATTACTATGAAAATAATATAAATTACTATGATATAAATTACTATGATATAAATTACTATGATATAAATTACTATGAAAATAATATAAATTATTATAGATTTAATAAATGAAATAAATTACCAGACCATATAAAAAATCGTGAAAGAGAAAGAGTTTAAAAGGAAATTAAAAATTTATTTAATAGAAAATCAAAAGTAAAATGGTTAGTCTGACCAAAAGGGATCTAGAGTAATAATTTTGTTTTGTTTTGCAGTGCTTCCTCCATCCACCAAAATTTAATTTTGCATGGAAATAAAAACTGTATTGTATATTGTATATCTTCCGATCAGTCAAACAGGTTTGCTTAACCCTGACCAAGTAGATTTGTGTTGATAGCACAACACTACCCTTACTTATATGTGCTTGGTGCTGGAAACACTTATGCTTCGAACATTTCCGTTCAAATATACACTACCATGGTTAAAATATGGTTCCAGCTATTTCAGGAAGCTAGCAGCACACTAACCATCCTAAGGGGAAGTTTACATGTTTGCATTTTTCCTTCGTACTTACAAAAATGGCAAGCATGTAATCTTTGCCTTAGGATCGTTAGCGTGTTAGCTTCCTGAAATAGCTGGAACCATATTTTAACCATGGTAGTGTATATTTGAACGGAAATGTTCGAAGCATAAGTGTTTCCAGCACCAAGCACACACAAGTAAGGGTAGTGTTGTGCTGTCAACACAAATCTACTTGGTCAGAGTAACGCAAAGCTGTTTGACTGATCGGAAAATATACAATATACAATACAGTTTTTATTTCCATGCAAAATTAAATTGGATGGATTCTTTCTGCACATAAAACAAATCAGCTTGTATCTCCTAACTGGTTGGGTTCGGGAGGGTAGTTCCGTCTGCTTTTTTATTCCTCATGATAAGAGTTTTCCATCGACATCACTCTCAACCAGATCGAGAATTCGCGACTCGGGTGGTTTCCTGGTAGGAGTCTGAACATATTGGAACATATTGGGTAAGATATGATACATACTGAGTGGTGCTTCACCCGTCGTGTTTGGATTCTAGACTGATAAAAACGGCTACTCCCTTTGTTCACTGATAATAAATTCGGCTGCATACTAATTTGAATTTCTCCGGTTATTTTATTTTTAGATATAATATTCTCAATCTGAAACACACCCATATTACTACAAACTTTTCATGTGTAATAGCTATTAAACTCATACTCCGCTATTAGAGTTGAAATCTTATAAAACATCATATTTGCACATATTATTTAATGATAAAATTTGACTTAATTAAACTTAAATGATGTCCGTGATGTATATATAGGCAAAAACATAATATTTACTGCTCAAAATTATTGCCTTTCTAGTGAAATTATCACTGATGAAAATTTACGGTTACAAGATTGACTTATTTTTTTTTTATCTTCATAGATTGACAAAATAATTATCGTGTTGCAAAGACGATTTCTTTGAATCTTCAGAAGATGAAGACACCAGCGTGTATGTGCTGTCATGCAATCGCTTATCCCCAACTTGGCTTCCCCTCAAGTCTTCGCGAAAGGTTTTTAGAAGTTAATTCGGGCGAGATAGCTTCAGAATTAATGAAATTGTTATCAGCACTTTACCAAAACAAAGAGAAAAAAACAAAAACAATTACTAATTACCTCGGTTTTCGTTGGAAGTATTGCGGGGATACGACTTCACCCGCGGTGGACCAAACCATAACAGAATTATTTTCAAATATCCATAAGATCATCGTATATTAATTCAAAAGCCGCCGAAGAGACAAAGTGAACAGCCCCAGGGCGTATCTGTTAATCAAAGCAACTGCTAATTTCACAGACAGAGCTGCTCCACAAGATTCTTGTTGTTTGCTATGCTTCTAATTTGGAAGGGGATGTTGTTTGTGAATCATGAAATTGGAAAGCATTGAAATTTGACAATAGACACGAAAAGTAATTTAATTGCAAAGCGAGTTCATTTTAAAGAGACGTGCGTTTCACGTTCTACAATAACTGTGTTTGAGTATGACGCCACAATTTTGTAATTGTATTAATTACCGATTACCTTTGCGGATGACAAACTCCGAGAAGAAGGGAAATTTATCGATTATTTTAAAGCCGATAAACAAGCGTTTGCTTAAAATAATAAATAGGCAAAGAGTCTTCTCTCGGCCAGAGATTGCATATCGAAGGAATGGCAATGACAAGGTGTGTGCTAAGCCATTCACAATGGTGCAGACAATAGACATAATGAAGGAAATGAACTAGAAACGTCAAAGCAAAGGGCGTCATGACATAAAATGACGAACATAAGATCAGTATAAAATGGTGAACATGAATATCCAATTGTTCAAAATGGTAGCAATATGTAATCGCAAATGTAACGTCATGATATAGAATGATAAGTATAAAATCAAATTAATAATGGTGGTATATGAGATTGCAAATGTAAGAGATTAGTATAAGATAAAATAGATGTAAGATAGGAAGCGATAACAGTAATACATTACCGCAAATGTAATTGATGCTAATGACATACAATGGCAAACATGAGATCAGCATAAAATGTTGGGCACATGAGTGACTAATATTGCACAAAATGATGGCAATATGAGATGGCCAGTATCAGATTTAAACGGCATAAAATATAATTATTATAAATGATTAGAGACAGAAGGTCACAGATAAGAAACACCAATAGCAGAAAGTAGCAAAGATCTAAGATCACGAAGATGGTCATAATAGAATGATGAGCAAACATCTATCTCTCGTCCCTGAAGTCGTTATAAAAATTTTAAAAAATAATGTATGAAGAAAATTTATTATACTATAATTTTTGCCACCCACGTATTAATTACAGCTCAAACTAGAGCTTGTGTAATTTTGGAGAAAAAGAGACGCTTTCCCCATCCTGGATTCGAACCAGGGTCCCTCCGTTTAGCCCGGAGTGTCTTGGACCGCTAGACGAATGAGGAATCCTCTAGGAGGAACTAGATTCTCAAAGGCCATTAAAACCAGTGAATCGTCCTTAAATTAAATGAATGGATGAACCTAGGAAATACATTGGAGTAACAAGAAACGAATTGCTCCAAGCAAACACGTATGGATGGCAGTTGGGGACACTTACCCATAAGTGGAAGACAATGGCTAATTATGATGCTAATGGTAATGATATAATCATATTTGTAAGTATAAAAGAAAGGTAATTTAAGAAAACAGACATAAAAATGATACGCAACAAATATATTACCCCAATCCATCGACGTAACTTGAGGGTTAAAATACAGCGTAAATTAGGGAGGGGGAATAAGCAAAAATCCAAAAATTGGGTGAAAAAAATAAGTTTTTGCCCCTGTTCTTCTGTTAAAACTGGGGGCATGTGACCCCTTACACCCCGCCAGATTACGCCTATGTTCCAATCATATTTTCCAATTAAAAATAATTGTAAATAAAATTTCGATGAGCAATCTGGATGGCAAATTGAATGTACGTTTAACCAAGATTAAATTTAGTGTGGCACTAATTGAAACGCACTAATTGAAAATAATCTTTAATTCCAGAAATCCCTTATGACACATGGGCTGCTTACTAAAAAATTCCAAGAACGTAAATGCTACTGTATAAATCTGGGAACTTTAAGCAGTTTCCTCGATAATGTTAATCATTGTAGTTGAATAGTAGAGAAAAGGAGATTTCGCACAACATGATTTATCGTTTGGTACTGGTTTTAGCGTCTAACGTAAAAAAAAATAAAAGCTATTTTGAAGAAATATTCTATTCTGAGAACATGCTAAAGCGACATTTTAAATCCGCTTTCCAGGAATATCATGCAGATATTCCAGGAAAGATGGGTTTCACGCTACCATCATGCAGATGATGATGAAAATAAGACACCATAAAACTTTTTCAAACGCAAGCAGCGGGAAATATCACACAGTATATAAAATGATGTCCGAGAAAATATTTAAAAATTATTCCAAGCGTTTCTATCTGTAGTAACACACTTAAAATGAGCCTTATGATATTTTTTGATACAGTATCCGCGTCTATTATTAACATATCTCTATGCTTACTTTTTAGCACTCATTTTCATTAATACCTCATTATCAAAATTATTATTATTATTATTATTATGTCTGGTATACATTGTTGTGTTACACAGTGTCAAGGAGATAATCACTATCCTCTTGATCTAGAATTCTTAGTTCAGTTCAAGTCTCACCCAGAAACCTGAGAACTGTCCATATATCTTCTTAATATATAGGCGGTGCCCAGTAAGGCAGTTTTTTGTAGGTCTGTTGTCGTTATGTCAGTAATGTCCAGTTTTTCTAGGAAGTTCTTTAAATTAGGTGTGATGGCCCCCAGTGCACCTATCACAATCGGGATGACTGTTACTTGTTTTTTCCAGAGTCTATTAATTTCTATTGCAAGGTCACGATATTTGGAGATTTTTTCGAATTCCTTCTCTTTAATTCTGCTGTCATCTGGTATTGCAATGTCGATGATAAATACCTGTTTTTCCTTCACCAATGTTATGTCTGGTATATTGTGTTTTAAATGTCTGTCTGTTTAAAGCCGAAAGTCCCACAGGATTTTTATTTGAGCATTTTGTGTAACTTTTTTTTTTCATGTTCCCAGTAGTTCTTGGTTACCGTGATCTCATAAGTTCTGCAGATATTCCAGTAAATCAGGGTAGCCACTCTGTCATGTCTTCTTTTTTTTTTTTGTAGTCTGATTGAGCTATTTTACTACAGCCACTGATTAAGTGGTCGACTGTTTCATCTTTTACCTATCACAGCCTGCATTTACTGCTCGTTTTGCCTTTGGATTTTTGATGTCATCACGTTTGTTTGCAGTGCTTGCTCTTGTGCAGTAAAGATCAGGCCTTTGGGTTTTTTTTTAAAAGTTCACAATTGGAACTATCTCCAGTTATGCTGACGATCGACTTTTTTCCTCAATTTCTTTCAAACATTGCCCATGGAGGGTTTGTTTTGTCAATTTGTGCGACGTTTTTGAAGTTCATTTAGTTTGAAGGACTTCTTTGAGTCTGAAACCTTTATTAGCTTTCTTGAAGCCACTTCCATTAGGAGCTTCTCCTTACTTTTATTTAAATATTCATTGAGGTCTCTTTTGTTTTTCCTCTTCAATAGTTTAATTTGTAAGAGGCTTCTTCTTCCTTCTCTCCTCGGTAAGTACAGTCTATCTATGTCACTCCGTGGACGAAGATCATGGTTTATGGTCATTTGTTTGTGTGTTTTTCGGTCTAAGTTATCCAAGTCGATTGATGTCCAATCAATAATCCCTGCTGTGTATAGTTATTACTGGTATGGCCCAGTTATTTATGGCTCTAATGGTGTTTACGCCATTCAATTTTGATTTCATAATTTTTCGTATGCGTTTCATGTACTCTGAGCATATGATGGTTTTCATATTATTGTGAAGGATTTCATCTAGTTCTAACATGCCCAAGTACTTGTAATGCTCTTCTTGGAAAGTTGTTTGAGTACTTGCTCGTTGCCAAGAATTATGTCTTCTGTGTTTTCTATCTTTCCTTTTTTTTTATTGTTATCGTGGTACATTTGTCTAAGCCAAATTCCATCTTGGTATCTTCACTAAAAATTCTCACCGTGATTAATAAAGACTCCATTTCCTTTCTGGATTTTCCAAATAGTTTTAGATCATCCATATACAATAAGTGTGAAATTTTCCCCATTTTGTTTTGATATTTCATATCCCATTCTTGTATTGTTCAGGATTGTTGTTAATGGGATCAATGCAAGTGTGAATAAAAGGGGTGATAAAGATTCCCCCTGGAATATACCTTTTTTGGATCTTTACCTCCCCTAAGAGTTCGTTGCTTGCATACAAAGTTGTTTTCCATTTATTCATGGTCTGGCTTACTAATTTCACAACATTGTTGCTAATTCCAAGCATTTCTAAGGATTTTGTAATCCAGCTATGTGGGAGTGAGTCGTATGCTTTTCTGTAACCAATCCATGCTAAGGAGGTGGGTTTTTTTTCCCTCGTCTTAACATTTTATTATTATTATTATATTGCTAATATGCACCTAAAGGGAAATTTCTTATATAAACCTAATTAATATGACGTATAGGTTCAACTTTTATCAATATATGACATCAGCAGTGAGCTAAAGCATAGATTCCAAGAGGTATAGGGGTACGCAGAAAGCTTATAAGAGGGGATTATAAGCTCAGTGGGATTACAGAGCTACAACTCATATATTCCTATGTTAAATATACAAAATTTCATTGCAATGGGGGTTACAATCCCCATCAACATCCCCTGCGTACGCCAATGCCAAGAGGTCTTGTAAACCTAGAAGTGAAATCACGGCTCACGAGTCTGGAACAACCAATCGAAGATCGTCCAAACCTACATCCCAGAATTCTAGACCAGCGCATCAGCCGCCATTTTGTTGTACAATTCCGGTTTCATTTACCTCAGCAATAAAGGTTTTCCACATTGGCGCAATGATCGCTGTTTTGGCAAAAAATAATCCACAATCCGCGATTATCAACGAATGCAAACATTGGCTCAGCTTTTAAAATGTCGCCAATAAATACAATTTGCAACCAGGATCACGTGATAAAATGGCAACAAAATGGCGGTTATGAGCCAGCTTTTTTTTTTTTAGGAGCCTATCCAACCCTCTTAGTGATCGATTTCAGGTTCGATCTTGTGTTCTCACTTCGTCTTAAAAGTGTTCGCTAAAACGAAAATCAAGGGCCAACTATCTTCACACTATGAAATGAGTTGAGTCTTTGCCTCCATCTATTTTGACTAAGGCTCCTAGAAAAGAGAGTTGGAGCATAGCCGCCATTTTCCTGCCATCGTATCACGTGATCCCATTCACTGCTTTGTTAAAGTTTAGTGATTTACAAGTGTGTTATTTTTAATAAAATAAGGTGAAATGGACGAGTGTTCCACTGGGAATTGTTCTAATCATTCGAGGAATAAACATAGAATGTTTGCAGCGTAAAGTTTGTTTTGATTATTTGCATTATAATTTTACATTAATCAAAAACTAAGTTAGGGTTGCAAATTGTATTTATTGGCGACATCTTAAAAGTTGCGCCAATGTTTACATTCGTCGGATAATCGCGGATTGTTGATTATTTTTATGCCAAAATAGCGATCATTGCGCCAAAGCGGAAAACCTTTATCGCCAAGGTAAATGAAACCGGAAGTGTGCAGGAAAATGGTGGCTTATGCACCGGCCTATAATTTTAGGGGCTCTAATCCTGACTTTAATACGAATGTGACGTAATACATACAGATCTTAGCTATTTACAACCGACGGTCAGTATTCACCCCAACACACTATTTGCTGCAATAAGCCTGTTTTCGGTATGGCGCGTTGAATATTTTGTTCAATGTTTTTTGCACATCTTGCTGTAAAATCTTTGTTTTATACTCAATTTATTGGAGACGCGGGTTACTAATCTTATAAAATAATCATCTTCACGAAGCATTTTGTGGAAGTTATATTTGCAAATTCACAACTATTTTAACAGCTATATGCTACTGATAGCTATTTCGATAGCGTTAACCAGCTATCGTCGTCAGAGCGAATGGCGGCTTCTGTTTATGTCCGTGCTGTTGGTCGGTGTTGCCATCACGTCGGTTGGAAACTTGATTGGGCGGAGGAGTAAAGCGTATTTGTGGAGACGTCTTCAGCCGATTTTAAATAACTACACCATAAAAATTGTATTTTATTTATTTCTATTGATCAGTGCAGTGTGTCGCTATTAAACTGTTTAGCTGTATGCTGCCTTCATCAGGACATGGTGACTTTTATTTATGACAGAAAACTACAACTAATGACCATAACTGATGACATTTAACACTGGTTGGGATACGAAAGGAAAAAGGAAAATAAAAGGAATGAAGAAAACATGAACCGGAAATAATCCTATAAAAAATCTAACATAAAAGCAGTAAAATTAACGGAAAGGAGAAACAAAACAGGAAAAAAGGGTAAATAAATAAAGAAAAAAGAGAGATGCGGAATATAAAATAAAAATAAAACATACATACAATAAGATATGCAGAAAATACAATAAAATATGCCGAACACAGAATAAAATATGTCGAAAATAAAAAAAAATATGCAGAAAATACGCAAAAAATAAAAGAAAAAAGTAAAGTAAAATAACAAGACTTATCAACTGTTTAAGAAAAAATAGAAAATGTCGTAACGTTTAAAGAATTAATATTATTCTTTTTCTAAATATACCAAAGAAGCTTTGATACCAGGTACAATCTCGATTGTGCAGAAAACAAATCTTTAATAGATTTTCTCAGCACTAATCATTCGCTTTAATTTTGCAGGCTCCCTTTGGCACCATGTTTATGAAGATTAGATCATCTATGGCTATCATCAATAGCCTACAGAACATTCGGGTGATAACCTGAGATCCATCGGTTCGAGTCTGGCATAAGGCATGATCATTTTATTTTTTCTAAACTGATATAAGTAAAAAAAAAAAAAATTAAAATTTGGAAAAAAATTGTGTGTGTGTTCAAATCTACCTTAGCAAAATAACCTCGGCATTTTCTAGGGCTCTGCAGAAGTTTGCTATAATAACAGTACATTTTTCATATATATTTTCATTAAAAGCTATTATTAAAATATTTTATGAAACGTTTCCTTGCGTTGACATACGAGTACTAGATAGACGTCTCACGATGCCATATTCTTTCAAATTCTACCTCAAATGTTGATCCAAAGCTATTTTTAATACTTTGCATCAGCATCAATTCACTTACTTTACAATACAATTTCCAGGAGAGATAGGAGCACTACAATCGAGAACTTTTAGTCTAGTCAAGTCTTGGTAGTCGTTCCAATACATTTTATTTTCCAAGAGAATTTTCACAAAGAGCAAGAACTTGCGCAAGAACAAGAACATTAAGGCAGTAATCGAAATGGAAGTCCGATTCTTTTGTTGCCAATAATGACCGTGAAATGAAAGGAAAAAATCATTCAAAAGTTTCCGGATGAAATATGGCTGCGAACAACGATTAAATTCCTGCAAAAAGTCCTACGCCATCAGCCACCGACAGTGGGGGGGAAGAGTGCTCGTCAAGAAGGCCTTTGCCGCGCAATTGAACGGCGCCACTCACTAGCTCAAAAGTTAGAGGACGCGAAATCCGAAAGCGAATTTGAGCCATTCGTCATCAAGGAAGGTGTCACTCGTCATTTCCCGTCAGGTAATCGTCAGGCATCGGCGACGCGTGAGAAAAGGTAATGGCGCATTCTGAAGGGATAGCTCCAGAGTGTGAGGGCGACGATTTATTTCAGAACTATTTGAGAACCTGAACAGAAACAATTCCACTCTAACGCTGAAAGTGGCAAAAAAGGAAGAAAAACTGATGGATTGCGCGGGCATAGAAGACCCATGCCCCTGACAGCGGAAAAAAGTAAAGCGCCCCCTTGTCACCACTGTCCAACGTGAGGTGACATATTTCGTGTCCGTAGCCCCTCCATTTTCCCATTAACCCAGACGAAAAAGACGCGAAAAAGCGGTATTCTTTCGGCAAGAAAGAACAAAGTGCCATTTGCAGCCTTTCCCGCCCTTTTTTCTCCCCTCTTCTCGGACGCCTGTAGGACGTTTCGGATTTAATAACGGCCGGGACTAACGATTCAGACGCAAATAAACGAATTTAGTGACACGACAGTTTGCTGTCTTTTTTTACACATCGAGAAATGCAAGCTGCACGTTTCGAAGGATGTAAGTAAGGATTTTACCCTTTAAAAAAGGCGAAATTTTCAAGCTGTGACACTTTGAAAATATTTTCACAGCAGCCTGTCTTTTCAAAATTTATTCATTTCTGGAGA
This sequence comes from Dysdera silvatica, assembly GCA_006491805.2. Lineage (NCBI taxonomy): Eukaryota > Metazoa > Arthropoda > Arachnida > Araneae > Dysderidae > Dysdera > Dysdera silvatica. The sequence continues at coordinate 120,697,458 of QLNU02015270.1, forward strand.
ACGAAAGCGAAACGATTTATTAAAACCTGGACGAAGAAATTGCGAATGTCCTCGTAATAAAGTAAATGGCACGAACACAGTTAATCCCTTCCATTAGACGACAGTTCTCGCTGAAAATGTACATAGTTCAGATCGTTCGAACATAAAAACAATACAATAAATCCAAAGAAATAATTATAGAAGTGCCAAAATGATTTCTTCCAACTACTCAGAAATATTATCTATAAATTTTAATCGGGTGACTTATCGCCATATTTTCGCTGCAGCAGTACTCCAACACCATATTCTTAAATATTTGTAAAATTATGTGAATTTTTTAAATTAACTGTTTTTTTTATATTTTTATTAGATTGACGGTTGTATTACTCCTTGATATATATATATATATATATATATACGTATTATAAGTTCAATCTAGCTCCCAGTTATTTTGAAGTAAAAGTTATATTTCGTCATGGATCAACCAAGAATATGAAGTGAAATGGTGCTAGTTCTGAAAAATAAAAAATAAAAAATTGTGATTTAATTCTTTCCCCCATTGACATACATATACACATTCATTCTCGTTTAACAAACACACATATTATATATATATGTAGTAAAATTAGACGAAATACTTTGTAGAAAGTAAACACTTAACGTAATGCCCCAAGGAAGCTGCATCTATTTTCTACATTATTTTAAGCAACTTTATTTCGGCAGCAACATGAATACATATGTACATTAACATTACAAATTAATATTATTTTAAGTTAATTATAGGAATCAAAACGTAATTATATTAACATTATAAGAATATAAATACATTAAAAATGACTACAAAGATATAAATACATCAAAATTAATTAGAAAAATATAAATATATTAATTTATATATATTATGAAATAATTTTGTCCATGTCTGCCTGGGTAGCGCAGATAAAGACGTAGTCTGACAAAGCCCGCGCCACTCACGAGATACCAAACAGCCAAAACACCTCGCGGTCAATGCAGCTACATGGGATATCACTGCGCAGACATCCGTGAAAATTAAATTAAATGCAGTGAAAATTAAATTAAGTATGCAATATTGATTAAACAGAATTAGCAAGGAGAATTCGAATCAAAAACTTGAATTTACGATAGGAATTTATCTCTTTTATATTAGAAGACAGCTGATTCCACAATTTAGGACCTGAAGAACCCACTCTGTGGCAACCCAGCTCCAGATGAGAAAATTGAGGTTTGTAGTTATGTCTACTTGTTGTTGGATAGTTATGTGTAGGTTGCTGTAAATCAACTGGAATAGATTAGTATTTTTAATTTTTTTAAACATTAATAACAAAATTTTATAATTTAAAAGTTGATTAAAAGTTAATAAATTGAATCTTTGCGGAACATCACGGATCGACATTGGTTGTGGTAATTTATGGTTAATAATATTGAAGAATTTATTTTGCAATGACTGAATTCCTCTATTTTTAGCCTGTGTACTATATCCCCAGACCGATAAACAATAAAAAAGATGAGAAAAAATAAAAGAATAATATAGATTGATCAAAAATTTTATAGGTATATAAATACTAATGTTGCGCAATATTCCCAAAAATCTACCAATTTTTAAGCACAATAGGTTAATGTGTGTATCCCATTTTAAATTGGCTTGAATAGTAACTCCAAGGAATTTCGTCTCCTGCGATAACGGAACTATATCAT
>QLNU02015270.1:120699252-120744453 GCA_006491805.2 Dysdera silvatica
GGAGAAACAAAACAGGAAAAAAGGGTAAATAAATAAAGAAAAAAGAGAGATGCGGAATATAAAATAAAAATAAAACATACATACAATAAGATATGCAGAAAATACAATAAAATATGCCGAACACAGAATAAAATATGTCGAAAATAAAAAAAAATATGCAGAAAATACGCAAAAAATAAAAGAAAAAAGTAAAGTAAAATAACAAGACTTATCAACTGTTTAAGAAAAAATAGAAAATGTCGTAACGTTTAAAGAATTAATATTATTCTTTTTCTAAATATACCAAAGAAGCTTTGATACCAGGTACAATCTCGATTGTGCAGAAAACAAATCTTTAATAGATTTTCTCAGCACTAATCATTCGCTTTAATTTTGCAGGCTCCCTTTGGCACCATGTTTATGAAGATTAGATCATCTATGGCTATCATCAATAGCCTACAGAACATTCGGGTGATAACCTGAGATCCATCGGTTCGAGTCTGGCATAAGGCATGATCATTTTATTTTTTCTAAACTGATATAAGTAAAAAAAAAAAAAATTAAAATTTGGAAAAAAATTGTGTGTGTGTTCAAATCTACCTTAGCAAAATAACCTCGGCATTTTCTAGGGCTCTGCAGAAGTTTGCTATAATAACAGTACATTTTTCATATATATTTTCATTAAAAGCTATTATTAAAATATTTTATGAAACGTTTCCTTGCGTTGACATACGAGTACTAGATAGACGTCTCACGATGCCATATTCTTTCAAATTCTACCTCAAATGTTGATCCAAAGCTATTTTTAATACTTTGCATCAGCATCAATTCACTTACTTTACAATACAATTTCCAGGAGAGATAGGAGCACTACAATCGAGAACTTTTAGTCTAGTCAAGTCTTGGTAGTCGTTCCAATACATTTTATTTTCCAAGAGAATTTTCACAAAGAGCAAGAACTTGCGCAAGAACAAGAACATTAAGGCAGTAATCGAAATGGAAGTCCGATTCTTTTGTTGCCAATAATGACCGTGAAATGAAAGGAAAAAATCATTCAAAAGTTTCCGGATGAAATATGGCTGCGAACAACGATTAAATTCCTGCAAAAAGTCCTACGCCATCAGCCACCGACAGTGGGGGGGAAGAGTGCTCGTCAAGAAGGCCTTTGCCGCGCAATTGAACGGCGCCACTCACTAGCTCAAAAGTTAGAGGACGCGAAATCCGAAAGCGAATTTGAGCCATTCGTCATCAAGGAAGGTGTCACTCGTCATTTCCCGTCAGGTAATCGTCAGGCATCGGCGACGCGTGAGAAAAGGTAATGGCGCATTCTGAAGGGATAGCTCCAGAGTGTGAGGGCGACGATTTATTTCAGAACTATTTGAGAACCTGAACAGAAACAATTCCACTCTAACGCTGAAAGTGGCAAAAAAGGAAGAAAAACTGATGGATTGCGCGGGCATAGAAGACCCATGCCCCTGACAGCGGAAAAAAGTAAAGCGCCCCCTTGTCACCACTGTCCAACGTGAGGTGACATATTTCGTGTCCGTAGCCCCTCCATTTTCCCATTAACCCAGACGAAAAAGACGCGAAAAAGCGGTATTCTTTCGGCAAGAAAGAACAAAGTGCCATTTGCAGCCTTTCCCGCCCTTTTTTCTCCCCTCTTCTCGGACGCCTGTAGGACGTTTCGGATTTAATAACGGCCGGGACTAACGATTCAGACGCAAATAAACGAATTTAGTGACACGACAGTTTGCTGTCTTTTTTTACACATCGAGAAATGCAAGCTGCACGTTTCGAAGGATGTAAGTAAGGATTTTACCCTTTAAAAAAGGCGAAATTTTCAAGCTGTGACACTTTGAAAATATTTTCACAGCAGCCTGTCTTTTCAAAATTTATTCATTTCTGGAGAACGAAAGCGAAACGATTTATTAAAACCTGGACGAAGAAATTGCGAATGTCCTCGTAATAAAGTAAATGGCACGAACACAGTTAATCCCTTCCATTAGACGACAGTTCTCGCTGAAAATGTACATAGTTCAGATCGTTCGAACATAAAAACAATACAATAAATCCAAAGAAATAATTATAGAAGTGCCAAAATGATTTCTTCCAACTACTCAGAAATATTATCTATAAATTTTAATCGGGTGACTTATCGCCATATTTTCGCTGCAGCAGTACTCCAACACCATATTCTTAAATATTTGTAAAATTATGTGAATTTTTTAAATTAACTGTTTTTTTTATATTTTTATTAGATTGACGGTTGTATTACTCCTTGATATATATATATATATATATATATACGTATTATAAGTTCAATCTAGCTCCCAGTTATTTTGAAGTAAAAGTTATATTTCGTCATGGATCAACCAAGAATATGAAGTGAAATGGTGCTAGTTCTGAAAAATAAAAAATAAAAAATTGTGATTTAATTCTTTCCCCCATTGACATACATATACACATTCATTCTCGTTTAACAAACACACATATTATATATATATGTAGTAAAATTAGACGAAATACTTTGTAGAAAGTAAACACTTAACGTAATGCCCCAAGGAAGCTGCATCTATTTTCTACATTATTTTAAGCAACTTTATTTAGGCAGCAACATGAATACATATGTACATTAACATTACAAATTAATATTATTTTAAGTTAATTATAGGAATCAAAACGTAATTATATTAACATTATAAGAATATAAATACATTAAAATGACTACAAAAATATAAATACATCAAAATTAATTAGAAAAATATAAATACATTAATTTATATATTATGAAATAATTTTGTTCATGTCTGCCTGGGTAGCGCAGGTAAAGACGTAGTCTGACAAAGCCTGCACCACCCAGGAGATACCAGATAGCCAAAGCAGCCCCATGGGATATCACTGCGCAAACATCAGCGAAAATTAAATTAAATACAGTGAAAATTAAATTAAGTATGAGATTGATTAAATAGAATTAGTAAGGAGGATCCGGATTAAAGACTTAAACTTAGAATAGGAATTTATCTCTTTTATATTAGAAGGCAGCTGATTCCACAATTTAGGACCTGAAGAACCCACTCTGTGGCAACCCAGCTCCAGACGAGAAAATTGAGGTCTATATGGATTTTTACTTGGTGTTGGATAATTATGTATCGTTTGTTGTAAATCAACTGCAATGGTTAGACTAGTATTTTTAAATTTTCTAGATATTAATAACAAAATTTTATAATTTAAAAGTTGATTAAAAGTTAATAAATTGAATCTTTGCGGAACCTCACGGATCGACATTGGTTGTGGTAATTTATGGTTAATAATATTGAAGAATTTATTTTGTAATGACTAAATTCTACTTTGGTTAGCCTGTGAAGTGTATCCCCAGACCGATAAACAATAAAAAAGATGAGAAAAAATAAAAGAATAATATAGATTAAATCAAACAACAATATAAATCAACGTTTATTGGCGTAGTGATACCAGCGCCGATGTTATGGCGTGATTAGATGGTGAAACGTTCGAAAGAAAATTCTCTTTCTAGTAGGAGTAGTAGTAGTAGAGTAGTAGGAGAAGGAGTAGTAGTAGTAGTAGGGTAAGGAATGGAGTAGGAGTAGTAGGGTAGTAGGAGAAGGAGTAGTAGGAGGAGGAGGAGGAGGAGAAGAAAGAAAAAGTAAAGGCCTAGAAGGATTATTGGAACGGGGGGGGGGAGGGGAAATTAATGGATGAAAAATCAAAACGTTACGCTCACAGTTACAAAAAATAAGTGTTTTCCCTTCTCCCAACAACTACTGCGCTCTCTTCGTCTCTCAATCTGAGTGCTTTAATTTCCCTGCTTGTTTATTTTTTTTATTTCTTGCAAACTTATTGAATTTTTATCAATGCTGTTTAGTATGTATCAATGAAATTAACTTGCGGAGAACTTTTCCAACTTATTTTTATCATAGGTTACTTTATTAAATTGAACATAAAAAAAATTCCTTTGAACTATATGTATTACTTCTTTAACTCTCTAAATTTCTTAGTTTTGCCACTGGCTTTTATTATAACACAGTCGCATGTCCATGTTTCCACAAATCTGTCTATCTATCGTGTTTTGCTTAAGATCTTCACAGGTTTAAAACGGCGTATTTTAGAGTGAAAATATTGTTTTGGGCTTCTCTAGTCTTCACTTGCCATATAGACTTCTCTCTAACACTTGATAGTCCACCATGGAGCACAGTGTGCCTAAACATTGTCAGGTATCCAGCACAATTTATTCCACCGTAGAAATAGAGTGTATTCGAGCGATGGCAATATTTTTGGATGTTTTTTATAAACTTTCTCTTAAACTAGTCAAACAAAACTAAATATATACAGTAATCACAGCAAATTATTGCAATTAAAAGAAATTTAAGACGTTATTATGCTACTTCGGCGGCTATCTCTCAACATCATCAGAACCATATTGGCTCTACTTACACACTATGCCGGTCAAATGCTGCCATCTCATTTATCACAAATTCTATGACTGGGAGCTAGAAGAAACCTGTGCGTTTGTGGCGGTGTCTCTTACTTTGGAGTGAAGGAAGTTTTTCCAAAGATTAAATACATTCACGAAAGCTATTAAAACGGCGTCTATTAAAATCCACCATGGAGCTTTGCGGGTTATTCCGCAACGTCTGTTTATTAAAAACACTTAACGTTTCACTCCGTGCTATGCGGAACATCCTCAGAAATAATACCGACCAAGTTTCCCTCTGTAAAATGCAAGACTTTCAATTGGTTGCTCGGCCAAAATGAGTGATTGAAAATATGAGACGTATCTATAGTACCTTATCTCTGGCCATGCCTTGATTGGTTGATTTCCAGATTATGCGCTGTCATTGGTTGTTGACCGCAAGGTTTTCGCTCATTGGCCCAGAGAGGGCAACGAGTTTTAATTCGCTTTGAATTGGTATTGAAAAGAATATGGAAGGTCTCAAATATATTTAGGTTCATTGTTGAAAAAACTTTTTCGATTAGTTGCGCCTTGAAAAATAAGTATTTGAGACCAGTTCCCCCATGAATTTTTAGCCAAAGCGGATTCATGGAATTCGCGTTTTTTTGCACTTAAGCTTAAAATATGCTCTTTTAGTCTAATGCGAAAGGTTGTATGTATTTGACCAATGTACACTCTCTCACATTGGCACAGGACGGGGTATATTACCCATCTCTCGTAATTCGAAATGGCATCTCTGAACTTGGAAAAAGCGATTTATTGATTGAGGATCAAATAAAACCAAATATGTTTATTTTTGTATATTTTTATTTGAACCGTGTGTAGTTTTCTAATCTGTGTAACGCTAATCGAGAAATGTGATTGGTAGCTGAGATTGCTGCCCAACGAATGTCGTAAGTAGTATAATTTTAATAATCAATTGAAAAATTGAATAAATATCAATTTTTCAGTGCATTGCAGAATCTTGTATGCATATTAGAGCTCCAATTTTGGCCTATCCAGCATTGTGACTAAAGATCGAATAATTGATATCTATTTAGAAAATTTGAGTTTAGGATCTAAACATCGCTATAATGAAAACATTATACGACAAAATATATCATTGTCATATAAACTGATGCTAAATAAAGGCTGCTAAATAAGCAGCTACGTGCTATAAGCTTCATAGTCATAATAAGCGGCTATGACATAAATTCTTATTTTCATACAATGCCATTCAGTTAGAATATAGGTCTTCTAAATTCTCAGCCTTCAATCTGTTACTAAGTAAAGGAAGATGCATTCATTATGATTCCGTTTTGCAAATTACAAAACTTTTTTTTTTTCACTAAATTTCACTCATAAAATTTAACATAATCTTTAAATACAGATTATATAATGACTTCCCTTCTAAACAAGTTGAGAGATATAAATTTTCACTGCTTATTATCAGATTCTATACCTTCAAATAAATATAAGGGTCATACTTAGTAAGAATGCAATGTTAAACTATAATGAGAAACGCAACGAATGGCCGGGCAAATTCGTGAATTATACAGTAAAGTTGTCTAACAGGGGGCTTCATCCGTAATGTCCGGTTTATACTCGAGGGAGAATGCAGGCGTAACAGAGATCTGAAATTAATTCTGGCAAAGGCATTAATGTCGTATTTGATTAGCATTTTAAGTAAAAGAAATGCTGATAAGAGCTAGTGATGGTAAGAGCCGTCGATTGTAACACAGAGCGGCCATTTCCTGTCTAAAAAAACAAGCCTCCTGCAGAGACTCTTATGAAAATGGAACTTGTTGACAATTGGTATTAGAAGTGAGGAGAGGAGTTAGACCATAATGTAAAAAAATATCTATTAGATGAAAAAACATGAATATCTAATTTTTAGACAGACAGACACAGAACAGAGAAAAGTGGCAAGCATTAGATACCAACGTTCTTTCAGAGACTCTTATGAAAATTGAACTTGTTGACAATTGGTATTAGAAGTGAGGAGACGAGTTAAACCATAATGTAAAAAAATATCTATTAGATGAAAAAAGTATCTAATTTTTAGACAGACAGACACAGAACAGAGAAAAGTTGCAAGCATTAGATGTCAACATCATTCAAACGTTCCGTTTCCGCACCGTATAAACAAACGTATTATACGTCACAGCAGCGTAGCAATTTGAAACTCATGGGGGACTCAAGTGGCTTTAAAGAATATTACGTGATACAGCTTTAAAGAAAAAAATGAGTTTTGATCTCCAAAGGGGGCGCTTCAGCATTGTGAGCCCCTCTTCTACGCCATTACTACATAATGCTATGATAATGTAAAAATAGGAGTATAGAACAATACCACTATTTCTTACGTCATTAATCGTATACTACGTCATGGTACGATAATGTAAAAACAGAAGTATAGAACAATACGCCATTACTACGTTATGATATGATAATGTAAAAATAGGAGAATTGAACAATACGCCATTGCTACGTTATGGTATGATAATGTAAAAATAGGAGTATAGAACAATATGCCATTACTACGTCATGGTATGATAATGTAAAAATAGGAGTATAGAACAATACGCCATTGCTACGTTATGGTATGATAATGTAAAAATAGGAGTACAGAACAAATAAGCGCATTTTTCTACATGAAAAAATCATTTTTAGTACAATAAGGAGCAAACGAAGTAAATTAGATGTCGAATTGGCTATGTTAAGACAAAATTTAATATTATGAAAATGTTCCATGCGAAATAAAATTTAAAATCCACAATTCAGATTTGTGACTCTAAAATTTTAAATGTGGCCTATCTTTTCTTTTCTACAAAAGTCAGACCCAGACAATGAAGAAGGATGCCAGAAGCAAAGCTAAGCTTTGGAAATCGGAGTCTTTCAAACTACGAAGAAAATAATGCGGACTGGCTAAATCTCCCTAACAGAGTGGGCTTAACAAATTCAGCTCAAACAAAGATATCGTCAATATGATACTTACTTAAAGTTTAAAATGATGCTGAAATACATTGAGCAGAAACTAATCAACAATGGTAAGCACGATGCTATCGCAGTTAAAACTTGTTAAAGCTACTAATAGCTGTTTCAGTAGTTACGTGCTCCCTTCTTCAAAACGAAACAAACAGCTACCCAACTACGTATTCCAGCGCTTCCATCGGGCGGGTAATAAATCAGTTGGTTTGTCAAAATCAGTAAGTGCGTAAGTCTATGGAGACGTCTGTTGTTATTGAGTGAAGAAAAAAAACAGGGGGAAATTGCGCAGGCATTGTAGCATTCGAAAAATTTCGAACCATGTTGTTAGCTTCTAATGTACTAAAATGACCAGATATGCTAAAGAATATATTTTTTATATTAAACAGAACAGTATGAAAATATCATTATTGCCCCCCTCCTAAGTTTTTCAATGTAAAGTTAACTTTATGAAAACTTTTATCCCTCCACCCTGAAAACATTTCTGAAGTAAATTTGAACTTTTTAGAATGTATTTATACAAAGTGCCTACAGCACCACCTGGTGAGTGATTGGAGCAACACCCAGTAAGTGATTGAAGCGACTCCTAGTGAATGCATTGAGTAGCACCTAGTGATAAACTTAAACCACAGACAAATGGAACGCCACTTGGTACCAGTATGACATTTAATTTATATTTTTCCATGTAACATTTATTTATATTTCATTTTTTCTTATAACATTTATTTATATTTCATTTTTTCTTATAACATTTATTTATATTTTATTTTTTCTTATAACGTTTATTTATATTTCATTTTTTCTTATAACATTTATTTATATTTCATTTTTTCTTATAACATTTATTTATATTTTTCCATATAACATTTATACATTATATGAAATATAAAATCCAAGAGTCTAAATTGTACATCTGGAGTTGTAAATTGTGAAGATAGAGTTGTGAATTGTAAATCTAGAGTTGTGAATTGTAAATCTAGAGTTGTGAATTGTAAATCTAGAGTTGTGAATTGTAAATCTAGAGTTCTGAATTAATATATCTAAAGTTGTGAATTGTAAATCTAGATTTGTGAATTGTAAATTTAGAGTTCTGAATCGTATATCTAGATTTGTAAATTGTAAAGATAGAGTTCTGAATTGTATATCTAAAGTTTTGAATTGTAAATCTAGAGTTCTGAATTGTATATCTAAAGTTATGAATTGTAAATCTAGAGTTGTGAATTATGATTCTAAAGTTACATAAATTGCAAATTTGCATCTGTAATTTCTAAATCTTAAAAAGTTAATCACTTGATATGACGTTGCATATCGGAACGTGGCAAATTTTCCCGAATAACTCTCAGTAAAAAATTAAGTCTTACATCGATTATTTACGAGTATAATAATCAACTCTATAATCCGATGCCTGGAATAAAGTGTCAGATCACCAATTTATTTGCCACTTCAATGAAATCAGCGTGCAACGGCAAAATTAAATTTTTGTGCTATTTTTACTGCGGCCTTATCAAACTGAGAGTCCATGATTACCCCCGAAAAATAATTACTAATTACTTACTTTAACTACTTTTATTCCTTCAGTTATTAACCGTTTCCGCACCATCTTGTTACTTCATTTATTAACTTTCCTCAGTTTCTTACTAAAGGCAGTAATTGGATTAAAACTGAAACAATTGCACATGTACACGAAGACCCGAAACAACACCTTAAATGAAATTAGTTTACAGCAAATTTCTTCCATCAAATTTACTTTTCTGGCTGGAATAAAAGGAGATAAGAAATCCATCCAATTACTGGAGATTCAAGAGGGATATTTCAGGTTATTTTTGCTCTTTTTCAGAACTCGGGTCTTTTTACATTCTTGGCCAAACTTAAATGAATTATATAGCACACCAGCGAAATTAATAAGATTTGTAATTAATTTTATTAGCAACTAAATGAATACATTTGTGTGTTCAAATAATAAATTATCGTACTACAGCGACATCAAAACATAAAGAAAGATTGTTTGGCTTTCAATTGCAAGTGACTTGTTACAGTAATGACATGAAAGATGGAGAAACAAATCACAAACGAGAGAGAGAGAACTATTTACTAATTTTTTAAAAGATAGAGAGAGAGAATGATAATTATGTAAAGCGGGTGAGAGAGCTGGTAAGGGTACTGTCCGTTCACGAAAAGTGGTTCGATGGTACCGTTAGAAATAACGGGAACTGACGTCGCAAACGGCCTAGCCGATTACAGCAGAGGGGAGGACGTCATTTCAGAACTGGTTTTTGGCGCAGACAAACGTTCGCTAAAAACAAAGAAATCGCTGAAATTGTAGTCCCCCTCTGCTGTAATCGGCTAGGCCGTTTGTGACGTCAGCTCCCGTTATTTCTAACTGTTCCATCGGACTACTTTTCGTGAACAGACAGTAGCTGATGAACACAGTGCTGTAATCCAAGTCATTTCCACTTAAGAAAAAACATCGACGGATTTTAATATCCAATTCGAAATTTTAAGATCGAAACACGCCAAATGCGAAAATATTTCTTGTCTGTATTTTTGAAAAATACAAATTTAAAACGCACGTTTTACTCACAAAAATACATTTAAAAAAATATGTTATATGAATATACGGATCCCGGTAAATCCGGTCTTCTGCACAACATTGGCGACTAGATGGTTGCAACCATCTAGTCGCCAATGGTGTGCAGATGGTTGCAACCAGTGAATAAGAAATTGATTCGTATTAGGTTCTAATATTTTTTTCTTGCGACTTGCGGATACGTTTCGTCGAGCCTTAGGCTGTCCATATAGCTAGAAGGATTGACAACAGATGGGTCGGAGTCCTACAGTGGATTCTTTTGGATCTCATATCACCACAAACGAGATGGATTGATGAAAATATCAAATACGTTGGACCAAATTGACAACGGAAAGCCCTACATAGGCTTAGTTCGAAACATGCTAAGGAGGTCTTAATCCTTCAGTGGATCAACAGTGGCTGACGTGATGCTGATATTTGTATATGCAAAAATTTTGCCAAAAGTATTTTTTTATTTGTATTAGAGCAAATGTAGTTTAGGCAACCAATTAGCACAATATGTATAATAAAGTAATTAATTGATGAAGAATTTTACAAAATAAGTGCAATAAAGTATTGTTTGTGATTTGACGGTGTAAGAGGAAATCAAAAAGTCAAGTTGCTTCGGAACCTGCAGTTTTCAGAGAAATCCAGGCCTTATCTAACAAGGTAACTAACCCTCGGGCAAAGCCTTTTGTTGAAAATTCGAGGCCCGGGCAACTAATATTTTGGAGGCCCTTCAAAATTGACACCCATACATGTCTAATATATATTGAGTTACCAAGTTGCGGCCTTTGATATTGTGAGGCTCGGGGTAGTAGCCCCTCCTGCCCCCCTTCTGATAGGCCCTGTCCGCGGGCTATGGTGGGCAAAAAAACACCAACATTCTACAATACCATTGGAAGTCGAATCTGCGTTAATGGCATGATAATCGAATGCGTTACCATATGCCACCGGACCTGCATTTTTCCGAGGAATCCAAGCCTTTTCTGCCAAAGGGACCAACCCATGGACTATGGTTGACAGAAAAACACCAGCATTCTACGATACCATTGGAAGTCGAATCTGGGTTAATGGCATGGTAGTCGAATGAGTTATCATATGCCACCGCTGACTCCATTTTCCGAGAAAAAAGCTTTTCTCTCAACCCTCTGGTCTATGCGGCAGAAAACACAAGCATTATACAATAACATTGATAGTCAAATCTACGTTAATGGCATAATACCGAATGCGCTACCATATGCCACTGGACCTGTAGACGTCCGAGGAATCAAGCCTTTTCGCCAGAGGGACCAACCCATGGAATATGGTTGACAGAAAAACACCAGCATTCTGCGATACCATTGGACGTCGGATCCGGGTTAATGGCATGGTAGTCGAATGCGTTATCGTATGTCACCGATCTGCATTTTCCGAGGAATCAAAGCCTTTTCTGCCAAAGGACCAACCCATGGACTGGTTGGCAGAAAACACCAGCATTCTACGATACCATTGGAAGTCGAATCTGGGTTAATGGCATGGTAGTCGAATGAGTTATCATATGCCACAGGATCTGCATTTTTCTGAGGAATCCTAACTTCTTCAGGCCTAGGAAACCAGGCTCCTAAAGCAATTAGAAGATTTTCTTTTTCCCTCCCACACCGTTAGGCTGCGTACAGACATGCAAGAGGACACCGTAACATCGTCGCGTAACTTCCGTGTTACGCAGAATTTTTTGGAGTAAGCACGTTTAGAGGTGCAGCAGAACAGCGTCGCATATCACCAGTGGGGAACATCAATGCGTCCCATCGTATCGGGTCTACACGAACTAAACGCTTTTGTTCGCAAACCAGTCCAAATATGCAAAGATGTAGTGCAATGTGGAAGCATAACGTTCCTTCAATGCGACGGCGAAAGATCAGCAACTGATGGTACGCTGAAACGTTACGGTGTTATGCTGTTGCAGATTGGCGTCCAGGCTTGATACGTTACAATGTTCTGTTGCGTATCTGTGCGCAGCCTAAGGACTCGAACTCAGGTTAATGGGACCCTATGTAAGCGCATTATAACTGTGCCATCGTAGAGCCTGCAGTCATCCAGATAGTTAGATATTTGCTATTCAAACAAAGGAAGACGAAGTATATATGAGATGCTTTATCTCCCTCTCTCTCATCTTCAAATGCAAATTTCAAAAGGCCTTCATATAAATGAATAGAAGGCATATACACTATCTGTAATGTGTAAACAAATCATGTAAGATAATACTTAATAAACATTTATGAGAATACAAGTTGGAAATTTTCGAAAATTATGTTTGCTTTTTTCGAACGCGTTTATCCGAGTTAACGACGATACTTAAAGAGTAAGTTTTCACACGACCAATTTGAAAATTGATGTTATATTAAAATAAAGCCGCTTCCAAAGATTTCGAAACCAGATTTTTCAAACGCTGTCCTATCAACCGTTATTTGGAAAAATTAAGACATATTAAGCCTCGGTGAAAGGGAGGGTATTTTTAAAACGGCAATCGATTAAATATCATTCCACAAGATTTCGGGAAGTCTTAAGTCTGAGAATAACAAGCAAGAACAAAGAAAGTGAGAGAGATAAACGGGTTCAGTGAAAACCGTGAAGACGATTTCTGTTCTTCGGAGATAAGGCCCCGGAATCTAAATGCCATAAGGAATCATTGGAAGGAAAAAACGATGGCGCCCACAGCGAATAAAGGAAAAGAGTCCTTAATTAGAATAAGTGAAATTAATGAATAAATCTGAAGCCACTTAGAAAATGTAGAGTAGGTGAAATGGGAGCAGGAAGCAAAGAATGAAAAATTTTTGAAACAACGAATTCATAATGAGGGAGAGGGAGATAGGGACGTAGAGAGATAGAGAGAGGGGGAAGGTAAAGGGAAATTCTCGGGTATCCCTCTGTCCTCTCGTTCCCTAGGACTTAAATATTCAGAACTTTGAAGGACATGATTGTCTATTTATGAATATCGTATAGCGCTCGTTCGCTGTGCTGGTGTTAGACGTCAACGCTAAATTAAAGGCTGCAGAAACTGGTCTGTCCTACTGCTTTTGAAGCAGAATAAATCCCTAGCTACATCATGACGAAATCATTACAATGTACAAAACTCTGAATAATCTCGCCCCAGGTGCTTTTCTGCGTTGACCATTATTTGGCAATTGTGTTATCCCTGTGAAGGGTAATAATATCTTACAGCACATCACAATGTAGGCAAACGGGATCGCTGTGAGCGATCTCATAAAGTATATGATCCTATTAAAATAAATCGCTTAGGGGGATCACAACACACACACATACACATGCACACGGATGAATGACAGTAGTGAAATCCTCTTGGACATCAACTTCACAAATGAAGAAGAACACGAGACCTATAATCGCTTTTAACATCATATCGTCCGCAACTGAAATTTTGTATTCTAAAGACCAAGAAAAACAGTAGAAAATCTCTCTTATCCAAACCAACTGGGACTGAGCTTGCGTCAGTAAATCGAAAGTTCCTCCGATTGCAGCAATCTAGAGGTGGCGGGCGTCATTTATGGTATTTATTAGACGCACATATTTTAGTAGTGAATTGCATTTAATGGGAAAAATATGTTTCTATTTTAAAAAATACAGTTTATTGAATTTTACAGTAAAATTATTTCAAACGTTTCAAGAAGGCTCGAAATGAAATTTTTTGTTTGTCGTAGTTCGGATTATCTTTATCCGGCAGCTCTGTCACGGCTGGTCTTTAACTGCATTAGATATGTTAAATGTCTTTTTTTTTCGACTATTCTAAAGGGTGTTCAAGTTTTAATGTTACTTTTAATTTGCTCAATAAACGCCCAAAAGAATGGAAAAGCGAAACTTTAATACTAGAATGAAAAGAACACATGTTTCGGTTAACAATGGGAGATGATGTCAGACAAGTGGCCTCTTCTAGAATCGTGGCAAGCTATCAGGCCGACGAGATCATTTCCAACTGAGTGGATATGTTAACCAACATATGGGGTACAGAAAATCCACGAAGAATATTCCAGAAACCAATGAATCCACAAAAGGTAACAGTGTGGTGTGGGTTTTGGGCGGAGGATGTGATTAGTCCATATTTCTTTGAAGATGATGTTACTATCCATGGCATTCGATATCGGGCAATGATCACGCACTTGTGTGGAATACATTGGAAGCCATGGATGTGGCCACATAGGTGTCGATTTTTTTCTGTTGAGTTATTTGAAAGAACAAGCGTATGCCAAGAACCCACAAAAAATTCAGGATCCTTGAAGATGACATTATCACTGCTACCCCAGCAATAAACATGCGTTTAAGCGCAAATGTCATTGAAAATTTTAATAATAGATTGATTGCTGACTTGTCTGGAATTATCTTCCATTGTTAACCGGAACATGTGTTCTTTTTATTCCAATATTAAAATTTTCACTTTTTCATTCTTTTATGCGTTTATTTAGCGAATTGAAAGTGAGGTTGAAATTTGAATACCCTTTAGTTATGCTAAGTCCAAAGCAAAAAGCAAACACTGAAAAAACGGATGATGATGAAGAGAGGTTTTCGGACCAAAGGAAGTTGTATAAGAAAGATTCTAATGATGTTTTACTCTAGTTCGTTCCATGGGCGCCCATTTGGGAGGACAGGGGGGGCTCTAGCCCCCCTTAGCCGTTTAAAAATTTGATTTGCCCGAACCTGCTATGCATTTACTTTCAAAAGTTTTACAGTCACATTTTAAAATAAGGTACTTTTTAGCTCATTACTAATTGTCAAGCAATATCAATTATTTTTGTAGCGTTTTGTGTACATCCACTAAAATTCTCTACAGCTTTAAGAAGGGGGTAAAAATTGTTTTCAACCCTCTAAAAGTACTCGCTAATTTTTCTCAGACCTCCCCCTGGAAATACTCGTATGTGTCCCCGTGGTTCATTCGTACGTTTCTTTCTTTTTACGCAATATGTTTAAAATTTCTAACTAATGATTATAATTATTTTGTTGGGATGGTACACCTGTTCATTGTGAATTCTTTAACAACATTTTCTCAAATCCGCGTATGTAATAAGAAATTTGTAATAACACCGTACTTTTCTAGTGAAAAAAAAGAGTAGTATATTTCTAAAATAATAAAATTTTGAGAACAAAGGATTGAGAATTTTTCTACCCAAGTTAATACCATGAATTTCCTCCGTCACAGGTAGCTCTTGTGAGTCATCTGTTATACAGGGATTTAGAAAACGAAAAGGCGTATAGCAACGCTGTAGATCACCCTTTATGGCGTCTCAGATCAGAGGTTAGACGCAAATTTGATCGATTTTTGGAAGACAAATACCTCATGGGTTTATGACAAGGGAGAACAAATGAAAGCTAAGATTTCACGTCAAACATTTTGATAGTGATATTACATGAAGAAGACGAATTGGTCTCACACTTCCATCGACATAAAAATGGCAAAAGGTATGGAAGAAGGGGAGGGCCCATGACTGAGTCTTCTTTCTGATGGAGAGTAGCAGAACGCCAGCCCCTCCTCCAAATGGGGCTGGAGACAAGGATCTTAATACACCAACTTTCGACCTCACTGTCTCTTTGGAGCGAGTAAGAGAAGCGGGGTCATCGAAGCAGAAAATAAAGGATATATCTTCAGAGACGGATATTAAAAAGGGGAGATAAAGATTCATATTCGCGTTTATTGGGGGTCGTTCCCGCGGGTAATGGGAATTATGGGAGTTTTGTGGCAAGGGATTGGACCTAATCAACGAAAAACGGAACATCGGAAGCCCCATCTTCTCATTGCAAATACCGCCAGTCATAAAACACTTCCCTTTCTCCGTTCGCATAATTGTTTTTCATCGATAAAAGAGTCTGCGAGATGCAGTAAAAACCTAATTTATAATGATTATAAGCACACAAAGAATTCTTGTAGAGATCAAAAAGGAGTGGCGTGTAATTTTAATGGCGTCTTAAGAAACAACCATAAAACGGCAACGACGTAAGAAACACGTTTAGGATCATTTTTTTTTTATTGCAAGTTTAGGTATTTTGCTCGGCTTTGACCTTTTCCCATAAATAATCATTATCCTCATTATTAAATAATGACATTTACACAAGTGATTGTTCGTGGCTTTTTATGGTATTTTTTATGTATGAGCTATCTAATTTATAGGCTGAATGTATTATGAAAAAAAAGTGAATGCATATCTTCAGTTTCTACTGAATATCGATTTTTTCTCTTTCGGAGTTTTCCCATCATACCTTTTCTTTATGTATATTATCAAATTGTGTATATATGTATATATTTTCCCAGTCATTATGAAAATAAAAAGTCTGAAATGGCGATGGGCTGGGCATATCGCAAGAAGAATTGATCAACGATGGACAAATGAAATACTCAACTAGATTCCAAGAGACCACCGAAGACTTAGAAAGCGTCCTCAAATTAGATGTGTGGATCAAATACGAAAACAGGTTGGGGTAACGTGGAAGAGAATTGCTCAGGATAGACTTGTGTAGAAAGCATTTGGAGAGACTTTCATCGAACACTCGTTTAACCTTTGAACCCATTAGTGTATGGTTGCTGGATTTATCTTTAAAAAAAAAAAAAAAAAAAGATCCAGTCGCTTCCATCTGACAGCAACAGGGGGTCGCTATAAAAGATGGGTCATTTAGCATACACTAATGGGTTCTAAGTTTGAACGGGTGTAATCTTAACTATGTAGCAGCATGCACATTTTCTTATCTATTAAGCTATCTGTAGGGGGGCGGACCGTCACAGTGAATATATAATAGTTGAATATGATGATGATGATATATATATATTGACTTGATGATACTGTTATTATGAATATTATATAATGATATATTAAATTTTTAGATGGAGATATTCACAATTAATCACATTTATATACGAGCATTGCACGTTTACGATTGTTTCAACGGATATATCCGTCATCTTTAGAACGTAGAGCATTATAGTCCTCACAGATGGAGCACCTTTGAGAAAAATGGAAAATTTCCATCTACATATATTTTGCACAGTGTACTTCGCTTATTCAAGCATTAAATGCATTTAATTTTTTTTTAATTTTTAGAGTGTCTCGCTGTTCGATTTTTATTATACTCATTCCTCAATTTCATGTATGACCAAATAGTCCCTCTAAGTAACTATGACCTTTTCACACAATGCTAAGTATTCCAGGATTGGCATATTTCCATTCACAAGATATTGATGATGTTCTCTGAATCATCACCATGTGTAATATAGCACTATATGTTGAAAATAATGATTATTATTATTCTATATCAGTAGTGTTGTGAGAGCTGTCTATAAAGGTATTCAAGGGTCCAAGAAAAGACATCCTTATGAACAAATTATAGTTTTAGGCAGTATCTTCATAAACATATTTCGCTGTAAGTATTAAATAAATAATACACATTTCAGTACCTACTGAAAAAACAGTATTTATTACATAAAGATAGATTTTTCATTAATTTATATCTCAGCTGGAAAATGTATATTTTTTATATCGAATAACTAAATTTAATAAATAAAAACTTTTGAAAAGGAACCGGGAAACTAAAATGATATTCAGTACAACAAAACTATAATACCTCCTTCACACGTTTACACCATTTGCAGATTATCAACAGACCTCCAATATGGCGGCACAACGTTTTCCGGTTGGGAAGTGGTTAGGCTCTTCCTATTACTATTCCATGCTCGCTGGTCCCTAGGTGTTTTTCTGTTCTCGTTTACCGTACTGCAATATATATTGTCTTGTGATCGCCCAGTCCCTCGGCGTTTCATCCGGATCTCTGGTTTGCTTGATGAAATTTCTCCCAAACAAAACAACAGAATTGCAAAAACACAGGCTACCGCGGTACCGAGTTGGGGGGTCATAACAACTAGAACGTGATCCCTAGAAATTGGATAAGATAAAATTCCTCATGTGTGTATCTTTTGAGGATTTTCAATGCGATGATGCAAAATATGTTTGTTGCAGCTTGCAGTACGGGGCATTGCTGTGATTCTAGTTTTTGAGTTATTGAACACTGTTAAAAATTTCCGCATTAGTTGTTGCCAAAATATGGTGAAAATGCCGGAATTTCACCAAAATTTGGTACACTTGAAAATTCAAAAGTACCACTTATTGGTGAAAGTATGGTATTTTTTAAAAGATGGTTAAACGCCGAACCACATTTTCGTTCCACCTCCTAGCCAATCACTTGAGGCGAGAGAAGTCACGTGTGGCAAACAGCTTTATCCGTTGCGATTCTTTACCGATATTCACCAGGTTTTTTTTACGTGCAAAGATCTTTTTAATGATCCGGCAAGCGACGATTATTACAATTTATCACTTTACAATATTTATATCCTTTATTTTTGATAAATTACAATGATTTATATAATAATTTCTGTATATATGAAGTTGATGTTTTTTATCATTAACAGCTAAAATGCTTATGTTTGGCCTAATAAAAATTCGTTATGATTTCGCTTGGTTGCTACCTTTTCGTAATTAATAAAAATTATGTGTACTCTCTGTATATGAAATGGGGTAGATGTGGCTTCAATAGCAGCCAAGAAAAACAATGGGTACTCCTGCACTCCTCGATACGCCTTTCATATATAGCATACTAAAGGCAGGTTTTTATATTGTTATACAGTGTCCGGGAAATTTTGGCCACATTTGGTTTAACCTACAACAGTATATTTGGTTCAAGCTGGAACCATGAATTTGGTTCAGTGTTGCCTTATTCGTTATTGAAAGTATATCCATATTTTGGTTCAACATCTGGTCTAGTATTAATAACATAGTTGATGCCAAAATGTGGTGAAACGTAGTTCTTAATAATGGATGCGACTGGCAAATCACCATATTTTGGTTCAACCCTGAACTATTATTTTTAACAGTAAAGAGCTAGAACGAATGCAGGAATATGGTTCTTATAAACTGAAATAAACGAATCGCACCAATGCACAAATTTAATATTTCAGATCTCTGAGAATGGAAAACCTAAAATAAAATCAAACACAATAACACCACCACCGACTTGCATAAAAAAAGACAAGATTTTCATTTCCGTATATGCATACCCATCTGCTAAGACTCTATTGTTAGAATATAAACTTTAATATTTTCTTAACTTCGAAAGAAAATACAGTTTGTATTTTTGCTTCCTCAGTGCTTTATTTTTTGTTTATTATATTTATTTACTTATTATTATTATTATTATTATATCTATCCTTTGTGTAGGCACCCACACTTGGTGTGATATAGGCTCGAAATCGATGAGCCCGTTATTGTTAAAACGCAACTTGTATCATATCTATCCGAAACTATTTTAAATATGAGTCAATTTAAAGTGTATTCATTAAACAGTATATTGTTTTTAAGACAAAATAGTTTATAGTTAAGTTTATTTACCTTAATTAATTGTAACTATTATCAGTAATATTAAAAGCACATATGTAGATTATATATAATTATAACAATGGTAATAATAATACTTTATTCCTTATTATTTTATACCGCAGGAGACTATAAAAACGATTTGCTTGGGAAATGGAAAGAGAGCAGTAGCGATGCTAGTAACGGGGCTCTCTTTCCGGAAGAAGAGTAAGGGATTACTCGTGTTCTGCAAGAATAATAAAAATTTGATTCTCACGTAAAAATCGTCATTTTTATAAAGAAATTCGCACACGCTGAGATATCACACTAACAGAGATACTGAGAACACTGTTGACTCGAAGACGTGGTAGGTGAACGCTGGAAGAGTGATCCAAAGGTGAAGACTTCGTAAGCTGCAGAGCGAAACTTATTCGTAATCATGACCCGGAGAAAAAGGGAAAAGAAAATTGTAGAAAATTGTATATGAATTAATATAAATCACATGTAGACACATGCAAATTTCCCTTTCGGGATATTTGATATATTTTTGGTCCAACCTATGATTTGAAATTCAGAAGAAGAAGAAATATTTGAAAATAAAAAATTGAGTATAAGAAAAAAAAAAAGACAATTTTAAAATAAGAGTTAAGAAAGAAAGGCTTGCGTGCTAGAGAAAATACCTTTTCTCTCCAACTTTTATGACTTTACAAGTTTCTAGAATCAACAAATAAAAATCGACTATAATCACGGACGCCCATATGGGGGGGACAAGGGGGATCAAGAACCCCCCAGCCCTTAAAAATTTTGATTTGCTCGATTCTAATGTGCATTTATTTTCAAAAGCTTTACAAGCACATTTTAAAATAAGGTACTTTTTAGCTCATTACTAATTGCCAAGCAGTATAAATTATTTTTGTAGCATTTTAGTATCTTGTACATTCACTAAAATTTTTGACAGTCTTGAGAAAAGGGTAATAATTCTTCTCAGTCCGCCCCCATAACTACTCAACACTAGATACTACTCAATACTAGAGTCAACAAATAAAAATCGATTCTTATGAGTCAAAAAGTTTCTAGTATTAATAAATAAAAACAGTTCTAACGAATTAAAAAGCTTTTAGAATCAACAAACCATAATCGACCCTTACGAATCAAAATTTTTTAGAATCCACGAATAAAAGTCGACTCTTATAAGTTAAAAGACTTCGAGAATCAACAAATAAAAATCGATTCTTATGAGTCGAAAAGTTTCTAGTATTAATAAATAAAAACAATTTTAACGAATTAAAAAGCTTTTAGAATCAACAAACAATAATCGACCCTTACGAATCAAATTTTTTTAGAATCCACGAATAGAAGTCGACTCTTATGAGTTAAAAGGTTTCGAGAATCAACAAAAAAAAGTCGATTCTTATGAGTCGAAAAGTTTCTAGTATCATTATGTAAAAAGAATTCTAACGAGCTAAAAAGATTTTAGAATCAACAAACAATAATAGGCTTTTGCGAATCAAAATTTTTAGTCAGAGATTAGGGACCCTTTCGAGCAATATTAAAATGCAATTTACGAGAATGAACAATTAAATTTACCAAAAGTTTGAACCGACAAAAGCAAACTTCGATGGTACTAAAAACTCGCTTCAAATTAAGGTTGCATTAGATTTCACGAAACATTGGTCGTTTATCGCTCAAAAACGGCTCGTTATCCACGGTTTGTAACATCGGCATTCTGGCTAAGTGCTTCGCCAAACAAAATGACATTCTTTAACCAAAGATACAGCCTTAAATTGTATTGGATTCACTTGCACGTGACAGCCTATCTAGCTTCCGACGCTTTGAAGTGCTTTAAGAACGTCCGGATTACACATTGGGGAGGAAAAGGTCCCAAATCCCCAACTAAACCAGTGAACGGCCATTAAAAGGGCATGCCATTTAAGCAACTTCTACGAATGAGTAACTGAGACGGTAGTTTATCTTTAAGTGTTCAGCTTACGGTTCGGTTCCCTTAAAGCTAGCTCCTCGGCTGAGGGTACAGATATTTAATTTTATGGCAATTAAGCACTTTTGAACGAATGATGCCACACCATCGCCGAATCTTTATGCGTTGAGGTGGTAGCCCGTTAAAGGAAGTAAAGAACTCTTTGCAACTTTACGTGCGATAGCTGACTGCTGTTATGAGAGCAGGGTCAAGCGACGTTTTATACATTGAATATGTATCTTGTTACATTTGCATAAATGGCATATTATGTACACGAGAAACAGTGGAAGCAGCGTGAAAGTTTTATCGTTAAAATTTAAGAATAGTTATTAATGTGATTACCTACAAGTAGACAACATCGAGAGAATAACTTGGAGTTCACAATAACACTCAAGGTAAATATGCTGGTATCCTAAAATTAAAGGAATATGCATAAAAAAGAAGCATCCAAATCGATGGTTTGGCTTCAAGATACTACAAATAAGCTTACTATTACTACGACCAGATGCAAGCGATACTTGGAACGAAAGAGCGCAGACAGACAGACACACATGAATCTATTTTAATCCTGAGTTCACTAATCCTGTACCACAAACCTGCCATTTTGTTTTTCGCATCAAAGATATTGTGATTTTCTTCTGGTTCTTCTCTTTATCGCTGTATCTGGAATCGGGAATTGATCCCCTGGTATCTTGTTCCTCGTTTCGTCTTGGAGTTAAGACAGAGGGGAGATGGGATTCCTATTTTTTCCTTTGCAGGAGAAAGACAAGGATAGTTCTGGAATCACAAATTGCCGGATCGTATTCAACGGTCATTTCGGTAAATGGACCATCACGATCATCTCGGTCTTTCGAATTTCTCTTTCCTGAAAAAGTGAAGAGATCCCTGGGAAAAAAATGGGCTCTCCTTCCGAGTCCAAGGAAAGTTACAGACATGGTTTCGTAATCGGTGCACGACCAAACGATGGTTCCTTTTCTTTTTCCAACGTATTCTTGAAAGATGAGAAATGGCTTTCTGCTTGGCTGATCCCTCTACGAGACAATTCTTCTTCGTTCCTGACAATCAGTTCCCGCATGGAGATAGTTACGATTTGGGTGCAGCAATGGTACGGCGCACATAAATTGTGGCTGCAAAGTGCAATAATATTTGGATAACAAACCTTCAAGCAAATAAGATTCAGTAAGGACTATCCACATATTGCCCTATTTAAGATTCAGTAAGGACTAAGCACATAATATCCTATTTAAGATTCAGCAAGGACTATCCACATATCATCCTGTTTAAGATCCAGTAAAGACTATCCATATATTACCCTATTTAAGGTTCAGTAAGAACTATCCACATGTTATCCTATTTAAGATTCAGTAATAACTATCCACATATTGTCCTGTTTAAGATCCATTAAAGAGTAGCCACATATTATCCTACTTAAGATTCAGTAAAGACTATCCACATATTGCCCTGTTTAAGATTCAGTAAGGACTATCCATATATTATCCTATTTAAGATTCAGTAAGAACTATCCACATATTATCCTATTTAAGATCCAGTAAAGACTATCCATATATTATCCTATTTAAGATTCAGTAAGAACCATCCACATATTATACTCTTTAAGATTCAGCAAGGACTATCCACATATTATCCTATTTAAGATCCATTAAAGACTATCCACATATTATCCTACTTAAGATTCAGTAAGGACTATCCACATATTATCCCATTACACTTTCTCACTCTCATTTTATAGCATCCCAGTGGTTATATCTGAGTTTTCGATTCCACTAGGATTGGGTTCAGCTCCAAAGTAAACGTTTGCATACAAAGGTATCGTGGGGTGATGTCAGTTGCCTAACAGCATGCCCCTACGACAAACAACTGACAAATATCCACCATTATCTGATAGTCTGTCAGCCACCGAATTGTTAGATAGCCAGTAATGATGGGCATTGAAATAAAAAAAGGCTTATTTGGTGAAAATCTTTTTTTACGTCCTTAACTCCCACCCCTTCGTGTAAATCGCCAACCATAAGTACTAAAATTTATGTAAATGAAAAAATAATTAAAAAAGCAGAAAAAATTAAAATGTCATGGATTTTTTTTTTCAGTCATTTCTATACGTTCAGATCCCACATTAGGACAATAATGCGTTGCTAGTAAACAGAACACTATGGGAGACGTTGTAACACTAAATTATAATAGTAAGTGATCATATAAGAAGCAGTTTCACACTGGTTAACTCAACCCATAATGCAGGGGTTCCCTGACTATTATTCTAAGATTTTTCCTGACTTTTCCGATAAAATTCCCTAACTAATCACAAACGAAACCTTGAATTACATCCCGTTTCGGGAAAGATAGCTTCATGTTCGCATGAAATTTAACTATTCTATTCGAAACGGGTGAGATTTTTCCAGACTTTTCCTGGTTTGACCAAAAAATCCCGCTTTTCCCTGACTTTTCCGACACGATTCCCTAACTAATCGCAAACAAAACTCTGAATTACACTTCAGTTTTGGAGAAAATAGCTTCATGTTAGTATGACATTTAACTACTCTATTCGAAACGGAAGTGAGGTTTTCCTGGTTTGACCAAAAATCTCGCTTTATCCGGACTTTTCGGACAATTTTCCCTAACTAATCGCAAACAAAACTTTGAATTGAACTTTGGTTTTGGGGAAAATAGCTTCATGTTCGCATCACATTTAACTATTCTATTTGAAACGGAAGTGAGGGTTTTCCAGACTTTTCCTGGTTTGACCAAAAAATTCCGCTTTGCCCTGACTTTTCCGACATGATTCCTTAACTAATCCCAAACAAAACTTCGAATTACACTTCGGTTTTGGGGACAATAGCTCCACGTTCGCATGAGATTTAACTATTGTATTCGAAATGGAAGTGAGGTTTTCCCCAGACTTTTCCTAGTTTGACCAAAAAAATCCTGTTTCTCCAGACTTTTAGGGACGATTTTAGGTTCTCTAGGTTTTCTCGGTACTTGGAAACCTCGAAAATATAATCAGTTCTCTCTCGCTCTCTCAAAAATGGAAATGTTGTTGAATATTTTTTTTTAGAAAACAGTGTTGTGACGAATCAGAACCATGGAAAGAGTTGGAATGTATTTTAAATTAAATTGAGCCCCTCTTCTGGGAAAACAATGCCACAACGGAGGGCCTTTTCCCATTCTTTTGAGCAATCGGCAACAATTAAATCAAATTAAGAATTTGTTCTGACCATCATGGAGATCCATCCTATACGAAATATTTTTTCAAAGAGCAAGTATTTCATAAACTTCATTAAAAGTAAACAATGCTTTATTCAACTAAGCTTTAAACTAATATTTCTTTCAATTCTGTAGGGATTTTCAACTTTTATAAAAGTACGTAGTTTCTGTTTCACAAAAGGAAAATAGGTCTACATAATTTTTAAACTTCGTGTTTCAAGTGATAACATCTGCATGTTTTTAAATGAATATAAGGGTATACTTCAGTCGTTCCCTTACGTTCGACAACTATTTCTATTGAAGCTCTCTTTCCTAGACGCGTAAATGTTGCGCCTCAACGTAACAATGCAAACCGTCAAGAACGGACGCTGACAACAAAAAACCACTGGAAGTTTTTTCCTAGAAATCTTTATAAATGTTCTCGTTCTATTCGAAATAAAGTTGCTGTTATTATTATTATTATTATTATTATTATTATCATCATTGTTATAGCATGCCCAATACGCTTCCATTGGTTTTCTACTGACTTAGTCTGTTCTCGACGGTTTCCATTGTTGTGGCGCAAAACATGCGCATATAGAAAAACGCACCCCTCCACTGTAATGCGCAGCTTCATTGTTATATGATCTATGGATACCATATTAAAAATCCAAACATATAAAAAAATAACCAATGCATTATTTTTATTCAATTTGCGTATTCTCACACTAAATATATTCTTAGCACCATATTAAATTAAAGAACCTGCAAAATTCTTATACCAATGAAATTTTAGTCAAACCTTCATTGTCGGTGTGCTTTTACACAAATGAAAGCATTATGGAAGATTTACTATAATTTAAGTTAATAATGCTCTGTCTCTCTCTTTCTCCCTCCCTTCCTCCGTCCATCCATCCATCCATCTATCTATCTATCTCGCGTTTTAATCAGAGCATAGCTAACTAGTCAACCACTTCAAAAATCTCTTGAGGTAACTATTAACAAATTTACAGATTCGTTAGTTTATCACGATGCCGGCGATGTAAATGTTTAGAAAATGGGATCTTGTTTAATTTGGATCATTTGTTAATAGGATCTAAAGGTCTCAAATTCAAGATCTTCTTACCCAATTTAAGTCCTTAATTAGGAGTTTCTGAACAAACATTTTTAGAAATCCTTGTCCATACTTGATTTGGTTTCACCTTGCGGTCGGAATTAGCACTGAACTGTCATTTATGGGCAGGGAATCTCTTACAGCAATCTTATACGGTCCATTAGTGATGTATAATTGGATTAATTAATTCTAATTATAAATAATACATCATTCATCTAAACTAGAATACAATAACCACGCCCGGGTCATCCATAGCTCCGAAAGTATCTGTTACTATGGCAGTTACCACAAAGTGGACAGACTCTACAACACTTTTGTCATTAGTATGTCGTTGACACAAAGTGGTTGCTGTAGAGAGAAATAACGCGCTGCAGAACGAAGTGGTTGACCTCATGGAACACGACCCCAGCAAAAACAGCAGTCACCAGCCATTAGCTACCACATTCCTGTCCTTAACATCCACCGACACGGATCATCTTTATGAACGGTGCAACGACGGCTATCTTGATGATGGAGCGCCATCTTCGATGTTTTTTGTATTTCATTCCACACTTTTCAACCCGCTGGATTTCTTTCCTTAACTTCTGATAATTCGATTTGAGACAGCAAGGCCGTGACGAAACGAGTCTTTCTCTGACCATTAGTAGCAAAACTGGATTTCTCCTTCCTGCAAGTTTTTTCTAACGCTACTCCATATTTATGGCCCATTTACTAGAACTACCGTTACATAAAATATTCTGCAACTCTCTACCTCTTGAGACAACTCTTAATTATAATTAATTTGACGCCCATTTTCCCTTATAATAAGTCATTCATTGTTCTAACTTAATGAACGATTTTTTATATATATATAAAAAAAATAATGCTATTCAAGAACATGTAATGGCTTCTTGGAGTCGGTTCTTCACTCTCCCGCAAGGCGAATTACAAGCTTTTGGTTAACTCAAAAACTGAAAGACGATTACTTGGGACAATTTATGTGCAAAGCTGACATTTGCGCCTCAGTGAGGACATTGTCTTCATAGATTTCACCTTATGTCCGTGCATGTAATCTGGAGAACAAAGTGTTTATAAAATCGTTAGTTTGTGTTTAATCTCGCTATGTTTACAATCCAAACCATCCATGTCATGTGGCGCAAGAACAGCTAAGGCCTTATTGCTCAAGGATCTCCGATTTTCCGAGGAGTTCGGCTTTTTTTTCACCCAGACGACCTTATCCGAATCATCTGTTCTCTAGCCAAACACGTTGCTGTTGCATACCCGAAGAGCCAACCCGAACACGAATGTATAAAGTATAAAGCCAGTATTTCGTTAGCATTTCTATAGAACAAGAGGATCAACAGCATGTTTCTACAGAACTTACGCTTTTTCACGAGATCTGAACTTCAATCCCTCAAGGAATCAAACACCTCAACACGGATTGTCAGAAAAAAAAAAGACAACCACTCAGCACCAGAAGGATTCGAATCCTGATTTTCCTCACATCATACGAAATCATTACCATGCGGCCACAGTAAAAGCGTTTTCATCTGAAGAACAGATTAGATGGTGAAAGAGAGAGAGAGAGAAATAGACCACTGGCGTACCCAGAAAGAGGGTTGTAATCTCCCATTGCAATAGAATTCTGTATATATATACACATAAATATAATGAGTTATAGTAACTCATTATATTTATACTCTGTAACCCCCCATTGTAAGCCTGTAACCCTCTCCTTATGAACTTTCTGCGTACGCTAATGAGAGAGACAGTGGAGAACTATGCACTTACGACATAGCAAAACTTGTAACAAAAATTGAGATTTCTGAAACTTTAAACTCATCAACTTCGGTTTAAAAATCGAGTGTATAACTGGAAAGCTAATGTGTTGAAGCAACTCACCAGCAACTACCTCTGAAGCATAGAAAGTAATGAGGGAGGAACATCAATCTGACGAGCGAAGTAAGCCATAAGTTATTCGGTTAAATTCAATTGGTGGAAAACAAATTTCGAAAACTTCAAGAGCTAAAGAAGAAATAGAATAACGAATAAGCTCCTCATTGACTGGAAACTAGCGCAGAATGACAAAACGCCTCCTCAGTTAATGAACTGCCTCACAGTGGCTCCTGAAGGCAAAAAAGGATATCTGTGATAATGAATAGCTTTTCTTCAAGTCCGAAATAATTTATATGCTAATTGAGATTTAGAGTTTCGTAAAAACAAAGCAGCTTTGCCCAAACATGCAGAGCTAGAAATGCTACGTGAGTTGCACACTGAAGGGAAATCACTCTACGAACGAAGAATACCACGGAGGCGCACATGGAAAAGCAATGGCATATTCGGCGCTCTTACCACTTCCCAACAAAAGACTTCTAATTGATCTCATAAGTATTTGGATTTGCAATTTAAATAACGCATTTGCACGTCCCTCTTAGAAAGTTAATAGTATCTAAATTTACTGTTTGAATAGTAAATTAAATCATTGTTTACTATTAAAGCATTATCTTCATACAGAATGTTAAAATATTGAATGCATGTAATAGTATTATTAGCGTTATAAATCATAATGTTTTCTCTCTCTATTTTTTTTTTCAAGATTTACGGGCGTCAAATGTTGAATAAAAATTGGAAGTATGCCAGTCATCTAGAGCCGTAACCAGGCTGGGGCTATAGGGGGCTAAACCCCCTGGAAATTATTTTCTTTCATAATTCGAATATTGTAGAATTTTATTTTAAATTTTTTGTTTTGTACGAAATTGTACATGACAATGGAAATTGTTCTTTGACGTTAAAAATGTATTCAAAATAGCTCTCTACTGTAGATCTTGTGTACATAATGTTTTTTACATACGTTTGAATCTTCATATACTTTATAATAAGGATTGGGGAAATTATAGAGAGGTATACTAAAATTTATAAGTTTTTAATGCAAAATTTATTTTAAGAAATTTATTTATTAATTTTAAATATATTAGTCTGCTTATATATTTAGTGTTATTAAATATATTAATAAAATACATCAAAACATTTACGAATTTTAAGCCCCTGTAGCTTTCAACCCCCCACCCCTCACGTAACGAATGTCCAGCTATGGGCCTGAATCCATCAACCTAGAGTTTACAAAATTATTAAGAAGATTCATGAACATATATGTATGTACAATTACACATTACAATATATGTAAAATTACACATTACAATATATGTAAAATTACACATTACAATATATGTAAAATTACACATTACAATATATATTAAAATTACGCATTACAATATATGTAAAATTACACATTACAATATATGTAAAATTACACATTACAATATACGTAAAATTACACATTACAATATATGTAAAATTACATATTACAATATATGTAAAATTACACATTACAATATATGTAAAATTACACATTACAATATATGTAAAATTACAACATATTTTAAATTATGGGGGGAGGGCGCCACTTTCTCGTATAATTCAACGCCTCTGACGTTGTCAGTAAAAAATGCAAACGAAAGCAAAAAAAGAAAGTACGCATGCATTTGCAATGCGCCTTACGCTTTTTCAATGCACATGCCACGAAATTTTCAATTACGTTTTTTGCAAGGGAGTGACAGTGGCAAGATCACTGCCTTATTCTTGCCATTTCAATACACGTTTGTTTGTTTGTTTGTTTGGATTTTTATGGCGCAAGAGCATCTGGGCTATACTGCGCCAAACATGGTAAAATCAAAGACTGTAGTAAAAGCCAGTACTTTTTAAAAATTTTAAAACGTGCGTATGGTCAGCATGGTCATTTAAAATGTCAGAGAGTGATGAAGAGTTAAAAGTAAGAGTACGAGCAAGGTTATAGTTAATACAAGCCTTAAGAAACTACTCATAGCCTTAAGAAACTACTCATAGTATCGGGCATTTACTAATCTTTTTTTAAATAAATCGACTGTTTTCTAATATAAATATATATTTGGGCGAGGTGTGCTGGAAGGCGTAGTTGTCTATCTGTATTTTTATCTAGCAAATGTAAATAGAGAAAATAGTAAATGTAAATAGAGAATAGTAAATTAGAGAATAGAGAATAGTAAATTAGAGAATAGCGAATAGTAAATTAGAGAATAGAGAATAGTAAATTAGAGAATAGAGAATAGTAAATTAGAGAATTAGAGAATAGTAAATTAGAGAACAGAGAATAGTAAATTAGAAAATAGAGAATAGTAAATTAGAGAATAGAGAATAATTGCTAACAAATGAAAATATACATCACGTGGGATATGGAAATATATTAATTAATCTCTAAGTGTATGCAGGATAATTTGACGCAGCACTACGCAGATAAGACATATTAGCACGAATCAACTGTATAAGCGTGAAACGTTGATTTCTGCTTATAAACCTAATCTATAAGCGTTCATCTTCAAAATAAGCAATATGGTACATAATTCCAAAATACTTATATTATGCATAGGACATTTAAGTCCGGTGTTCGTTAGAAAAGTAGGGTTTGTATGGCTCCCTATTGTAAACAGACTGCACATTTATTTTTAGAGCTTAAGAATCTAGTGAAGAGATCGAAAGAGAAGAGAAGAAAATATTAATCATTAAAATGATCAACTTTTTACGCTAACTACAATCCGCTTAGATGGAATATATTTCCGACAAGAGTTTATTGTCAAATTCATAAGTTGGATTTCATCTGAATTGGACAACTCAATGTCAGTTCTTTACGGACGTTAGCGTAACTATGGCGACCGGGGGGCTTCCCCCCCCCCAAAAAAAAATCTAACCCTCCCAAAAATTGAAAAATTATATGACGAGCGTTAGAATTGTAGTTTATAGCTGCCTTTAGAATTTAAGCTTAGTTATGCTCGTGGACAACAAATTGAACATTTAAAAGGTGTTCAAAAATTAGGTTGTGTACTACTGATTACACTCAGACAAGAAAAACAGCCAATTCTAATAATAGATGTTATATGGTATTCCAAACTACCCACATCTGGTGTTTAAACTAGAGCTTTATGTATGCGACTCATCATCTCAAGGTTTAGTGGGCTGTAAGGGAACAAAGGGGACATCGTATCGGACTGAAACCGAACTAGCGACTTCTTCGTATGGACCAAAGTGTCATAAAAACTAGATTGTCGAAAACAGGGAGATGTTGCCGTTATCTTCGTATACACGTTTTTCGGGATATTAATTTAACCCCTCTTGGGGATAGGAAAATTACCACTATTAGTTAATACTCAAAACCAATGAAATAATACCTTGCTTGAAATGAAAAATAGGTCCAAATAAAAATTTATACAAAAAAGTTGCCTACCGTTAAATTTAAAAATGGACACATCTGTTAAAAGGTTTTACAACATAAGTAGAATAAAAAAATTCTTTAGATCTTAACTTACAGATATTTAAAATACAAAAAATTAAAACGATTAATTTAATTTAATGAAAATTTAATTTTAATTTAATGAAATTTTAATTTTAATTTAATGAAATTTTAATTTTAATTTAATGAAAATTTAATTTTAATTTAATGAAAATTTAATTTTAATTTAATGGAAAATTAAATGATCGGTTGATTCCGAAAAGGTGACTGTAGAATAGGTAACAAGAGGCACACGTTTCATTCCGGACTAGAAGTGAACGGAATCATTTACTGAGAAACATATTGAACGAGTTTGCACATCTTATAAAGATGGGAAGATCCGGTTAGCGAAAGAGTCAACTT
The DNA here is from genome assembly GCA_006491805.2 of Dysdera silvatica. NCBI lineage: Eukaryota > Metazoa > Arthropoda > Arachnida > Araneae > Dysderidae > Dysdera > Dysdera silvatica. Next base: position 120,730,598 of record QLNU02015270.1, read on the forward strand.
ACCTCAGTTCTAGATTTTGTGTAAGGTAATTTTTTTGTTGTTGTCTTTTTTACAAGAAAATGAACTCGTGATCGAAAGATTGCGATCAAAAAGCAATAATCAGGAACAATATGAACTTTACATGAAATCGACTAAGGTCGTTGAATGAAGAACGCGACAAGAGCAGTAAATGTAACTTCTAAGTCTAAATACCCTCAATTAATATACATATCGTAAATATTGAATAATTAAGAATGCAAAATTTAGCTGGCTTGAACATGCCCGCAGAACGCAACCGAAAAAGATTTATAAACGAACACTAAATTGAAAGTCTCAAGAAAATGGAAACAGAAGCAGTTTAGGAAATATATGAAGTGGAGAAATCTCTAAGAAACGAATTTAAAACACGGGGAGAAAGCACGAAACACATTGTGTGTAAGAAACTTCAAGAAACGAATTTACAGCACTCGGAGCAATCAATAAACTGGCAAAACACCGAGGCGAAAATGGTGATCTTTTGTGAAAGCCCTATTTTTCCTTACGAATTAGAGGACAAAAAAGAAAAAATATTAAATTAAATTCGAAAATTACACTATTTACTAATATCTAAGTGTTTGGGACATGATAAACCATAGGAAACATAGTCACAAAAATTTAATTGCTTTTTTAGTTTTCTTTGAAAACCCGAAAGGAAGCCCTACTCCGACGCCTTCAGAAACTAGAGGGAGGTATAGAACGTTCTCCAAGTAGCACTCGATCTTTCGTGACAGTTCTGGTTACGAGCTACTGCTCTTTGAAACGGGCCAAAAACACATTACAAACACCCAACTCCTTGTTCGCATTTCTGAAAAAAGTGTCCAACATCCACGATGCGTTAGTTGAAGCAAACGAAACCTAATACTCTCGCTGAAGTGCGGAGAATGGATGCTTTGAAGCGACTTTTAAAAACCCTTTCGCAAATTGCGAAACTCCAAATAATTACTGGAACGACGAACTCGTTTTAAAATCGTAATCAATTGTTTTCGCTTGAACCTTTGTTTGACTTGGATAAGATGCATGAAGAGGATTGAGCTGACCCACGTAAAGCCGTTTCGAGACTGGTTTCTTTTTCCTTTTCGTGTTGAACCCACGCGAGAAGACCTTTGATCCCGGCATCCATTTTTAGAATCTTCCTGGAGCCGAAAAAGAAGATGTCAAGGGCTGATGAAACGTCGAGATGAAGACAACAGCGGAACGAAGCGTGTGGCACGACCCTATATTCTCGGGTTCGCCCCCTTTAACCTCAAGAAGGGCGTCGAGGCGGTTGTCATAATCATTCCGTGCAACTTTGTAGAGTAAAAATGAAATAAAGGCACAGAAAAAGAAATCTGGCCAATTAGGAGGGTGGGCTTGGGGCTGAAACCGAGGGCGGCCCAAAAAGGCCGCCGATCCACCCCCACCCCCTCCCCTCCATTCAATTATCTCTCTTCTTCTTTTGATGTAAACTTTTCTCTTTCTTTTGAGAGCTATATCTTTGAGAGCAACAACTTCGGGCAAACACCAGGCCCTTCCCATTTCTCTATACGGGAGGCCCTCAAAGTTGTTATCTTCTTCGAAAATTTTCCTAATTTACAGGAGGTCTGCGTGTAGCAACTAAAGAGGGAGGTCTGAAACGCAGGTGATTCCAAGAAGACGTAGAAGACCTCCTGGGATTGGAGCAACTGACACTCCATGTATCCACAATAAATACAAGAATTAAAAATAATTGTACATCTTTACATCTGAAGTCACGTGATTAATTCGAAACATCCTAATTACAAGATGATCTTATCAACGTTGCCCGGGAAACTGAGAGTCAACACAACTGTCATTTTAATTCCTTTCCTTTACTCGAAGGAAACTGACTCATATTAACAAAGCAACAGAAACGCTCATTAACGTTTTTTATTCTCATTGTCATTTCAAAGCTAAGAGCCACGTCATAAGAGGCTGATTTCTGTTTTCCCCATGCGCTGTTTAAATTGCTTTGCTTTTAAAGTTTGAAAATGAAGTCGCCTTTATAATTTAATAATTTAATTTTAATTAAATAACGTACTCCTAATTTAATAATATCCTTCACTGTTGTAATTTGAATTATTGCATTTACTTAGTTATGTAAGATAATTTAACGTAGAATTAGGCAGATTAGATTTATAATACAATGTTTTTATGCGTATTTTTATATGCGTAATTTATAAGCGTAAATAAGATACCTTACTTATGCTTCTAACGTTGTATATTACTTATAAATCATTTACTTAGTTATTTAATATATAAATTTTATTAATTATTATAATGTTTGTTTTATAAACCTTACAATACTCCAGTGACCACGCTTTTTGAGTCCACTTGATTAGCTTCTCAATAAGTTTTGGTACGTACAAACATGCTGTTATCCGAAGATTCTGTTAAGCTATCATAATTATTTATAATATTACAGAACTATAATCTTTATAGTATTATAGTACCCCAATTTTTATAGTATTATAGCACCATAATGTTTATAGCATTATAGTATCACAATTTTCATAGCATTATGGTATCCCAATTTTTATAGTATTATAGCATCATAATTTTTATAGTATTATAATATAACAATTTTATAGTATTATAGTATCACAATTTTTATAGCATTATGGTATCCCAATTTTTATAGTATTATAGCATCATAATTTTTATAGCCAGCATTATAATTTTTATAGTATTATAGCACCATAATGTTTATAGTATTTTTAGTATCACAATTTTTTATAGCATTATATCCTACCTTAGTATTATAGCATCATAATTTTTATATTATTATAATATAACAATTTATAGTAATATAGTATCATGATTTTTTATAGTATTATAGTATCATAATTTTTTATAGTGCCATAGTATCCTAATTTTTATAGTATTGTAGCGTCATAATTTTTATAGTATTATAGCATCATAATTTTTATAGTATTATAGCATCACAATTTTCATAGCATTATGGTATCCCAATTTTTATAGTATTATAGCATCATAATTTTTATAGTATTATAATATAACAATTTTATAGTATTATAGTATCACAATTTTTATAGCATTATGGTATCCCAATTTTTATAGTATTATAGCATCATAATTTTGATAGTATTATAGTATAACAATTTTTATAGTATTATAGTATAACAATTTTTATAGTATTATAGTATCATAATTTTTATAGTATTATAGCATCATAATTTTTTATAGTGCCATAGTATCATAATTTTTTATAGTATTATAGTCCCATTTATATAGGACTGACGGCTAACGCCTTAACCTAGCCCGCCATGCTCTCCTGTGATGTTAACAATGTAAGCGAACGAATATGAAAATAATACCAAGAAACAAGTAAGATGAGTAGCATCATTATACAGCAGTAGCAGAGCATGACTTCAAACAGTGAGTTGTCTCCAAATCTCCACTACTGTTCATATTCTCCTACCCATCTCCCTTGCCGAATAAAAAATATAATTCATATAGCCAATAATTTTCCGCACCCATACCTAAACTCAAACTATAGCTTTTTTTGAAAATATTAAAAAGTCGGAGTTTAAAATGAGGACCATCGTTATGAACCAGAGTGCCTTGACCTACTCAACCACCAGGGCACAGCAACGATGTTCCTTTCCTTCGTATTCAATGTTTGTAAGGTATTATTACTCTTCCAGTGTTCACGTAGTTGCCAAATGACCACAGGAGCAATTTTTTGTAATTTTTGGCTCGAAATTGAGAGCGCCAATAATTCTTGACACCTACGAAAAAATGGCTGCACATCTACGGGTGATTTAAAATACAATACAAATTTATTTAGGTGAAATCGTGTTACATTATGATATTTTTACACATAGTTTGTAACATAGATATGCATTTCGCAAATTTCAGATTGATATTAGCGTGGGTAGCATTGATTAAAAACTACCGAGTCTGACGGAACCCATGACGCCCAATGGAAGGAAGATCGTTGTAGTATTTAAATGAAATAGCAGAATAACAACATGATATAATCGTAATAAATATACCATGTATGACAGTAATGGCTGTTACAATTTTAATAGATATTTACGGACATGGTTTTTAAAAGGAGAAATAGGATTAAGTGCATGTAATCTATTAGAGAGGAAATTCCAAATTTTAGGACCCATAGGATCTATTCCATACAGTGACAATTTAGCTATTCGATACAGAAGTTAGGGAAGTTTTAATGCCTGACTTTTCCAGCCTCGACCAGGAAATTTAATTTTTCCCTGACCTTTTCCTGACTTTTAGTCACGATTTAAAATTCCCTGATAATTCCAGGTAAGTGAGAAACCAGATGGCTATATCGCAGGTTTTTAATCTGCCTTCAAAGTGTTTCATAATGCAATTTTGCCTCAAAGGTCAGTGTTTCTCTTATTTTATTGAAAATGTCAGACTTGGAAAAAGTTGTACCATTTTATACACAACAGTTACTTGATAAAAATTTAGCACCTGACACTGCCATATTTAGGGCATATATTGTAAAACTCTTTGTTATATTAATTTGCAAATAAAGTTTTAAAATACGTTCGGATTCTCTGATAATCTGCTGTCTACAGTATGAAAATGACCTGCGTGAAGTGACATAAACATCAGATGAAATAATCCAAGTGTTTACTGAACGTATTTAAAAAAAAACTCTGATGCCAATATGCGTCCAATCCTTTAGATTATCAACAAGCTTGAGTTTGTAGTTTGTTGCAGAAGTACAAATAAAAATAATATAGGAAATAGTTTTCCAGGATTACAAATTACTCTGATAGCAACTATATTTATGTAAACGGCTGACCTAAAACCTTCAGCTCCCACGATTACGAAGTTTCCACTTTCGTTACTGTTTGGCACGGAAGTCGTCCGTCATACACAACAGACACCCCACCCCCCACTTGCATATATATATATATATATAGATAGACACACGCGTACAAACACACGCACTACACGCTTACATGAACAAAACAACATAGCACTGAGCATGCGCGAACGAAACCAACCCGCCACATACGCTTTTATGTTTTAAGAAAATGTGGTTCGTGATTTCCAGCAATTTCCTTAGCCCGTAGAGTCCTAAAAACGCAAAATATCCCCTTTTTTCCACTACGACTACCTCTGAATATAACGAGACCAACACCCTACCCATATCTTCCTCGCCCTCTCCCGGACTTCCGCAGTTTTTCCGGTCTAAAAGGCGCAAAAAAGGGAATTTAGAAGGCTACGTTTATATTTTCAGCGCTAAAGCTGACGGAATCTGGTTGTATGCAAGTCTTTTTTATACATTCCGTAGCAACAAACTCCGAAGATAGTACTAAAAAACTTTAGAAGCCCTAAAAAAAGCCCAAAATGTCACAGGCCTATTCCTTTAAACAGCAGATACGGGGAAAAAGGGTCGTTGAAAACATTCCCTTTTAGACTCCCTGGAAAAACGGGCTTTGAGTCCCATGGCTGTAGAACATGGCTCTCCTGGGGATAAAAGGGAAAGTGGTGTATTCCGCCCTGTATCCGCTATTCTGAAAGGCTGGAGAAGGAACGTAAAATAGAATAAAACAGACTTTCAAGCAAATGGATTGATTACATCGGATTCGGCTCCACAAAAAGCTTTTAAAATTTGCGACTACTGGATACACACACAGAAGCGAAGATGCTTCTTTTCTTCCCCTGTTTTTTAAGTTTATTTTTTTACTGTAAAAATGAGGGCTTTGGGGTTTTAACTGTCGGTTAATCTGAAGTTTTCTCTTTTAAAGAAGGTAAATTGTGTGTGTGCTTAAACAGAAAACGGAATCGATTTGAAATGTCAACCTTGGGAAATAACTTCCCATAGATCTTAGCCTTTGTCTGTCTGACTTACTGACAGATAACCTTAATTAAATTTAATTACCAAAGTTAAAAGTTAATTAAATAAAAATACTATAATGAAATAAAGGACGTGTTAAAATTGCGATATCAAATAAAATGCAATAAGGTAATATTACGATTACATAAGAAAATGCGTGCAAAACATGCATGCAACGGCACATTCATAATTCGGAAGTCATTTTATGTCATCGGTTTCATCTCAAATTATCCGTAGTGTAATTTTCAGATAAGCATGCAAACAGACTGAAATTGATTTGGTTAAATCACCGCCCACATACAGTGGTGCAGAAAATGGAGGGCTCATAGCTCAAGTCCTCCCATTGAATATCATAATACATACGTTTTCTCCATAACGCTGAATTATTTGACCATTTTAATGATAGTTAAGCCCTCCTCTCTAATTTTTAAACTGCTGCACCCCTGCCCACATATGTGCCCTGTTTTATTTATATAATATCATCCAATTCCCTACTGACAATTCCCCAATGAAATTATGTATTTTTCAGAAAACCTTGGATAGTTGTGGGACTTGGAAAACCCATCTGAAAACTACTTATTTGTTTTCTAAAAGCTCAGCAACGAAAAGCCGGGCTTCAGTACGAGATGTCGTGTCAGTATGGATGTGGAATTATTATATTTTAATATGTCAACAGCGTGCAACGTGTGGGCGAAGGTTACTTTCAAAATCGTGCATTTGCACCCTACCGCTTGCGCCGACTCCCTCTTTCAGGCAACAGCCCCGCCAATCAACGAGGAACATGAAAGAAGAGAAGAAAATTAACAAGGAGATGCCGGACGAATACAAGGCAGTTGTTACTTCACTCAACAGCCTTTATTCAATGGGCGCTGATAGCAGAAGGCGCAGAGAAGAAGGAAATAGAAATGCTGATAATTACAAGGTGCTACTAAAGTGTCAAGAGCCTGTCGGCAACAGCCGCTCCAAGAACGTTCAAGACATGGTGGGATCAAACCGTGAAGTCATTAATTTTGAATGTGGGAACCTCCAACTCATATTTAAAGAGGAAGAAAAAAATGGAGCAACCTCCAACTGAAACATAACGAATAAAAAAAAAATTATAGAACCTTTAGCCGGTATTTAAGGAAGGAAGAAACTATTGGAACCTTTGTTGAAATTTACAGATTGGAGCAGAGCAAAGGTTCTTGAACTGGGGTATTTAACAGAAAAGTGAAAATGCTTTTTAAGAGAAGAAGCGAAGGATATAAGCATTACATGAAGGTTCCTTTGGAAAGAAATTATGCAATCTTTCCTAGCCCCTCCCCCTTTGAAACAAAAATGTTTCAGAATGAACATTTATTACTCCGTATCCTCCCCTAGGTGTGTTCTTGATCTTTAGGTACCCTAACTTGATTCCACTAGTTGACTCATTTACCGATGATTCTGCAGTGAAAGTCCACTGAAACTTGCACCTAATCCTTTGGTTCCCGCATTGGCATAACTAGCCCTAAGTTACAGGAAACACTATGGATTTCTGGAGAGCAGCTATAGCCTCTAACCCAGGCCTCGATAACCTATGACCCGCGGGTCGCCGAGTGACCCATTTCATAATTTCAAGTGACCCACTTGAGTTCCGAAAATAAAGTATAACATACAAAAATAAATTATAAAACATAAATATGAAATGAAGAATATATAAAAAAATAAACTGAAAATAAATTATAACAATAACATTTTTGTTTGATTACAAAGTTGCGGTAACGAACATGCATTTTTATTTTTAAAAAATCAAAATTGTCACATAATTTCAAGGAGAAATCGATGAGTTTGACAACGCCGATCCATAATTCTTTGACATACATCTGGTGGCAAAGAAAAATCGGAGGATTATGACCTTTTCACGATATCAACGCGTTGGGCATCATTTCCTACGAAGTTTTCATCTCTGAAAAAAATTTGGCATTGCCATTTTGTCCGCATTCCGTTCAGCTTATAAATATGAGAAAATACTTCCACACATGAAATTTATTTTAAGTAAGAACAGATGCAGCTTAACTACCGAAAATTCAGATGCTTGTATTCGTCTAAGGCGATTAACTATAAGCCAGACTTGACTAAATTGACGTTACAAATTCAGCATCAGGGGGAACCATTGATATCGAAGAGAAAATTAAAATTCATTCGGTTATGTTTGTTTTTATAATAATTAGAATTATAATTTTTATGTTTAAAGTTTAAAGCGTATTATAATTATTTTCTCAATAAAATTTATCTTATTATACACTAAAAAAAGACTGTTTTAAAATAAAAGTACCATTGACCCGAAACGTCTTCTTAATGCACACATTTTGATTGATTTGACCCGCAACCAAAAAACGTTGCCGGCCCCTGCTCGGACCCAATTCTCAACACGTAACATTCAATTGCAATTTTCGATTTCCTATGTAAAGCTACATTTTTTACAGGGGACTAAATTCCCCTAATTACGAAAAGGGGGACCGGCAAATCAAAAAATTTAAAAAACGTTGAAACTGAAAATACCCCTACACGCCCAACCAAAATTTATACAATTGCTATAGTACATAGAAAATTGATCCCCCCACACTTCCCCATTTGATTCCTTGCTATATACATTTGGCAACCTCACCATAGAAGTGTATACGTTTGTTTGTTTGTTTTTTGGTTTTACGGCTCAAAGACTACAGTGGTCATGCTGCGCCGGGACCTACTGTTTTCCGAGGAATCCGAACCTCTTAAGGCCTAGGGAACCAAACCCCGGACTACAGTGAGCAGTGCGATCTTTATGAGATCTCTGAGTAAGCGTTCTTTTTGCACTGCTGGGAGTCGAACCCGGATTAGCCGCGCAATAGGAGAACGCGTTACCACACTGCGCCACCGCAGGGGAAGTGTATACGTCTTATTGCCGCTTACAGACACCAACGCTTCAGCTTTTGTAAGCTCTTTGCTCAGGCTCGTAGCTGGATGCTTGTTACAGAAGGGCTCTGAAAGTTACAGGCGCATGAAGCTACAAAGGGGCTTAAAATTGCAAATATTTTTATGTATGTTATAAATATTTTAGTAATACTGAATATATAAGCAAACCAATGTATTTAACGTTACTAAGTAGAATTTCTAACGTAAATTTAGTATATTTTACTCCATAATTTCCCTATACTTATTATAAGTATGTGAACACTTAAGCCTCTGTAAAAACATTATATGCGAAAGATCTACCATAGAAAGTTATTTTAAATACCTTTTTGACGTCAGAGAACAATTTCTATTGTTATGTACAATTTCTTACGAAACAAAATTTTAAATAAAATTCCTATTCATTTGAGAAAACATTTTGCAGGAGGGCTGACTATATTTCTAATAGGGCCCAGGTTCCTATAGCTAGCCTGAATACGGCTCTACCTTTACCTATCGGCGCATATTATGGATATTTGGCGCAGTATATTTAGCGAAGCTGTATTTGACGCAGTATACTGAATGCTCTTGCGCCACAAAAAAAACAAACAAACAAACTTTACCTATTCCAAAAGTATGTAAAATTTTGTGATGCATCTTCTTTTCGAGTTTTATAGTTCATGTTTAATTCGATAATGTCGCCCTCACATTTCCTGACCAACAATATAATTCACCGGCTGCTTAATGGTTACGCATTTGGCTACAATGTAGAGTAATCCTAGTTCCTTTTTTTTTTATTTTTTCTTTTTTGTGCTATATGGCACAAGGACATCAAAGGTCATGCTGCGCTACCTGTTTTCCTGATGAAACTCCGGTCCTCTTAAGGTCAAGAGAACAGACCTTTGAACTACAGCAATCAGTTGGTTGGAAAGCTTTTTTAACCATTAGAGACAAACCTGGGTTAAGGATGCACTAGATGAATACGCTAACGCATTACGGCAAGGCAAAACCGTAGCCAGGATTTAATTTCGGGGTTCAAAATTTTACATCATGCATCGATACAATCACCACACACAGAATGCTGCTGTGCCAAGTCCCTTTAATAAGGCAGTTTCGGGGGCTATCCCAAGATCCCTCCTGGGGTCATGCTGCAAGGTTTAAAATTCGAAATCAAACCATAAACGAATGGTTTCTTCTACCATAGTTTTCTTCGGCACTGGAATCTTTTAAAGATGTTTAAATTTCGCGGTTTTTTTTACAAACGTTGTCCCTTTTCACCTGCCCCATGAAAAGGCTTGCCACGATGTTTCTCCTGAAATTTTTATTATATCAATTTGGCAACGCTTAACCATCTAAATCAAACTAAAGTAGCCACCCACAATAAAACTTTTTGATAAGGTAGAATGCCCGTATCCAGAGGGCAATCTTAGTGACCGGTCCCCAAACGAAATTAAATTTTTAATGGGACTTGGCTACGGACTTGCATGCTGTAATTGTATCGATACATGCTGTAAAAATTTATGAACCCCCGAAATTAAATCTTGGCTACTGTTTTGTAATACACTGTGTCCGTAAAGTCATGGTGCACTTTTGACCGGTCACAGGAAATCAACGAAACAAGATAGATACGTGAACTCTTCACCAAATAACAGACAAACTCTCCAAGTTTCCGTAGTATTATGTGCAAGCGTGTGCGCACACAGGTGATGACGCAACACCACGAACTGCGCGGCAGTGGATCAGCCCACGCCCACGCCAGTCAAGATGTGGACGTTACAGAGGAAAATTCAGTGTGTTCTGTGGCTTGCTAAATTCGAATCCGTGACCAAAGTGCAATGTGAATATTGTCGCGTGTACAACGAAGATTGTGTTTAGCGATGAGGCGACATTCCATGTCTGTGGACACTATGTGTGTAGGGCAACTGTACTGAATAGGTATGAAACTTGGATAGTTTTCCTTTTATTTGGTGAAGATTTCACATTTCTATCTTGTTTCGTTGATTTCCTGTGACCGGTCAAAAGTGCACCATGACTTCACGGACACACTGTATAGCTATACTTGTCTTTGATTGCATGTTGCGGAAATTTAAGTAATCATCAAATATAAGTTTTGGAATACGAAGGGGGAAACACATCAACTTTTCTGTGTACTTCACCTCTAGCTCCGCTCGTTTATAATGCATTCCCTTTCACAAGATGTATAACAAAGAAATAAGAAAAAACACCATATTCTTGATGGTGAAAACAATAAAGAAGCAAATTGCATCAACACTGATGCAGGCATTGTTCCCAAGGATTATGATCAAGGGAAAATTTCGCAACAAAGCCAAGAACTCAGCACAAAAGCTTGGGTGTATTCAAAACAGAAAAAGGCCTCTGCATTGCAATTTCCATCACAACGCGTCGGCCACAATTTCACTTACAAAATTTCATCCGAATTACTTTTTAACCTGTATTTTCTACGACCAGAATACGTCTGTGTAACGTCCATGTAGTTGAATTTATGCATTAGTAACGTGGTGGGACCCTGTTTGTCCGAAATATAGGAAGTGTAGACGATTTCCGATAATCCGAACACACAAAATATTAATATGGGTGTTTTTGCGGAAAGCATTGAACAATTATTTACTAAAAAATAATAAATGCAGTAGATCATTTCGGTTGAGCGAAGATTAGATAATGAAGATTTTGCTATAATGAAATAATATAATTTATCTAACCTAAGTAACATTTTTGTTAATATGTGGTGTGCAATTTTCTAATTGTCATATTGGAGTATTCTTGAATTTTAAAAAGAATGCGGCCGATATTTGGATTAACAATCGAGGACAGCAGAGAGCAATGGCCTTTTCTTTCAAGGCTCTTCTCCAAATATGTAATATATTACATATTTGGAGAATACATAATATATTACAAATGTTGCCATATTACAGAAATCAGGCTGTAATTCCGTTTCCCTGCCTATCTGGCACCATGTTATTTTACACATTTTAGAATTGGTTTGGCAATTGGTTTGGGTTTCATTAAATATTAATATTTATTACTTTCTGTAAGATATTATTGCACTTTTCACACTCAGCCTAATTAACAAATGATCAACACACAAAGCTATGGCTTCTTTTTTTTTTTTCTTTTTTTTTGCAAGGACAAAAACCATGCCCTGGTAGCAATGTGTGTTGATTATTTGGCAATTGTGTTAACCTTGAGAAGGGTAATAATATCTTATATAAACTCTATTAGCAGGTTTCAATAGATATTGAACCCGCTATTGCTTTTGGTTTTTCTGTCTGTCTGCCTGTCTATACGCAATGAAAAGGACAAGGCAAAGGTCTTCCGTAAATGCAATAATGATGGCTGTTGTTAACATTGAAAACCTACCGAGTTACTTGAGAATTAGAGAGTTGCGAATTAGAGAGTTGCTGATTAGAGAGTTGCGGATTAGAGAGTTGCGAGTTAATGTTAATTGAAACCCGCTAAATTTAAATATCGACCTTTGACGATTTTCCTTCACTTGTATATATATACACAGTGGGGAGGGGGAGCATCGTTCCTGGGCCCTGGTGGTCTAGTTGTTAGGGCACTCTGGATCCAACGGGGAGACCCTGGCTCGACTCCAGACCGTAGCGATATCTCTTTTTCTCCTACGCGTTGAAAGATCTAGTTTGAGCCCGAGCATTGTGTCAAAAATTGCTATCTATAGTTAATAATTATGTTTATGGCCGCGTGGGGAAAACGACAACATGCGACAAAATGAGAACAGAGGCTTGTCCCACGTATTTTTTGATTTAATTTAAAACCAAACACTAAGAGTTTAGGCGCCAAGCTTTATTTATGAACTAAGAGCATGATTTTGAATTGTTGTGGATAGGTGTTGTTCAGTACCAGGATGGAATCTTTGTTCTTATTAATGCAAATAATCCAATGATAAAAGAGCTTTATCTAAAGGAAAATCAGGTTTATAAACGATTTTCCGAAAATACTCGGTAAAATTATACAAGATATTAAAAATATGCACGAATAGGAAATTTCATTTTGCATAACAAACTGGTTATAAGATTGCGTAAGCATTTTCGATCAGGTAAAGTACTGAGTTACGCGCAGGCTATGCATACGTATTCACTCCCGACCATCTACAAGTGGTATAACCAAGTGTAATTTTTTTTTTCACTTTGGTGCATGGGCGTCCATATTGGGGGCAATGGGGACTTGAGCCCCGCCTAGCCGTTTAAAAATTTGATTTGCCCGAACCTGCTATGCATTTACTTTCAAAAGTTTTACAGTCACATTTTAAAATAAGGTACTTTTTAGCTCATTACTAATTGTCAAGCAGTATCAATTATTTTTGTAGCGTTTTGGTATCTTGTACATTCACTAAAATTCTCGACAGCTTTGAGAAGGAGGTAATAATATTTCTCAGCCCCCTAGGAATATTCAATTTTTCTCAGACACCCCCGCCCACCCCCATAAAAGTATTGTGCGTTCACGCACAGTTGGCGTGTGATACCGTTAGCAGACGGGTTAGTCCATTGCAGTTTAGGGAAGGCCGTCTTGGAGGAACTGGTTTTTCCCGCGCGAAAAACCAGTTTCGGCAAGACGCCCTACCCTCTACTGCAGTGAACTAATTCGTCTACTAAAGGTATAGCACGCCAACTAAGCGCGAACGCACAATACTCATATAGGAGCTCATGCTTTCTTTTTCATTCAGTCTTTACGATGTCGAATGCCATGTATTCTACTGTAAATAGGTTTTTCCTTGTTTATTATGATTTTTGAAAATATTGTTATGTGGCAGTATAAATGTGTATATAATGTGTATAACGCATGTGTATGATAACGTATGTGTATAATGTGTAATACGCATTTAGTATAATTTTAAAGGAAACTGGTATTTTCAGGAAAATGTTGTTCTAATCCTCTGTAGGCATTAAATATACCCTTATCGTTATAATTATTATTATTATAATTATTATTATTATTTGCGTATACATTAATGCTTCCGAAATTTATAATACTCCTGTAAGAAATTTTTTACAGTGCGGAGCCCCTTGCACAAGCGAAACTGATTGATGTAGTCAACTATATGTAGAAATATTATTTTATACAGACTTGA
>QLNU02015270.1:120748393-120781741 GCA_006491805.2 Dysdera silvatica
ATCTATCCATCTATCCATCCATCCATCCATCCATCCATCCATCCATCCATCCATCCATCCATCCATCCATCCATCCATCCATCCATCCATTCATCCATCCATCCATCCATCCATCCATCCATCCATCCATCCATCCATCCATCCATCCATCCATCCATCCATCCATCCATCCATCCATCCATCCATCCATCCACAGAACCACACTGAACATTCAACGATGCCTGATGGCATTCTCGACCTTTCCACTGATTGATTGTCGATTCCAGAAGATTGCAACGATAATGAACCCCATTCAATGATTCCCGATCCGTCTCAGAACTCTAGAACACACATTCCACCTTCCACGTCCCAACTCCCAACCCCTCCTCGAGAACTCCATGGCCTTCCAGCCAATCACAGATTTAGAAGACCCATCCTCAAGAGAGATTAAGATTTGATGGATGAACAGATTCGACAGAGATGAGACAGACAGACAGACAGAAAACCATTCACATTCATTGAATTTAATTGATACATGTTGTTTATATGATTTTATTAAACGACATGCCCGAACGTTCTCAAGTCCGAATACCCAAATTCCTCGGCTTCAAAAAGTCGGTAATGCTCTCGGAAATGGAAATTAACTACAGAGATGGGGTTCTCGAATTGTTCGAAGAGCCCTATATTGCGGGTTCTGTGTACTTTCGGGAATTATTTCCACGTTTCAAAGCCATGAAATATTTAAACGATGAGAAAGCTTTAAAATTCTCAACAAGCAATACCAACGCCTAACGCCATGCTGGCGAGATTGATGAAGAGCCATTTCGATGCATTCCGTCTGAAAATGATCATGCTGTTAATATTAAGTTTAACATTAATTAATTAATTAATGTTTTAACATATTAATATCATAGTATTACATTAAAATTTTCCCCATTTAAATAAAAACCTCTTCTTATGTTTCATTTTAATTTGATCAAATTTGAAACAGTATTTCTTAACACGAAACCTACTCGTTAAAACTTGCCACATTATCACAGCCCTTATATTCTTTCTCGTTATTTCTCCATTCGAGGCCATCGACGCTGCTATTATTTCCTGTCTGGGACATCGCTGGGTGTCAAACAAAGGCAGACCATATCCTTAGGAGCCTTTCCTTATAATTTTAAACTCTCTTAGTCTTTCTATTCCTCTTTCTTTCTGATTTCTTTAACTTCTTACTCTTTTCGGCAGACGGTTCACTTTTCTTCTCGTAATATACCCCGATCATTCAACTTTTCTTCTCTAATCTTCTCTACAACACATTCTGTTTATATTTCTTTTTATATGTCTGTCTTTTACTTTCTTTCTCTTAGGTTTACTCCCAGGAACGTTGTTAGCATGTGCATTCCTGTTAATTGGAACACTTTCTCATTTCTTCCTTTGAATCCTCAACACTCGCATCCCTACATCATACAAGGATAATTTGCCTGTATATTCTGCCTTTCAATCTCTCTCTAGAATTTCCTTATTCACAAGGAATCTAGACATATCGCGCCATTTCAGCCACCCTATTTCAAGCATCTTCCAGTGGTAAAAATTATCAGACTATGTAAATTCCCTAAAATTAGTTTAGTTTCATGTGGGTTTTTTTTCGCTTTCGCTCATTCCACTCTTGTTCAGTATTCTTATTATACATTCTTTATATAGCAAGTCTAGTTTCTACCAGTAATTTGAATTGCTCCGTTTGATTTATTGAGTACTTTTCGTAAACTTCAGAAAATATTCATCATGTAATACGAAAATGCACAAAAATATTCATCATGTAATACGAAAATGCACAAAAATATTCATCATGTCATACGAAAATGAACAAAAATATTCATCATGTCATACGAAAATGAACAAAAATATTCATCATGTCATACGAAAATGTACAAAAATACTCATCATGTAATACGAAAATGCACAAAAATATTCATCATGTCATACGAAAATGAACAAAAATATTCATCATGTCATACGAAAATGAACAAAAATATTCATCATACAAATCGTTCAAAATTTTACGCCTAAATGATTGCACTTGTCTCTTATTTTGCATCCCAAGACTAACGAGTTATCTGCAACCAATAATATGGAACGTTTTAATGCAGCTTCGATATAGAAAACAATTTTGGTATTGTATTGTGTCCTGTTCGTCTTCAAGATGATTTTGTAACTGACAAGATATTGCCATTTTCGAATGAGGCTGCTTTTGCTTCCAGATACTATTATTTATGTTACACACACAGTTTTGCATTTCTGTCTCCCTAACCGAGTATTTGCCAGCCAACCACAACCTTGATAAAAGACACGGACTATTTACGGATTCAGGTTGGTCGTTAATGTTATATAAGTATGATTTTGAAGGGAGAACACTGCTGATATGCGTCCATAAACCAAGACAAAATGAATGACATAATGTAAACAAGCTGCCTAGATGATTATGGGAGCAAAATTGCTCTCTATAATTATGAGAGCAAACTTTCGAGCAACTTACAAGAGAAACAATTCATCTCTACGAGCAGTGGGCTTGGGTTTCTGCCCCGCTCATATAAAAGATAGAAGTTATTTACTTTAAACGCTAATTGAGTAATTACTTAATTAAAGAGGTGACAAAAAAGTCTCCGACGTTGCATTTTTTAATTGCTCAGATTCCGCTGAGGTGGCAAAAAGTTAATCAGGAAAGACACCGACAGTCTACAAGAGAGTTGTACTTTTGCAGATGTTGCGGAAAGTCTACAGAGACCCCTTTGTCTATCTTCCGCTCCCGTGCCTGCAACTTGGAATTAGGAGAAGTAAAAAAGAGCTCTCAAAACAGAGGCACTCTGCAGCAAAACGAGCAACAACTACATGGAACAAAAAGAACAAAAAAGGGATGCTCCAAGAAAAAAAAAGTAGACACAGAGCTCCAAACAATGTAAAACATCCAGCAGAACATTGAGACACATACACATAAAAAGGTGCGGAAAGAATTAGCTCTACGCCCCCCCCATCTTGGAAACGCAAGAAAAAAAAACAGGTACAAGGTAGCGAAGTCCTTTATTTTATGGCCTCTGGCGGAAATGTTGAAAACAATGTAGGCTAAACAAAGAGATACCGAAGAATAAAAGACCAACTCACAAAAAGTGGACGAAACTCCAAGAATTTCGTGGGGATGGAAGGAAACACAGTAGAAAGAGGCGATTTTGAGGATTACTTCCTCATGGGTAGTGGGAAGAATGCGAACCAAACGATGGTAGAAGTCATCAGATACCAAAACATTCTTATAGTGTAATCATGTGGGAGATTTGAACACTGGTGATGAACTCGCGACGCTAATAGCTGCAATTATCGGTGAGCGTTTTTATCGCATTAATTCAAAGACATGGGGCAGGGGATGTAATGATGATTGCTACATCTTTATCTCGAGAACATCAGGAGCCAGGGCTGAGAATGGAAAGCGGGAATTGGAAGCCACTACTGAATTTTGTATTAGAATTGCTCCTAAAACAATCCACCTTCTCAGGAGAATGGGACTGCAATGGAAGATAGAATCTGTTATGAAACAAATCGGATCGTTTTCTTAGTGTGAATTAAATATCAATCTATGTTTTCGTGTGAATTTTTGAAAAGTATTTGATAGCCATCCATTAAATTTTAGAAACTAAACAATGTACAGTAGAACCTCCATATAACGAAATGGACGGTTCCATGAAAAAAATTCGTTATATAGAAAATTCGCTATGTGGAAACGATGTATTCATGAACCAGGGTATTACAATATAATACCACAGTTAAAATCCCTTTTTCCAGTTAACAACCGTTTCTCATGAATAATGTTCAGCCCTTTAAAAAATAGATGTTTTAAGTGTGAAATGCGTATGCGTATAAAAGAGAGTTGAACGATTATTACCTTAAAATGAAAACATATTTAATGCTTCTTCCATACACATTCATGCTTTTGTGCAAAAAAATTCTAATATCCTGCTGCACAACAAATGGTGATGTTGATTCATCATAAAAGTGTTAACACCCCTGTGGGAAATTTGCAAGGTCTGGATTTCTGGTAATGAAACGAGCAAAAAAGCGCGACAAATAATACTATTCAAACAATACAGTGTATTCAAGGACAATTAGGGCCTGCTTCTAGTCTAACAGCTTTGCACTGTATGGGGCAACCAGACACAGGTGTTTGTGCTTAGGAAAACTCTTTATTAAGTCCTTCAGGCGTGCCTTATTCTGTTTGTTTGCCAATTACCTTAAAATCGCATTATCTTCCCACGGTATTAGGGAACCCGATGTCGCTGACGTGGCCACTCGATGTCGACTCTTCTGTTTTAGTCGTTAAAAATTTCGTTATATAGAAATTTATTTCGTTACAGAGAAACACTTTCATATGTAACGATCACAGGGATTTATCAAAACTTCGCTATATAGAGAATTTCGCTATACGGAAGTACGTTATATGGAGGTTCTGCTATATTTATAATCCAATTCTTGAGGTTACTCCATATTAGTACGACTAATTAAAAGACTTGGAAGTTATTTTCTCAAAGTATTGTCCAAAAACAAAAATTTCCTAAATGTAATTTCTTTACAAGTTGTAAGTCTTGCAGTATCGCAACGGAACATATGGGGTGTAAACAACTACCTAACGTGACTCCGGACTCATTACGCATTTCTGTTAGACTATACTTATGAACTTCACTAACACCTCACGACATCTGCACATTGTTGAAATTTTGTCTGGACTCTGCTGTGTTCTCCTCAAATGGTTCTATCTATAGACAAGTTTTTGGCACTGCCATGGGATCTCCGGTCTCAAGTGTTGTAGCTAACTTGGTTATGGAGTCATTTGAGGAAACTGCTTTGTCTTCACTGAATTTTAACATTAAATTCTGGAAAAGATACGTCGACGACACGTTTGTTGTACTTAAAACTAATACACTCCAAAGCTTCTTCCATTACCTTAATAACTTAAACTCACATATAAAATTCACATACGAAACAGAACAGAACAATAAACTCCCTTTCCTAGACGTTCTTGTACACAGATCTCACGATAACTCAATCTTCACCTCAGTTTACCGTAAACCCACACATACAGACAGATATCTCGATTTTAAATCGCATCATCCAACATGCCACAAAGCTTCCGTTGTTAAAACATTAAGTCTTAGAGCGAATTCTCACTGCAGTAATGAAACACTTTCAAACACAGAAACAAAACACATACACACGGCACTTAAAAATAATGGATACCCTAAACGATTCATTCTCAGAAACTGTAGACCCAATAGTACATCTTTAAACAATACATCTCACACCCGCATATCTATTCCATATATTCACGGCATTTCCGAAACAATCTCTCGCATCCTTAAAGAGGCAAATATCAAAACATTCTATTCCCCTGTCACAACACTTCGCAAACAACTTACAAAAGTTAAAGACCCAGTTCCACCAGAAGATCTCACAGGCGCCATATACCAAATACCATGCAAAGACTGCAACAAACATTACATAGGACAAACAAAAAGAATGATCAAAACAAGAAAAAAAGAACACAAACAAGCACTCGCGAAAGGAGACATAGCCTCACGTCTGGCAGAACACGCTTTACAACACGGACACGAACCCGACTGGGACTCAACAAAAATACTACACCGTCACATCACAAACAAGAATAGTAGACTCTTCTTAGAATCTTGGGAAACTTACAAACTACACGGGAAAGCCATTAATACATCACAACCACTTCCAGAAACTTATAAACAACTCTTACTCTGAAATGTATGAGACATCCCCAAATTAGGTAACCCGCAGTGTGGGTTTCTCATTGGTCCCTATTGGGGTTCTTCCATGATTCTATTGGAGGCCTCCCATTGGTTCTCATTGGGTTTTCCCATTCTGCGGGACTACTCTGATGAAGGGTTTTCCAGAAATTTCAAGTATAAAAAAGAGACAGAAACATAACATCGTCATTACTCCTGATGAAGGACTGCTGCTGATGCGTCCGAAAGCTTGAGTGATCTTTTTCATTGCTATTTTACCAGTGTTTAACCTTTTTATGTAATTTCCTCCCTGGTACCCTGTATTTTATTTCTATCATACTTATGAAATCTCAATTGAACTGCGTGGTTTCAAGAGGTTTGAAACCATTGGGTCGCTGGAACATATTATGACAACAAAAATCTACAGTGGTGTTTCAAACACACACACACACATCACTCAGCTTCAGTTATTTACTTACGTATTTGTTTTTATAAGCTCTAAGGGTGCCAGTTTATGTGACTTCATTACAAAATACAGTGGAAGTTCGTGAAGAACAAACCCTATAACTTATCGTGAACTCCAAACCACACCAGATTTTTAATAATCTGTATGTGGAGCTTTGCATAAACTATATTTCCATCCATCTTCACAATTCTCTCATTAAAAAAGGGATCTAAGCATTTTATGGTCACTTGATTTGTCGTAGCGTTGTGCTATCGTGTTTGGTAAGCATGCCAATAATCCGGTTATGATTCCAGATGGTAATCGGTGCCATTTTATTTACTTTTCGTATCCCTTTATGAACTCGGCTTGCAAATTCTTAAACGAAAGAGTTTTAGATTTCTCAGAAAACTGTAAGGTTCTGACACAACATAGTCATAGCTATCCTTGCACCATAGAATACAAGCAAACAAACCTATTATTCTTATATACTTTTACAGGAACACAGCAGAGCACTAAGCGCCTAGGATATCCTTTAGCAAATATTCAGCACCAAAAGATCTATATAAACTGGCTTAGGGAAGAGTCCTTGTTTAATAGCCCCATACAATTACAGCAACTTACTTTTTCGATTGATAGGGTTTTCGATGATAGGCTTGAATGGTGGAAGTTAAGGTATTGAACCATCGAAGAGGAAATAGGGGCAAAAGCCATTATTTAAGCATAGGAAGCTCTTGACTTCCACTACTATCTGTAGCGAAGAGAGCTCTGCCGCTGCTAATTCAACAATTGCGTGCTACAACCAAATTTGAAACAATTTAAAAACGCGATGTCAGTGTACGTGAAAGGCAACGAGTATCATGGACTTGCTCCAACGAAAAGAATAACTAAACAATAAAATGGCGTTCTAGACTCTGCACGAGAACTTTTTGGACAGCACGCAAAAGCGACGTCCCAGAACTGGACCCGCATTTACATTTAACAAGTGACCTGGGTGATTGGAAAGCCAAGTTGTTAATCAAAGGAGAGCTTATCAAGACTCGTGGGTGAAATTAGCGGCGCTGGCGGTTCGATTAGATGTTCGCAAAGATTCGATGTTGATTATTGGTGCAGCGATCCGGGTACATGGCGACAGCAGATTCGCCATCAGGCGCAACAAGGGTTTCAGCAGCAGGAGTAGTAGTTGAAGAAGTCTTTTAGAGGACAAGTTGGTGTAAACGTAATAAGCAGGAGGTTACACCATTCTGGAAAGACTTGTAAAAGAAAAATGGTAAATTGCTTTTCAGTTGTGGGTGGCTATCTTGTTAACTCTCAGGACCTGAAGGCGCGATTTAAACGGCAATTTTGTTCGCTCATCTTCGTCTGCACTGGGCGTGTACTAATAGCAGAATCCTTCATTTAAGAAAGGCATTTCGTACAGTTTACGTGAAGTCAACGTTACGCCGTATTCATTAAAAGATGAATGATTAAATAATATCCAAAAAGACCAACTAACAAAATGCAACTCCACCCTCGAAGGCGTTACTAAAAACCAATGCCCCATATCATAAATCATGTCAGCCCAGCTCATCGGCATGCAGGAGACCCCTTCTGCGAGCGACAATTAATCTTATAGCATTTTGCAAATGATCCCTGGTTAGCACCACTACGATGCTCAGCTTGCAGTGTCGTATGTTGGTTACCTTCACTAAAGCTCCTAATGAACGCCTTCTACCGACGCTTCATTACCGCTAGTAATTAAGAAAGGTGAACGAGGGATGTGAAGGGAGAGAAAGACAGTTAGATGTTCACCAAATAGACGAGGGGAGTGGGGAATCTCCGCTGAAGAGAGGAGGAGGAGGGAGGGAAATCCCTCTTTTCCCTATTAATAGCATTATTCTGAGTCGACGGAGCTTTTAATTGCGACCACAACTTCAGCATCCCTCATCCTTTTTAAAGAATGGAGGGAAGGGATAAAAAAAAGGGAAAATTCCAAGTCCTATAAGAAAGACTTCGTTAAAATCTCGTTATCCCACCTGAAAGGCAAAGTAGTGTGAAATGGAAGATTTCCCTTTTCCCCTTTCTAAATTTTATTTATAGTTTAATTCCCGCCGCTTAGTGTTTTCTCAGGCATTAGTGCCCCCATCCTCTCCCAATCATCCCGTCATGTGCAGCAGATTGTTACAAACATCCGTCAGTCGAACTGATGTTCTTGACTAAAGAGTGGTGATTATCTCCCAAAGAAAGAACAAAGAAAACTGAACTCGGAAGAGGTATTTCATTCTAAAGAAAAAGATCTTTGGATCCGTGGACCGTGACACACTATTTATAATAAAATGTATAAAATCTAACACCTAGCTAAAGCAACTATTAAAACATGGTCCAAAAAAATGTAGTTCGACGCCATCACCCCTAATTGAAGCGACACTATGTCTGACTCCCATCCGGCTTTTCTTAAGCAAAGATGGCGTCTTTCGGCAGAAATGTTTGTAGTAAATTCTTCAAAAGAAATTGTATTAAAATTGACAATGACGTTCTGGAACAGCGGAAATACATTAATAAATAAAACGGAGTCCCACCGTTCAAATATAAAACATTCCGTCTGAAAACTTCGATTCGGTGGTATCAAGAAAAGATAGGAAGATCTGGATTTGCGGAGGCCTAATGTACAGTCGTGGAAATACATTAGGCAGCGCTAATCTATTGAACGGCAAAGATACCGAAAGCATTAAGGACGAACCGTAGGTTCTAGGAGAGAGAGTGCAGAAAAAGAAGAAAAAAGATGCTCGAGAAGAAATGTTACAAATGCAACGTCAACGTTTTGCTTGAAAATTGGAGGGGAAGAAGAAGAAGAAGACGATGCAAAAATATTCGTAAAAAGAAGATGAAAGAATCGCAAAGCGTAAGAAATATTCGTAGATTCGTCGCGGAAGCTTTCGAACAAAAAGCAAGCATATCCAAACATTTTGATGGTGCCACAGTCTGTCGAAAAATCTGTTCGCAGGAATGCTTTTAGGTAGAGGTTACAAAGGATTTGGCATCCTGGACCAATCGATACCGGGGTCCTCATCGATGGAGGAGGAGTAGTAATAAGTGCGGCGGAGGTGGAGGGCATGACGGAGTAGGTGGTGACAGCGGACACGCCGAAACCTCCGGTAGGAATGCATCATTCATCGACAGTTGCAGATTGCCAACCTTTACTTAACGACCACCCGTCGTTAACAGCCTCATCCTTATCCACCGCACCCTCTTCCGCCACAACTTGTCTCTTATGCCATCAAATCTGCCATTAAATACCATCAACGTCTTTTACCATGGCATGTATCAGAGGAAACAGCGAGAATCCAAGCTGAATGGACGCAAACCCCAACCGAAACACGTTATCTTTCCTACTGTCATATCAGGCACTCTACCTAACCTCTCCTCCCCGGCATCGTTCTCACTTATCACACCCCTCATTTTCCATGTCCGGAAGCGTTTCAATTTATGCTAATGCAATGTCGATCCGTCAATGAGCCGATAGCTTGCTCCGGAAAAAAAAAAATATTTTTTTTTCCTCTCTCCATAGTTAATTTTTTCTTCTTCTGATCCTCGGTATTAGAAAACGAGGAGGAATGAAGCCTCCCCCATCGTCCGAGTAGATATGATATTGCCAGAAGATTAGAAACCGCATTCGGATGATTGAAAAAACTCAAGGCTCAGTATGTCGCATACAGAGTCAGTAGAAAACTGATTAAAACTGAAAAGTTGTTTTTCCATTCCATTTAAAAAAAAAAATAGAGAAAAGAAAGGGAAATAGATGAAATACAAAAAACTAAATAAAAGATTCAATCCTAGGATATGCGTTTGCGAAAACATACATTTTGTGTCTATAGATCAATATTGCGAAATAATATTGTAAAGCTGCAGATATCTGAGTTTTGTTTTTGTTTTTTTCAAAATAGAACAGAGTATTCAAATTATGCTTTTCAGCAATATAAATTTATTTATTTTACACCTGCTATTTGTCAACTTTTCTTTTCTTTGACTATTTTCAAAATTTGTTGCATAATTACACCACTGTAAATAATAATGCGTTTTAACTGCAAATTGTTTTTACATAAAATTCTACAGTGTCATTCATTTTTTTCCATTTTTTTCCCGATTTCTTTAACTTAAAATGTATTTTTAAGAGTTATTTTTCATCTAAAAATTACCATTCTTTAAAAAATTATATGGGTCAATATGGGAGAAAGAAATCTAAATATGGTATAAGTGCAATGTTATTAAATAAAATCAAATAGAATTGATCGGCAAAAGTAATATTTCGAAATATGGAAAATTACCAGCGAAGCCAACGCACGGACGTTGTACATTAATGAAAACGTGTGACGAAATAATTCAAAATGAACATACTGAATTAACCGAAATGGGAGAAAAAACAGTCTGTAAATTATTTGAGAAACAAAAATAACATTTACCTAATACGAACAGAACAAGATTGAGACGGAATCAATTACGGAGTACCTCAATATTAAAATAAGTTTCCCAAAACAAATAAAGAGAATAAATAAAAGTTTAAATTATTTAAGAAGAGAGTGCAACGCGAACTAGTAGACTGGTTATTGAATAATGAAACATGAGTGCAAATGGAGATACAACAGCGTTTGAAGAGCAAATCATACCATGGTATCTACTCTGGACCCTCTACATTAGGGTTGTCCAACCTTTTTGGGTAGCGGGCCACTTAAAGAATTTTCACGGATATTGCAGGCCAACGGTTTCATGAAAAAAATAGCAATAAAAATAAATAAAATGAAACAAAAACTTACTGAAGGCTTACCCTCAGTTTTCTCCGGATATTTGTTTGTTTACTTGCGACATAGAAGGGGATCGCCCATACTGTCCCCGTGGTCTTTCCCTATTTGCAAAAAAGAATCTAAAATTTTGGAATTTTTTTACTCCAAACAGTTGTCGGCCGGCCGGATTGTGGCCCGCGAGCCTTACGTTGGACAACCCTACTCTACATAGTATACAGCCTCATATTATTATTGTCAACTACATTGATATAATAAATAATTCTGTACATGAATGAATACAAGTATAGTGATTGACATACCCATCATGTGTGTTATTAAACGTTATGTCAACCGTGTACAGATTGTTCATAAATATTAATATCGCGAAAATTGTAATGGTGTATATATTTTTAAAAAATAGAAGATGTAATTATTATGTTATAAATATAATTTAAATATTTCTTATTTGTAGAAAATAACATATTAATATTTATTAATTATAAAAAAAAGATTTCCACTTTTTCTTTTAAAAAAAGCATTCCTTCATGAAATTTGTACCAACATTATATGTAAAACTCGTTAGTTGAAACAATTATCAACTATTTCGGAGAAGAACTGCTCCTGAACTATAGAAGATTGCTTTTAAAATGCATCTAATTTGAGTTTGTCCTGGAAAAGAAAGCTGGAGTACTCAGAGCACCACACAACATTTGGCTATCTGTGAAGCTGTCAAAGTCTTGAAAAGGCAGACTTTCCTCCCATAAGAGGAAAAAGTTCCATTGCTTTTGATCTAACGGGCAGCTCCCAACGCCGCCAAATAGATAATAGAACCCTGGTCATAACTCGTGTCTGACAGCCAATATTTTCTCTGAAAAAGCAAAACAAGCGACGTGTGTGTGAAAGGACGTGAAAGAGAGGACCGATCGAAAACTACACTGGCACGTTGTCAGCTCCAAATGGCCCGTTTATATGTTGTACCTTGGATATCTATAACTCCTCCCGAGTCCTAGACTTTACCTATTGTTTTGCAGCTATTATTTTAATCGTTCGGACGACGCTGGGTTATAAAGGAATAGTTCTTCTCTATCGTGTGATACGCCCTCTACATTTAAAATTAATCCTTTACAACCCTTCAGCAATTTTCCTAATGGGAACGAGGTTAAAAATAAATTCAACGTCAAATAAAAATACGCTTATCAGATTTGAAAAAGTAAACCTCGTATTTTTTACGACTCAAGGACAGCAAAAGCCATGCTGCGCTGGACCCTACAATTTTCTGAGGAACTCTAACCCCTTAAATCCTAGGAAACCAAGCCCCGGACTATGGAAAAACGGCTCACATTTCACGGTATCATTAAGCATCAAATGCGGGTTAATGGCACGACAGAAGAATGCTTTATTGCTACGCCAAAATAATGCACAGTAAACCAATATTTTTCCGGGGAACCCTAACCCCTTAAATCCTAGGAAACCAAACCTCGGACAAGGGAAAAACAGAGCACATTTCACGGTACTATTAAGCGTCGGATGCGGGTTAATGGCACGACAGACGAATTCTTTACCGCTGCGCCAAAATAATGCACAGTAAACCTATGTTTTTCCGGGGAACCTTAACTCTTTAAATCCTAGGAAACCAAACGCCGGGCTACGAAAAAAAGGCGCGCGTTTCACAATACTATTAAGCGTCCGATCTGGGTTAATGACACGACAGACGAATGCGTTTACTGCTACGCCAAAATAATGCACAGTAAACCTATATTTTTCCAGGGAACCCTGACCCCTTAAATCCTAGAAAGTGAAGCAACGGACTACGGAAAAAGCGGGGCACGTTTCACAACTATTGAACGTCGGATGCGGGTTCATGGCACGACGGACGAATGCGTTATTGCTACGCCACAGCAGGGCAGTGAACCCATACTTTTCTGGGGAACCCTAACCCTTTGAATCTCAAGAAACCAAACCACGAACTACAGTAAGCAGTCAGACGGTAGGCTTTCCTTCTTTTAGTAAATGAACGCTTTACCACTACACCACCACAAACTCATAGATTGAAGAAAATTCAACTATTGCTGGTTCAAACCCAGCTATGAGAACTTGGATGGTTCTTTTGTCTTTAGATTTTTATGGTTCAAAAGGGATTTCAGCTCGAATAAAAAAGCATGGACTGTTAGAAATTTGTGCCCGTAATTTACTCATTTACAATCATCCTTTTTTAATCAAGCAGTTCTTTCTTTGACGAGTATGGGAAAAGTCACACGCCTCTCTGTACTCAGTAGTTCGTTGTTTGTTTCAATGCCAGACGGACGTGGATTCCTGACGAAGGACGGCCAGGGTCCGTCCGAAACGCGTTGAAATTTGATTAATAAAATTTCTACTACGCTTAAGAACGTTGTTTTTTTTTATTTGTTAATTGTCAATTAATCAAGTTGATGGTCAATTAATCAAGTTAATTTCCAATTAATCAAATGGATTTTCAATAAATCAAATTAATTGCCAATTAATCAAACTAATTGTCAATTAATCAAATTACTGCCAATTAGTCAAATTATTGCCAATTAATGGAATTAATTACCGATTAATCAAGTTAATTTTCAATTAATCAAGTTAATCGTCTATTAATCAAATTGATTTTCTATAAATAAAATATCATCAAATATAATCAAATATCATCAAATATAATCAAATTAATCGCCAATTAATCAAACTAATTGTCCATTAATCAAACTAATTGTCCATTAATCAAACTAATTGTCCATTAATCAAACTAATTGTCGATTAATGAAATTAATTGTCGATTGATCAAGTTAATTGCCAATTATTCAACCTAATTGTTAATTAATCAAATTAATTGTTAATTCAGTTAATCAATCTTTAATCAAATCGCTTGATTATTTCCAAATCAAGTTATTTAACTAATTGTTAATCAAAATAATTAATGAATTGTGGATTAGTTAACTAATTACTAAAATTTGTTATATTTGATTGCTAAACAATTTAGTTAACTAATTATTGATTAATGAATTACGTATTTTTTATTGAACTTTGAAAATTTTTTATTAAGCAATTTAGTTAATTCATATTTCTTAATTAATTTAGCCATCTGAAGAAGAGTGAGAGAGAATGTTCATTAATTTAACTTAGCTCTTTTAATTGAAAAGTTAAACCTACTTCTTCAATTTCCAATTTAAATTTACTTCTTCAATTGCCAATTTAAATTGACTTCTTTATTTTTAAATTTACTGCCTTAATTTTAAGTTTGACTGATTCGATTTCGAACTTTAATTAACTAGCTAAATTTAAAATTTGAATTAGCGACTTTGGTACTTAAATTTACATCGTTATTTTGAGAATAGTTGTCCACTACTTAACTGTTGAATGGAGAACATAGCGGCCTAGTAAGACAAATAGATATTTTTGTCAAAATTTAGCATAAAAGCCATTTATACGAAAACGAGCTTAGGAAAATGAAATGGAATTGTATGTCTACTTTTTTTGCCCTAGTAGTAGGGATTTCCTTGCAAGAATTCTACAACCGATGGATCCAAATTCAGCAGTAAAAATTGGGAAATGAAAAATTGAATTTTTGTTCAAAAAATACCCCATTGTGTAAAAAGATTTTTAATTGATTTGCAAGGTTTGAACGCTTTGCATTAAACGAATCTCTAAAAATGTCTTCCCGGTCATTACGACATCGTTCGAGGAAATTAAATAAAATCTGGCAAGTAAGGGGGAACAGGCTAAGACAGCACAGGTTAGTAATAGTAATCGAACACAACTCAACAAACAAAGCCTGGAGTTTTAAGTTCGCCCAGCTAGCCGCTAATTTCGGGAACGTTGCTTTCGACTCCGGGACATTCCGGAGGACAGTTTCTCCCAAATTGAATCACCGAAAGACGAAAACTCGATTTGTTGGTTCTCTGAGTCCGGAATGGTACGGAGTAATTTCCTGGATTCGTCACCAGACCGCCCAAAATAAGAAGT
Organism: Dysdera silvatica; assembly: GCA_006491805.2. Taxonomy (NCBI): domain Eukaryota; kingdom Metazoa; phylum Arthropoda; class Arachnida; order Araneae; family Dysderidae; genus Dysdera; species Dysdera silvatica. Next base: position 120,763,330 of record QLNU02015270.1, read on the forward strand.
TCAGAGGCTCACTTCGTTAGAGTAAGGGATTTTCGGTGCCGGAATCACCAATTACAGTACGTTTCCTGGGGATTTTTTCCCTCTTTTTTTTCCCTAATTCCAGGTTTCGCTATTTGCTAGAAGACACTGAATTTTAAAAGGAGTTGGTAAACCTATAAGAGAGAAAGAACTTCGCCGATTTGCTCATAATCTAGGAAACAGCTCTAGCCGTTTTGTCCGGGTTTACAATGGAATAAAGGCAGAAGCCATTCCTTTTTGTTCAGTAAACAATGCCTTCTTCTCAAGTCATGATGTTCCCAACAGATGGTGGATCTTTGCAATTTAAAGCACACGTAATATGATTTTTTTGGGGTATTAACAAATATAATGACTTTGCAGTTTGTAAATGAAAAAAAACAGTTTCATAGCCTAGCGATCCTCGCACAATGACAGTTTATTAAACTGAAAGATTGTTTTTCTCAATGTAACGGAACGGCAAAATGTATACGATTTCTTCCGACCGTAATCGCGAAGGAAGGAAAACGATATTTTGGAGATAATAAAAAACGCAACTCGTGATAAACAATTGGAATTCAAAACCTGAAAAATTTTTCTCTCTTTTAAACATTCATATATACTTTACACAAGAATTTTCTTTCGTCGGACTTTTTTAATATTTCTCAAACTTGCGTTTTTTCCCTTTTTCACCGTTTTGGGATTCATGCGCTTTGCTTCACCGCAAGTCCCAGAGCGCTCCGCATTTTTTTCTTATTTACGTTTTTTCACGCAATATCCGTTTACCCTTTTCTAGCGGAAGAACTCAAAGTGGAGCAAACGAGTCGATTAGAAAATAAACGTATGACTGTTATAAAGTAATTATTAATATAGTTTTACAATTTATGAATTTCGCTTCATAACTGATTCGAAACAAGCACCGAAATGGAATATTAAGGTTCCTAAAATAAACTTTTCTGCATGAAATACAGGGTTTTTCAAATTAAACGGTACCTATTTAGGGAGATGTACAGAAAGGCATAATGGACGGATTTATATGAAATTCAGCATACAAATGTTTCTCGATATCCCCTCGTAATTGATGCCAAAAAAAATAATGTAAGTTTCACGGTTACGGTTATAGTTACTGAATTTCAAAATTTTCAAATGGCAACACCCGAATTTTTGAACGATAAGCACTATCAGAAACTTTAAATATCGTTGTAGTTTTAATTTTAGACTTAAAACTAAGAATTTTGTACAACGTTATGTAAAAGATAAATTGAGAGAAAGGAAAGGTACCGTTATCGAAAAACGTTCTTCAAAAACGTCAAGAAATTGCTGTAAGTGGGTAAACTTTTCGGTTTTAAGTCTAAAAATAATATTCCAACGGTACTAACGGTTTCTGATAATACTTGCCGTTATGTCTTTAAAAATTATAGGTGTTGCTATTTGAAAATATCGAAATTCAGTAACTATAACTATATGTAACGTATATTATCGCGTATTGAGAAATATCTGTATGCTAATTTTCATACACATCTGTCCGCCATAGCATCCTATATACAGCTAGCGTTTTATTCGAAAGACCCTGTATTGTATGTAATTAATAAAAATGCTGTTATACCGGGAGTTTCGGAACAGATATTATCAGGCCTGTAGCCAAGACGGGGCCAGAAGGGGCGTGACCCCAGTTGCCCCATTAAGCTATTTATATTGAACAATCTCCGGGTGCCCCGTGCCCCATATTCCCTTTGCCTTACCACAGTTGCCCCTTCATCCTGACTACAGACCCGGATATTACAGAAACTATATTTTTAATCGTTACTAGTAGAACAAATATTCTGAGGGAAAAGGTTCTCAAACTACATAGCCGAAGGATGTTGAATATGTTATCTATTTTATGAGGGTGGCATACTATGATGGGTTGAATTGTTGGTAAATTTTCATAAGATGGCGCCACAATTCATAAGTTGACGTCATGAGTAGCACATGACGTTCTTCAAACGCCCAGCTTTAGCAGACAGCGATGTATAATTGTATATCCGCAGGCAGTTGAATGGATCACTTTCGCATTTGCCACAATAATGGAAAAACATGAGTTCCATGACGTCATGAAACATTTTCATTTAAAGCAGTTAACTGACGAGCAAATTAAACTTCAGTTGGACGAAGACTCTGCACCAGCGTCAAAAATTGTTTGTTTATGTATAAATGAATTTTAACCTGACTGTACATGCACAGAAGTATAATTACGCTTCGGACGGCCATTTGAGATCACTACGGAAAAAACCATGGAAAATTTTCATAGTACGATTAATGGAAGATCACAAAATGTACGTGCGCGAGATTGCTAAGACTGAGCATTTCAAGTAAACAGGCACACATTGTCTTATATGAAATATTAAATATGAAAGAGCTGTCTGCGCCATGGTACCGCGTTTGTTGATTGTCGACCAAAAACTCACTGGAAAAGACATTTCAGTGCAGCGTTGGACCATGTTTCAGTACGATCCCGCGGACTTTTTTGCGTTGAACTGTGTCTATAGACGAAACTTGAATCCATCACTATTCCCCGGTGTGAAAACAATGGACAACGACTGAAGAAAGTGCATCAAAAAAAGGTGAGAACCACTTTGTCGGCGGGGAAGGTGAAGGCTACTATGTTTTGGGATTCTCATCATTTATTACTGGGGAAATGGTAGAAAACAATATACTCAAGAAGCATATAGAACATATCGTTTATATATCGAGATAAATATGCCAAGTAAAAATTAAATAATGCTAATTATATGTAGATCTTTAAGGTTTATATTATTTTTTAAATATTTCATAAATAATAAAACAATATTCCTATAAGCGGCCCCAATTTTCAAACCAATGAAGTCTTTCTTGCTACATGCCGAGTCATATGCGTTTGTAGTCTTTCATGGAAAAAATTTTTGAAGGCGCAAGGACTACACTTATTAATGTCACTGGGCAAAAGAACAAAAATTCGGAATATGCGCGCGCAAGTAAATGAAATAATTTTCACTGGGCCTGTTTTTTTATTAAATCACTTTAATCTTGTAGCCTGAATACAAGGCGCTTTCACTTCTACGTAGCAGTAACTTTTGAGACTTCAGGCCGACTAATGAAGAAGGATTAGGTCAGAAATCACAGGAAAGAAAGAAAGAAAAAAAAAAAAGGAGCAAGGCCCGCAAAACTTCAGAGGCCTTGAGGTTCGGCGCTCCCCGACACAAGGCGCAATGTGTCCTTATACACCTTAACGAGTTCGTTCTTCAGCCAAAAGCTAATGAGCTAAAGATTCCGCCTTCCTTAGAGATGGAAAAGAAAAAGAGCTGTGCACCCACGAAAATTCTTTTTACTCCCAAAATTAAGTAATCCTTTTGCATCTGCTTGTTAAAATGGAGTTAAAGCAATTTCTAGACATGACAATATGGCCCACCCTCTTCGTTGAACTAGGAACTCTTTATTTTTAAAGTTCCGTAACTCAGAACCCTGTCCATGCTAATGAGAAATACTATATTGAAAACAAGGCCTTATGCGATGAACACATAATCGCGTTTAGCAACTCGAAAGGCATTGTGCGGTAGAAAAAAAAATTCCTCACCACGCATAGTTCATTTCCTGTTTTTCAAAATGTAACTAAATTGCTTTTTAGAGCGAATGAACATTTCATAAACGCTATTCTGAGACTTGGAAAATATTAAAAAAAAGCAATCGCAATATTTTTTTGTAATGTCAATTAATTAATTACAGACAGACAGACTGGATGGTTGGTTGGTTGGTTTGTGCAATGGCAGCATGGATCATTCCGCACTAGACAATGCGAGACCTTACATACGGTTTTAATTAAATGCTTCACCATCCTCTTATTGTGTTACAGTATATTAATAAATTTAGTAAATGTTACAGTATATTAGTAAATTTAGTAAATGTTACAGTATATTAGTAAATTTATAAATGTTGGCATATTAGTAAACTTAGTAAATGTTGCAGCATATTAGTAAACTTAGTAAATGTTGCAGCATATTAGTAAACTTAGTAAGTGTTACAGCACATTAGTAAACTTAGTAAGTGTTACAGCACATTAGTAAACTTAGTAAGTGTTACAGCACATTAGTAAACTTAGTAAGTGTTACAGCACATTAGTAAACTTAGTAAATGTTACAGCACATTAGTAAACTTGGTAAGTGTTACAGCACATTAGTAAACTTAGTAAGTGTTACAGCATATTAGTAAACTTAGTAAATGTTACAGCATATTAGTAAACTTAGTAAATGTTACAGCATATTAGTAAACTTAGTAAATGTTACAGCATATTAGTAAACCTTAGTAAGTGTTATAGCATATTAGTAAACTTTATTTACAACTTAGTTCAGAGAAACGCAAGTTCTCGGGAGGTATATCACGGAAAGGTAATTTATAACGTTAAGCCGAAACCCATTCCACCTAACTCTGTGATCCACCCATTCATCTATCTGTGTTTCTCTTCCTTCGGTGTGGGTAAGAAATGGTATCGCAAGTCGAAAGTTATGATCAGGGCAGTAATTTTATCGAGACGCGAACTCTCGCGACATTTTTTGCGAATTTTGGTTCTTTTCCATAGTTGCCTAATTTATAATGAATTTTTGATCAATTTTTCTATTCCTATAACTTGGATACTGCCATCACCTGAAAGTCTGTTAAGTGTAATATGGAAGAAAGATGTATTTAAACTACATATGTGAAAGCTATTTTGCACTGTTTCACCGTAACTTTGAGAGTTTAAGCTAAAACGTTAGAATCCCGGTCATTAAAAATAAAGAACATTAGTATAAGAACGTAAGACCAGAGGCACAGCAAATAATCTATATGCAGGCGGGTTTTTTTTTTCTATCTGAAAATTGAACGAAACTCTGTTTTCAAATTTATGTATAATTTTACTTCCTTTTTGTGCCGATAGATGGCGATATAATTTTGCATAACTTTCTTTAACAATGAAATATAGACATTGTTATTATTTAATGTTAGTAATGACTTATTGTGAGTAATTTATCCTTTAAACTTTATCATAAGCATATATGTAAACGAAAAACAACTACTATAGAATTTACTACTATCCGCAGTTGTTTTTGCAACACATGACCTGCGTGCGGATAGGGCAATATTACTATACAATGCTCATTAAGTAACATAAATAATACATAATAATTTATATTACATAATAATACATAATACACATAATAATTTGCATACATACAACGCAATACATAATACATAAAATTTATATTACATAATAATACATGATAATTTATATTACATAATAATACATAATAATTTATACACATACAATACATAATAATTTATATTACATAATAATACATAATAATTTATATTACATAATAATACATAATACATAATAATTTATATTACATAATAATACATAATAATTTACATTGACATAATAATACATAATACATAATAATTTATATTACATAATAATACATAATACATAATAATTTATATTACATAATAATACATAATAATTTACATAATAATACATAATAAATAATAATTTATATTACATAATAATAATACATAATACATAAATTTATTACATAATACATAATTTATTACATAATACATAATTTATTACATAATACATAAATATTCCCAGTTTCGAAACGACAATGCAAATAATTATGATATTACTAGGAGGAGGAGGAATTGTGCAAGGATTTTACCCTTCCCAATGAAATCCTTGCACAATTCCTCCTCCTTCTAATAACATAATAATTATTTGCATTGCTGTTTCGAAACTGGAAATATTTATTTATTTATTCTATGTTAGTGTTACACTTCTTCCGCGATTTAAATATACAGGGTGGTTAGTAAAGTCCTTATACACGCAGATAACTGTCGAACGGAGAGAGCTATATGTACGAACGTGATGTATAGGTATAGTAAAGTGACTATGCGCTACAAGATGAGACGGAAAAATTCAGAACTTAGAACTGCTATCTCGAAAACTATTCAAGATATGGGGAAAAAGGTCAATTACAAAGTTGTTAAGCACCAGCTAGTTAGTACGAAATGATTTTTTTTTTTTTCACCACCTTAATAGGGCAAAAATCGTGATTTGTGAAGTTTAAGGGATACAGGACACCCCTGCGCGACAGCTTTCCCTTCGTACAGCTATGCGTGGAGGAGAAACTTCGGGTCGGGGCGATACTTCCATTGCACACACAATCTCGTCACAAAGCGGATGATATGCAAATGTGTACGCTACGTCATACGTTATCGGTAAGCATAAAATAGTGGCCAGGCAAGGAGTGTAAGACAGTGTGAGAAGTAAAACGGTGCGTTAAACGTCTGTAGTTCCATAATATATGGCGAATTATTCCAACAACGAGTATTGCGAGATGGTGCTGTTATATGGGGAATGTGGTCGTAATGCAAGAGAAAGTGCACAATAATATGCCGTCCGTTTTCCTTCGGGACTCCATCCGACTGCAATGACCATCACTAATGTGGTTCGACGGATAGCGTTACACCTCGTCCCCGTTCAGGTCGCCACGCAGGTGTAAGTCAGGGTGTGCAACCAGAGGACGTTTTAGCTTATGTTCTGGCCCACCCACGGTGCAGTTCAAGAGAAGTTGTTATGATGTGTGGCCTAACAGGCGGCCGTGTGCGGCAAATCTTGCAGCAAGTGGAAGCTCACCCCTACCGTGGAGTGCTGCTGCAGTCACTAGTTCCAGGGGCTGCTGAGCGACGTTTTTGTTGATGCAACTTTGTTATGAACACCTTAGATATGCAGCCGAATTTTTTAGCGAATGTCCTTTGGACGGAAGAGTCAAAATTCACCCGCAACGGGGTGTTAAATAGACACAACGGACATTATTGGGCTCTCGAAAATCCTTTATGGAGACGACCAGTCCGACATCAGGTGCGGTGGTCTGTTAATGTGTGGTGCGGTATTTTGAACAACAGACTCACTGGACCTGTATTCTATGAGGGCACATTAACGGGACGTCGATATTTGCAGCTGCTACAGAGCGTACTATCGGATATTTTGCATGATGTTCCATTGAGTGAGCGGAGAACCATGTGGTTCCAACATGACGGCGCTCCTCCTCACCATTCAACAGAAGTACAATTATTATTATCCCAAACCTTCCGCCAACAGGTCATTGGCTATGGTGGTAGTGTGAGCTGACCTGCACGGTCACCGGACCTTACCCCATTGGACTTCTTCCTTTGGGGCTATCTCAAAAGACACGTCTGTCACACCCAACCAACAACTGTGGACTATGTCCGCAGTCGCATTACCGATGCCTGTACAATGTAGCCAGGGTGAAAGGGCAATGCAATAAGCATATGCGGCACAAAGCACCCAGGGACTGACGAGTATAAAACTATTGCCAGGAACGGTAAAGAATTTAGACACTATGTCACAATAAACCCAAATAAATTTGGTGCTCCTGGATTTCTTTCCTTTTTTTTTTTTTTACATTACAAATGCTGTAATATTAATATATATCAAAGTTTGTATTTTAAATTTTATGGAGGAAGAATTGAGTGGGAGAAAAAGAATTTACCTATGGCGCTCTTATGCCTAGGTATTGTGGCCCTATTGGAAAATTCCTAAATGCCTATGAGGAAATTGTTAATATTTGCATATATATGTCAATGGGGTTAACTGGGGCACAAGCATGGGGAACTGCAGTCAGTCCCCTTCTGGCCACAGCGTGCATACAGGTCTGCTACTATTTGAACGTTGATTTTAACATTTAATGGCAAGGGGAAAGATAGCACATAATATACTTGAAACAAATAAGAATTAAGAGACCATTGAATAAATAGAACATTAATGCGAGAACACGTATACTGGCAAAATTTTACCCGCAAAGTGGGAGTAAAATTAGAAAGGAGAGACGCTTATGCCGCCTCCGAACGCCCCCTTCCCCACTAATTAAATCTGAAATATAATCACATCGCCCTTTAAGTCATTTTCCATTTTTATTCATTTACACAACCTCCATGGGAACGAATTCGCCCCTTGTCAGAGATCATCTTATTATACAATGTAATCCGTCCTAGCAAATTTTGAGCGACCTGGTAATGAGTATTGATCAATTTTAATAGTAAAGGCTTTTAACGAAAGCCACGCCATCCCTATGTATCCGTGTCCGGGGAAGCCATCGCAATGCTCGGCCGAGGTGAAATGCCGTGTTCCCTCTCGATGGACGACTAATAATTGTTTCCCGGACTCTCGTTCCCGCCCAAATGGACCTCGTTAGCGTAGTGTGCGTGCAATGGCGCTTTTAGGTAGGTGGGCGGGGAGCAATGAGGAGCCATATGCAAATATCCGCCAAGCTTGCGTGCGCCCCTACGAATTGGTTTCGCATTCAAAAATATCCTATTTAGTAATTTTCGGGGAGGAATGTGTTTTAATGTGCCGAGTTGCCAATTACCGAGGACGTCTTACTCCACAGAAACGAAATTAGGATACAGTCCCTTCTGCAAAGCGCTCCATAATTATTCATTAATCTTTATTTAGCCTTTTTTAAGGCGATATTGCCTGAGTAAAAGAAATGGGGGAGCAGCCTAAAATTAAACTATTAAATTTAAAAGTATATTACCCTTACAATTTTCTCAAGGACTGCTTGATTCTTTTTGATATCCCAATGTTTCTGAAACGAACTGAAGCAATACTCTATTTCAAAAGCGACGGCGCCTAGATATGGATAATCTCAATTTTCCAATGCAGCTATAATTATTTTAAAATGAATTAAATCATGGATACGGGATCATAAAGTTCATGGATAAGAAATCGCAATAATCTGAGGCATAAAATCATAAGGAAAATGTAGATAACTAAAATACGAATATTTCAAATATGTCGCTATCGAGCAAAGTTTTTATTTAAACTTTAAATGTTTAAATAACTTGGCAGCATGGTGTCTTACGGAGGAGTAACTGAGAAGAATACGAGACAGCGAATCCGAGATGACAAAGGTACCTTTGCACAATTAAAATATTTATTAAACTGTATTAATTAAAATGTATAGTGAAACTCGCAATACAGAAGAAATACCACACTAAAAAAATTTAATTTAAAATCAGTGCCTCATTATGGCTACTGGACGTGTAAAGTAAACAAGCCAATAACAAACTAAATTTAGTTTTTATAAATAACGGCCTCTGAACGATGTTGAACATATATTGACCAAAAAATTCCGAGCCAGCATACTTACTGATCTGTCCGCAATTACCTGAACTGTGTACCATGGACCACTTGCTTCAAACCAATGACAAGGCTGTAATGGCGGAAAATTTTTGGAAATGTGAAGTTTGATCTAGACACAAAAAGAAGGATTAACCTAAAAGAGATGAGATAGAGAGAGAATGTGGAGGGAGTATGGGAGGGACTATGGAAAGAGAATATGAGAAAAGAGAATATGAGAATATGGAGGTTTGGAATATCTGCGAACAGAAACTCCTATCAGAAAAAATAAAACAAATAGAATATATAGTTATCCAGGACATTAGTTGAAGAAGAAATCGAACAACATTTGAAGACAAACCCTGGACTGGAACCCAAAAAGAAAAACTTAAAGTGGATTAAGAAATACATGCAAGAGAACTGTATAAGTCGCAATAAATGAAGAGTGGAAAATATGGGGAGGGATCAAGGAACTGGCGGAAAAGTGAGGCAAATGAAATTCCTTTGAAAAGGTATTCCCCTAAGAACTAAAGTGAGAGAGAGAGAGAGAGAGAGAGAGAGAGTGGCAGAGTTTGTTTTACGTACATAGAAATGTAAAGGATTTAAAGAAATTGCGTTTTCCTTTATCTGAAAATGTCTTTTTTATTTTTTCGAAAAACATAAATAAAAAACATGAAATTTAAAAAACGGCCATTAAGCCTTTTGTTAAAGTATAAACCCAAATTTTAGACTTTAAGAAAAATCTGCTTGAATTTTACGTTTTAAAGGTAATAAGCCTTTTAAATAAGAATCTTCACCAAAACGCACATTTCAATTTGAGTATCTTGCTTGTGAACGCTCACATGTGAATACTTTATACGAGAGTGTTCAAAAAATAAGTTTCCCTAATTTTTATATCACAGTACACGCGATATCGGAAGTTTATGTGGACAGGCAATTTTAGTTTGGGTTTAGTGGCATCACTTGGATCCGGTTTCACGACTTTCAAGCGTTCAAGCCTCATTTTATAGCTGACCACTTTGAAGACTCCACTTCGTTTTACTGCCAACTGTGAAACAAGGAGTGTGATTCATTTTTTGACTGCAAAAAAGGAATCGGCCGTGGTGGACATTCGTCATCAGTTATGCAGTGTTTATGGTGAAGATGTCGTGTCTGTGCCAATGGTTCGTCATTGGCGAACGATGTTCATTGAAGGCAGAGAAAATATTCATGATGGTGAGCCACCAAGATGGTGAGGGCGACCAACGACCTCTCGCCAAGTCGCCGCCATTCCTACTGTGCGCGAGGTCATTTAAGGAACGACAATAAATGCATGGCGCTACTGTGAAGTGCTGACCATACTTCATCGTGTTATTCAGAACAAAAGGCGGGAGCTATTGTCAAGAAAAGTTTTGATTCCTCACGACAACACCCGGCCTCATGCTTTTCAAGCAACGAGGGAGCTTCTGCAGAAATGGGAGATTTTCAAACACCCTCCTTACTCTCCTGACCTTGCTCCAAATGACTTCCATCTGTTTCCGGAACTTAAAAGCCATCACGGCTGTCCCCGCTTCGTCAATGACAACGAAGTGAAAGAAGAGGTACAAACTGATTTCAGAATTTGGCGGCAAATTGGTATGAAGAGGGAATTAAGAAACTGTTGCCTAGGTACAAGTAACGTTTGGAAAGGGATGGAAAATTGAAAAATAATGTACAAAAGTAAATAAATATGTTTAACAATTTTGTAATTATTTTTTTATTTTTCCTTGATAAGGGAAACTTACTTTTTGAGTTATTGAGTTTCATATTACAAGGAAAAAATATACAGAAGAACCTTCCTAAAGTGACCACCTTTGGGACTGGACTGCAATGGTCATCACAGACAAGTGTATATACGACAGACTTTGTGTGAAGTGGTCACTTTATCCAGGTGGTCACTTTACCAGGTTTCACTGCACTTGTAAAGTTTAATTTTATTTTCCAGTTTTTGCTTTTAGAATTTTCTGTAATATTTCTTCAAATTATTAGCATTATATCATTTATAAAATGTTTACTGGATTGCATATACTAATTAGGTATATACAGTTGAAAAAAAACTTCGATATTTCTGACCCTTTTATCTCAAATCCCTCCATCTCTCAAAAAATATTTTCCCCCGCACTTTTGTCATTGTCAATATATTTTTTATAGTTACCGCGACGCTTGTTTTTTTTTTTTGTTTTTGTTTTTTTTTTAAACTCTTATTATTTTGATTTACAAATTCGGAAAGGTACTCAAGGCGTTTATATACAGGCGTTCAGATATCTTTACACGTGCATATTTTTTTAATATATTTTATGATGCCTAATAGATATATAAAAACGGCATTTATATTGTAATTATGCCATAGCATATATAATATTTCTTGGAACTAAAGGAAGATGCAATGGTAATTAAGAGTAGGAATCAGCAATCATCTTGCGATTTTGTGTCGAAGTAATACAGTGGATTTAGTCTTGGTGTCAGCGAAACCGCATGTCAAAGTTTGCCGCGTGCCTCTCTTCAAATGATGAACGTCACATTCTTGCCCAATTTAGTAACGCAAATTTAGAAGATTTTTTAGTATGTACATGAAAAGATTTCCTTTTTCCTTGAAAATGTTCTTGTACGCTTGACGTATGATTTACAACAATTTTACACCATAAGCCCAAAATTTCATCAAACCATTTACTGCATGAAAGCATATTCGCCAGTCCGAGGATTTTGAAAAAAACGGAGATCAGGTTTTTTACCTTTCTTAGAGTAGTCATTTTGGAAATACAGTAGAACCTGTCTTAAGTGACCACCTCTGGGACTGGACTGCAATGGTCGGCATAGACAGGTGATCGTTCTACACGACAGGCTTTGATACATGCATGACTAAACCCCTTCCAATTCCCTTTTATGAAAGTGATCATTTTATTCAAGGGGTGACTTTTCCAGGATCCATTGTATTAATTACTCACAATACTAACCTCGCGACGAGTATAAAGATTAAAATATTGAGAAATTGAAGTCTTAGATAGAAATAGAACTAAGTGTCCTTCAAGAGATTTCACTATCTGATTGCAGACATATTCTTCCGTACATTTTTCCACGACATTTAGAAACGTTTTTCTTAAAAAAATTTCGAATGCAGGAAGGGATTTTACTTGAAAAAAAAATATACTTGCTTTTTTTAATTTTAACAGCCATATATTCGATTCCTTTTCTTTTTTTAAATCATTTCGCGCACCACTCAAACTTGATCAGTGTGTCATAGAACACCCTGTCCTGGTTTTTTAATGCTAGGAATTATATACAAATTCATTTGCAGCCATTCACAAAACTCGTTTATTTTACACTTGTTTTCATAATAATAGAAATCTCTAAAAACTATTCACCATAAATACCTTTTACGCTGCTCCAAATCATCATACATTATCCGTTTCCGGAAATTTAAAACTACGCAAGTGATCAGTCAGACCCTGCTCCATATTCCTTTACAAGCGTCTATCAATCTTGTCACACAACACTACATTGACAAGCGAACCATTTTGTAATATATCAGTCCCGATTCGCTCACCACTAGCCAAGTGTGACGTCATTAAGCTAGGGAAATAACAATATTGATGAAGTACGAAAAATAAACCAAAGCCCAAAAAAAAATGGTTCGTTACTCTTTCACAGTTCCAATTCATGCATGACGTCGTGCGCAGATCACTGTTCCGTCACTTTCACCAGCCCACGCTTTTATGCATGTGAAGCCAAACTTTCAGATCAATTTCTGCTTGTCATAAAACTTTATTTCCGGGGTCACCGTGCGGAATAAGGCATAATTTAATTGTTTTTGTCGACTTCCTTTTTAAAAATTCAAACTTAGTATAGAGCTCTTCAATTTTTTTAAAATGCTTATAGAACTTCTAAAGCATTTTTATTATTATTAGTAATAATAATTTATTTTTTACACAATTGCACTACTTATGCATATATCAATATTGCTTGCATGCCTTTGCTCATTAGACCATTATGTCTATTTTAAAATGTTATCTCTGTACTTCATTTCTATGTATATACATCGTTTTGTTTTACTTTTAGGTTTTATGCCTTAGTAATATTATATAAAATATAATACTTATGTTTTATGCCTATAGTATATATTTATATAATATATATATATTATATATATATTATATCAGCACATTCTATATAAACACAGACTTCAATATAAAATTGAGCTGTACTGTAAAACAAATATGAACGTCAAGAAGAAAAAAATAAGTCACAGCCAATGGATCTGACCCCAAACCCATGCAGTAGCTAAACTATTCCCTTCAGGACATTTTGAAAACGTTCTTTCCTTTTTTTCCTATTTTGTTATCCTTATCTTCCTGTGGTGTTACCCATTTTCGATGTTTTCAAGGGATTGGAAACTTTACGACGTTTGAAAAGGAACATAGCTTAAAATTTTATATTAGAGATTGTTGAAAGAAAACTCAGTTACGACCATGTTGTATACCTTATTCTTTTTTAAAAAAAAATGTATTTTTTACACGATTTTGAAATCGAAAAAAAAAATTGAATACGAACGTTGAACGTCAACCGTGTAAAAAGGGGAAGCCTTTTTATTAATTCGACCATGTTATTTCAAATCGCTTAAAAAAGTGTAAAAATGGTACAGAAACGTACAAAACGTGTAAAAATGGTAAAGAAACATAAAAAGTGTAAAGGAACGTGTAAAAAGTGTAAAGAAAAGTATCAAACTTTAAAGAAACGTGTAAAAGAGTGTAAAGAAACGTGTAAAAAACGTATAATAGTTATTTAAAAAGATCCTTACGTATGTATAATGAAGACATATTCTAATGCATCAGCTTTTCACCATGCTTTAAGCTACTAAGATGGAATCAGCTCCTAGCGAGTTTCGTTTTTCCTACCGAAATTTACTATAAGATATTCATTGTGTTAAATATTTTACGCGTTCATGTTGTATGTACATATTCTCCTCGAGAATCGTGCATTTATATTTAATATCACTTATATCCGTATCGTATATATTCATATATCCTAATGGTTATAGCACCGAAAATATACGCGAAAGGTTACTTTACAATATTACTTATTATACACTGTATTTATATTTAATATCACTTATATCCGTATCGTATATATTCATATATCCTAATGGTTATAGCACCGAAAATATACGCGAAAGGTTACTTTACAATATTACTTATTATACACTGTATTTTTACACTCATAGAAATAATGTATTTACTTCTTACACTCATCCCCATCGCACTGTCGGCTATCAGGCATTTGCCATAAAATCTATAGTTCGTAAGTGAATATTGATGTCTGGGGACGTTGATGGGGATGTTGGCGGACTTATGGAAATTTAGAAGACTTAAACGCCCCCCACCCTCCAGGATGCTTTATACTGAATAAAATAATTTGAGAGAGGGTTAGCATTATGTTTAAGCGTGTTCCTCTCCTAAAATAATTGTTGGATCCACTACTGGCAAAGAACTAAACTACAAGTACAAGAAATTGAAGTGCTCTTCAATCCTAAACGGACAAAACATGTGCTTAATTTCTTATAGTGATTTATGGGATAAAAATTACATGTCACACTTTTTGGAAATTGACGATTTTGGCCGCAGAAATTGGCCTGGTCAATAACGTGGACAAAACGTAAGGGAATGGTCCTATTGACAACGATGTTCGCATGGTTTTCGCTTACTGCATTATGCATGGATGACGGCTGTTTTGGCCACATGTGCGGATAGACAGACCCTCCCACCGCCACTGTTTATGACTGAGACAATAGATAATGCATTGAATCGAGCATCGTTCCATGCGACAAAACATACACCAGATCTTTAAAACATGACTCTGAAAGCAAGGAAACAATATTCGGAATAATACGAAGGAAAACCTTCGAATCCGACTTCATGTGTATTGCGCGAAACTCATGTGACCAACTCGCTAAAGCTGCGGTGCACGTGTGCATAATTAAGCAGTATTACTCAAATTATTTCAGTCTTATTAAAATAAAAGGATACATTTAGATTCATAAGTAAATACAACATTATAAGCGTAAGTAAGGTTGTTAAAACGGTTTTTATTTCAACGTACGTTTCTGACGGACTTGGCCGTCTCTTGTCAGGAATGCAAAATGGGAAAATAAATATTAGAAAACTGGAGATGTTGTTATTGCATGACTGTTGTGTTGCTAGTTGTGGATGAATAATTAATGTGAAAATTTTATTAAACGTTTCCAATCTTGACCGAAAGTGGGAGTAGATTTTGGTTCATTGACTATGATAGAAGAATTCTTATTGATATGGAACGCTTACATAACTCTTACATAAAAGGATACATCAAGTGTAGAAATTAATCATCCAATTACCCAAGTCACAATTTGTACTAAAAAAATATCCTATCAGTATAAGCAGCACCCATATAAGTAAATACTTCAGTATATATATATATATATATATAGGTATAGATATAGACGGTAAAATAGAAACGGCCGAGATCCCCATCCGGCGCGGAATCTTTCAAGGAGACGCACTAAGCCCCCAGTGGTTCTGCTTGGCGTTAAACCCCTTGTCAAGGATGCTGAACACAAGTAAATACGGATACATGCTGAAGAAAGACAAGAGAAACCTACATAAAGTCTCCCACCTCATGTACGTAGATGACATCAAGCTATACGCGCCAACAATCACCCAACTCCGACAACTCATCAGTATAACAGAGACATTCTCCAAGGACATAGGAATGGAATTCGGCCTCGATAAGTGCAAAATACAGAAGAATAGCAAAGAAGATTTACCAGGCATCGAACTCGAAGACGGGAGACTACTGAAGACCTTGGACGAGGGCGAAACCTACAAATACCTAGGGATAATGCAAAAACGGCAGCAGGAGCACAAGAAAGTCAAAGTCCAGCTCACGCAAGCATTCCAAGAAAGACTTAGAAGCATTGTGAAGACGAAACTGAGCGGGAAGAACACCACGCAAGCAATTAACGCATATGCGGTACCAGTGCTCACCTACTCCTTCGGGATCATCAAATGGTCCAACACTGAACTAGAACAACTCCAGCGGAAAATGAGAACCATCCAGAGAAGAGCCGGACAACTACACCCTGCAACGGCAATTGAACGGCAAACACTACCCCGGGAAGAAGGAGGACGCGGACAAGCGGACCTCAAAGACTTACATGACAAGCAGATCCAGAGCATGAGGCAATACTTCCAGTTGAAGAGTCCCCGATCGCCACTCATCCAAGCCATAATACAAGCAGATGCAAATTACACGCCACTAAACCTGTGTAGTACCGAAGAGCGTGTCCTGGAGGCAGCCAACGAACAGAAACTGAGAACTTGGGCCGGAAAACCATTACATGGCAGGCACTACAATGACCTGCAACAACCACACGTTGACAAAAAGGCATCAAATTCTTGGCTGGCCAAAGGCACTCTCCAGCCAGAGACAGAAGGATTCATGCTAGCCATCCAAGACCAAGTGATCGCAACAAGGAACAATCAGAAATTCATCCAGAGAAAAGACATAGAAAGCGACAAATGCAGACACTGTCATGCGGCATCGGAGACAATCCAACACGTGATGGCAGGATGCAAGATCCTTGCGCAGTCAGACTACAAACATAGACACGATCAAGTAGCGAAAATAGTCCACCAGAAATTGGCAGCGAATGCTGGCTTTCTGACAGAGAAATGCCCATATTACAAATATGAGTCAGAGACCGTGCTTGAGAACAAAACACACAAGCTTTACTGGGATAGACACTCATAACAGACAAGACAGTCCCACATAACCGTCCTGACATAACCCTCGTCGATAAATCGAGTAAGACCACGTACCTAATCGACATAGCAGTACCCAACACCAATAACATACAGACAACCTACACAACGAAAATCACCAAGTACCAAGACCTCAGACATGAAGTACAAGTCATATGGGGTATGGAAAAGATCTTTGTCATCCCGTTAGTCATCTCAGCATCAGGAATAGTACCAAAAACGCTTGGACGAATTTGGATGTATTCAACATTGACTCAAACACCTGCATAGAACTGCAAAAAGCCACAATCCT
The DNA here is from genome assembly GCA_006491805.2 of Dysdera silvatica. Classification (NCBI taxonomy): domain Eukaryota; kingdom Metazoa; phylum Arthropoda; class Arachnida; order Araneae; family Dysderidae; genus Dysdera; species Dysdera silvatica. The sequence goes on from QLNU02015270.1 coordinate 120,780,617, forward strand.
GAACATGTGTCACATTGTCAGGACATTTCTAGACATGGCACATTAAGAAGTGATGTGAGAGGCTTGGGAACATGGCCCTCTGCCCATCCCAAAGCCTGTTTCCGCCAAGAATGGGCGAGTAAAACTTTGTATATATATATTGTAACATCGTCTGATAATATAAAATGTTCATTATTGACCCTTACATTTAAGTAATAATGTACCGAGCAGAAAAGAGTTTTTTGTTGTTGTTTTGGGCTCCCGAGAAAAGAAAAAGAAGTTAACTTTTATACAATATGTAGTTTCTGAGATTGGGATTTGGTTTTCGAGTGGAGAAGAGATGTTTTCGAAAGTAAAATAAAGATTAAATTCTCCCTTTCTGGAATTTAGCATTTTACCTGTTTTCTACACTGAAGACGTTTCGTGATCTTAATAAAAGACGTGACAATATATATATATATCATATTCAACCATTATCTATCCACTGCTGGATGAAGGTCTCTCCAAATGCTTTCCACACAAGTCTATCCTGGGCCATTCGTTTCCACGTCACCCCAACCTGTTTTCTTATTTCATCCACCCATCTAGTTTGAGGACGTTTTCTAGGTCTTCGGTGGTCTCTTGGAATCCAGTTCAGAATTTCTGTTGTCCATCGTTGATCAGTTCTTCTTGCAATATGCCCAGCCCATCGCCATTTCAGCCCTTTTACTTTAACAATGATGTCCTCCACTCTAGTTTGCTCTCTCACCCAAGTGTTCCTTTTTCGATCTCTCCTAGTTATTCCAAGCATGCACCTCTCCATGCTCCTTTGCGTTGTCTGTAACTTTCGTATTGCTCCAACTGTTAGACTCCATGTCTCTGATCCATAAGAGAGGACTGGCAATACACACTGGTTGAAGACCTTTCTTTTTAGACACAAAGGCAATTTCCCCTATAAAATATATATATATATATATATATATATATATATATATATATATATATGGCCTGCAAAAGGGTTGCTGGTATCTAACTGGAAGGAGACCCACACGCTGAACGTATGTGACGATGTGTGGAACCGGCCAGGCCAGTAACCTAGTGTCCTACCCCGCCTTCAAGTGGTGCAGGCTGAGCTTTCTATTTATGTGGCAAATTAATATTTGCTGC